>OY757924.1:31354248-31871748 GCA_963585895.1 Sepioteuthis lessoniana
TTTTTATTCTCCTAAGCATTCTATACCTTTTTCTCATTCTTCTCTTTCAACTTCTTCTTGGGTTCATTCTTTCTTTTTCCCCCTTCTTCTTTCTTTGTTATTATTCTTGTTTTCATGTTGTTGTTGATGTTCTTTGTCTTTGTTGTGGTTCTGTTTCTTCATGTAATCATTCTTCTTTTTCTTACCATTCTTCTTTTTTTTGTTACCCTTTTTTTCAATCATTCTTCTTCTTCTTGTATGTAGTCTGATTCCTATATAACACTAGTTGCAGGGATTGAATGAGTAGTGTTCTTGTTCATGTATCCATATACATGCTTTTATGTTAAATTGACCCAGTGTAGTATATTGACACAGGGAAGAATAGGTGAATTATCAACTAAGCAATTCCCAACATGACAACCAGTGTGACAGAACATTGAAAGAGTTGCATTTATGTCTTATGAATACTTGAACTATTAAAACAAAAGTGATTTAAGCAGTCTTGAGATTAGATGTTAGTTTGCCAATTCCATTTTCTGAGCAAACAATTGTTATTCTTTTGAAACCATTTAAAAACAACAAAAACATTTTTTCTTGTAATCGGTCAATTAACAAAGTCTTAGTGATGAGAACAATATTTTTAAAATATAAGCTTATAAGTAAAGGAAATTATATAAATATTTACAGAGTTTAGCTTAATTGGGTCACCTTATAAAGAGAAGATCTGTATCATCATTCTTTAAGTAATTTTCAGATAAAAGATGTATGTTTAATCAAGTTTAATTAGAATGTATTCATTAATATAAATTGCATTATTGAGAGCCTTTTGGTAATGTTTCAGGACTTATGTATAAGATTTTTGTTTGGTTTGGAGGAAAATAATGAAGAGAAGATAGTTTTCATCTTTATGCCTTTTTAGAACTTGTCCATCAAGTTAATTGTGTAAACTCCATAATTAAGTTTCTTGTGAAAATACTCATCTCACTTAGCACTTTTCTTAATTTGTTTCCTCATAATCTGGATTTTTAATGGCTTATTAATGCTCTGTAAGTCAAGGTGTTTAATCACATTTAAAACTAAAATTACATTTTCCAAGAAAAAGATCCAAGTTTATCATCATTTTTTAGACTAACTTTTCTCTATCTTGCTGCCAAAATATAATGGGTCTGAATACCAGCCATCCTCCATACAAGACAATAGTAGTCCATTCCTTCAGTGAACAACAAAATAGTTTCTTATAAGAACTAGAGATGATGTCTCTAACCTATTCAAAGGCCACTGAAGTCATGGTGGTATCCATCATTTAGTGTTTTTTTAGACTCAGAAAATTTTATAAGCAAATGTATAAACATAATGAGATGACAGATCATGTGACACTAAGATTGCACATGTACCAGTGATTATACGGCATCTGAAAGTTTACACCAGATCTTATTGAGGAACGATTCATGAAAGAGAGGGAATACTCAGTCCCAAAACTCTTTTCAGTTTTTTATTCTTCACAATTTATTCAAAACAAGTTTGTTTTTAATTAGATTTTCTAAATTTCCCTTCACCAAATTGGAAAAAATAGTTTGATGGGCTTATAATATGCAGACTATATCTCATTCAAAGAAGTAGGACCCCTCTAAAAAGAGGATGTTCTACATATGACACTAAACCGCATCTGGTAATCAGGTTAAAGTTCTGGAGTTGCAGGTAGTGTAGAGTACTAGTTCATTGCCATCCCTCCTAAAGTGGTAGAAACTGTTAGGGGTCTATCCTTTAATCAAATTGATAATTATTCATATTAGGAATACTTGATACCCTATAACTGTGCATTTATCATTTGTATTAAGAATAGTTACTTGAATCTTTAACTGTTTACTGAGAACTGTTACTATTAGTTACTTGAAACCATATAATTGTGAGCAAACAAATGATTATAATTTAATAGGAATAGATACTTGAAACCATATGATTGAGTATACAGTTAAAAGTATCAAATAGGAATAATTGAAACTATTCAACCATGTACAAATTATTAGCATTAAGTAGAAATACTTGAAACAATACATCCTTGTGCAAACAAATGATTAGAGATAAATACAAAAAAATTGCAATTGAATATTGAAGATCTATTCACACAATTACAAATTAATCAAATAAAACATAAGTAGTTGATATACTATTAAATATAAATAAACCAATGAAACCTACAGTTCACCAGTTTCAACTATTTTGTATACTTCTGAGACCAAAGGTAATAAATATCCATTTAAATTACAGGTTATAATGAGGCAAAATAGGAAAAATGCTAAGGTAGATGAATAGTTTTGCAAGAAACTGTAGGTGGTAACCAGATTGAGCAAGATCTGGAGGATAGGCAAGATTTTAATATTTTTCCATTTCCTTCAGTATTATCATATTATATAGTGGAACCATTGAATTCATTAGATATAATCTCATCTCTTTGTTCTCTGGTCTCATTCTTTGGATTCCAAAACCCAGAGTATCTAATGATTTTTATTTTCAAGGACAACTTTCAATTTGTGCTGGCTCAATTTTTTATATTACTTTGTTTTAGTTTGCAATATTCACAAAAAATGGGATATTATTTCAATTCTGTTGATGTTGAGTTATCATACCAGGTCCTGGTTATGACACTAAACAGGATCCAGTGATGAGGCTCCGCTTCTGAAGCTCTAGGGAATGCGGCATTACTACTTTCTTGTCATTTCTCCCTGGTTCACTCCATAGTATATATTAGGTTTCTATCTAGGAGTTAAATTGATATGTTTAAGATGTTAAAAATGATTCTATACTACCAAATTACTGGCTCTTAAAACAATGATATTGTAACGAACAATAAAGAATTTACTTGTTTAAAATGAATCTGAATTACATTTAATCACTTGCAAATTAGTACTATTTAGCAAAACTTCAAATTATATAAAAGGTTTCAAAATATTAGTATCAAATAGAAAAAAATTATTTAAATCCGTAGAGAGATTTAATCATTAGTATAAGATAGCAATAATTAATTGAATATATATATTAGCAAATTTTAATAAATCAGAGAAGTTACGTGATAAGGTATAACTATGTGGAAAAATTTGTTCTAAGAACCGTTGCATGAAGTTATAATTGTCTACAATAGATAATTATTATTATTTTACTCATTGAGAGCTTTTCACATGCTTTGTAACTTCACTATCTAAGTAACAATAAGTATTCTTTGGTCTCCAGTGATCTTATCAGTGTTGTAATCTGGACAGTTTCATTTCTTCTTCAGATTTCCATTTCCTTCAGTATTGATCTTAGACTTCCATCTATGATTAGTATCATTGTTCCCTTTATGTTTGATAGATTTCTCAGAACTCAGGCAAGATCCAGGTATTTAGGTTGTTTTTTATTAATTTTCTTCACTTTCGCTATGTTATCTGCTGAAATAGCAAAGTTTTCAAGTGAACGAGTTATGTTTTTATTAATTAAAACTAGATCTAGTCTTCTAGTCAGAATTGGGTGATTTGTTTTTATCTTAAAATCCTAGAGAATTCTGTGAGTTTCATTCTCCAGAAAATATACAAGTTGGTGCTCAGTCAAAGTTTAGTCACTTACACAATTCCCTGTGGCTCACCTTCCCCATTTAGTTTTGACTGCTCTTGTAATCTTACTGTGTCAGTTTGTGTCATTCACTTATTTATGATTTATTGTTTCATCTCACTCTTCACACAGTCCACTCTAAATTCTATTCCTGACTTGTATCTATTATAATGTTATTTTGAGCTGTCACTCTGATTTAGTGAAAACCACTTGTAGTAAATGGTGGTTTTCACTTTGTGATCTGCTGGAACAGCAAAACTATTAATTATTATTGTTACTCCTGATGAGTTATTCATACCAAAGTTTGCTGGTAGTCTTTCACAGGTTTTTGGGTTACAGCGAGTCTCCTCAAGTCTCCAGTATCCTTTTGAGTATTCTAGATGATCTCAATGATGCTGTCATCTGATTGGTCTTCATTCTTCCTTTGGTTTCTTATTCCTCCTGTCTTTTTTCAAAGCCTTGGGGACTGTTCCAAGCACACCAACAACAATTTGTATCACTGTCACCCTCATGTGCCACACTTTTTTTGTTTTCTAGCATCGTCCAAATATTTGTTTATCTTTTTGCTTTCTTTTATTTTCACTCTGTGGTTGGTTGAAACAGCAAAGTCCCCAAGACAACAAGTTCTACATTTTTTAATAAGTAACTCCAGGTCTGGTAATCTGTGTGAGATGAGGTAATCTGGGTAGTATGAGGTAATCTGTTTGTATCTCAAAATCCCAGATTGCAGTCAATGGTCATGATTCAGCCTATGATTTCCTACTCTTCCAGTCCCCTTTCCAAGACTCTGGGGACCATTCTAAGCATGCCAATAATAACTGATATTACTGTCACCCTCATGTTTTAGATCTTTCTTAGTTCTCTGGCTAGATCTAAGTACTCATTGTGTTTCCTTTGATTTTCCCAAAGTAGTCCCCTGGGACAGCAAAATACACATGAGGGCAAATTCTCTTACTACATCTGGTTTTCCAGCTGGAATTAGGTGATCTGTTTGCATCTCAAAATCCCAGAGAACTTTATGCATCTTATTTCCTTTTAATGGATTCTGGTTTGTGCATAAACCATTTGGTAGTTGAGTTAGATTTCAATTTCTTGCACAATTTCCGTAGATCCCCTTTCCAACCCACTCATGTCTAGTCTTATACTCCCTCTGTGCTAATTTGCTACATTTGCTTATTATGTGAATAAGCATTTCATCTTTGTCAGCACATAACCTATACTTGCTATTCTTTTGTGTGTTATCGATTTATGCTTTAATATAATCAGTCCTCACAACATTGCTTTTTGCTGCTATTGGAAGAGGTTCAGTTTCTCTCAGAAGTCTTCTTTTTCATAGCTCTCTCCAGGTCTTCTCGTGTAAGATTTTGCCAGTTTGTCACTGAAAATATCGACACATTTGTTTGGATTCCCATTTCTGTTTCCTTGTTTTTGTTGCAGTTTTTGTTATCAATACTTTTACTCACTGTTATGATTAGTATTTCTTTGTTGTTTTTAATACAGTCTTCGAGTCTTCCTATTGATTTATTCTTGCTATCTTCAATACTGGTGGCTCTTTTTCCTCCTTAGTTTATCGATATCATTCCTTCAGGTGCGAGGCTTTTTGCATCCTTATCAACTTTCTTTTCACTGATCCATTTGTCTAAGTTCCTCCATGGTCCATTTTAATAATGGTTCTGCGTATCTTATTAGATGGACTACCCAGGTGTTAGATCATTTGTTAGATTTCTGCCATAGAGCTTCGTTTTGAGAATTTTTCTCATTAATCTGTGGTACTATTTTGTTATTTTTTCCTTACATCTCTGCTGGTTTGATGGTGTCCACTTACAGAATTTCCTAGTATTTGTAATTTTCCTTTTCTTGAGCATTCTGATTTTTTCTTGATTTGTCAGTCCTATTCTTTCTGTTATTTCTCTTTCTCCACATTTTTTGTGAACAGCTTGATATTATCCTTCTACATAAGGTGATTAACTTTGTGATTTTATAACCCTCAGAGCAATTCCTAAGTAATTGAGTGGCATCATTGCTATTAAAAATAATAATGGCAAAAGTGCTACTTCCTGGAAGATGCCACTTTGGATTTTCATCCCAGCTAAAGTTTTTCCTCCTGCTGTCAATTCTACTTTCCGGTTTTTCATGGCTGATATGTGGAATTTAATGACTTTGTTGGATATCTCGTACGTTTCCCAGCAATCTATTTTATAGGTCTGCAGGACCATATCATTAGCCTTTTTCTAATCAATCCAAGCCATGGCTACATTTTTCCAGCTCACATTTCTTTCCTTCAAGATGTGCTGATCAATGTACTCCTGTTCACCTATTTCTCCTGCTCTTTTGTGTCATCCTTTCTGTTTTGTTGTTATTATTATTGAATGGTAGTAACTGAAATTTAGCATAAAATAATCCAAAAAGAATATACATAATGTAAAACCACCAACCAACTAATCAACCAACCAACTGGGATTTTTAACTGGAGATCAACTGACATCAATCTGCTAAATGGTTTAGAATTCTTTGCATTCTTTCTGATTTTATTTCTACTGTTGTCTAGAAGTTTTCATTTATTCTACAGTTGAAATTTATTGGGTATTTTGCAACTATTCATATTCAAAAAGGTCTTTTTTGAGCTCATACCTTTTGCATACATGATGAAATGTAAGTTGCTTGTCCTGTTAATTGTACCTAGAATAGTTCAACTTCATCCCTTTCAGAGGGATAAGGCACTACCAGAAAGTGTGTCCAGGGTAGGATATAAAACTGCATTTAGCGGTGAGGTTTCAACTATAGAACTCTAGGGAGTTTGAAGTTACTCCTTCCTAGCCATTAGTTTCATATCTCCTCTGACCATGAGTGAGAGTATCTGTTAGAGTCCTATCTATGGTTCAAATAGATCGGTATAAGATAATATTTAAAGTAATTTTAGACCACATTAATGCTTTGCTTCTTAAAACATTAATATTGCAACAATGTCATAAGTGGAAAATGATTTTAAATGAATATGGACTACATTTAATTGCTTGGAAATTATTTGTATGATATAAGAATAACTGAAATCATATATTTTTGCATGAATTATTTTTATTTTGAATAGTTACATGTAGCTATAATTGTTTACAAATGATTATCATTAGTTACTTGAAATTCCATAATTGCATGAGAAAAAGACTTTGGAATTAAATTGTCCAACTAGAGTTGACATGAAAACAACCAACTAAGCAACCAACCAACCCTAAATCAACAAGCTGCTTCTGCTGCTTTTGTTTCCAGTTTAAACTTGAAATTAATTTCACACATTACTGATTTAGGTATATACATCAGAATAAAGTCATGCAATAAAGAACTGGAATCTCGCCTACTGAAGCAGTTTACTGTCATACCCATGATACACTTATTAGAAGATATTATCTTTAATGGTGCATCTCATAAAGAATAAATGATAATCATTGATTGTTATAAGCTGCTGTTTTGTGTTTATTTCATTAATTTCACATATATTTGCATGTGCTCCACCCTGGAAAAATATACATTAGGGAAATTGGTACCCTATAAACTCAGTGAATGAAATAAAGAGAAAAACTTTTTAAAAATATTTCAGATGATCTGATAATTATTATATTATTTATATTTTTCACTTTTCATTAATTTAAATGTTTATTCAATTACAATTGCCAGGTTATTTTAATAATGCTTAAACAAGAAGGCTAGAATATAATTACTCTCCAACATCTTCTCAGTCATTTTATATTTATTCTTCCAGCAAAACAAAATCAAAAACAAAAACAGTACATGTGCAGTTGTGAGTTAAAAGCACTTTTCTTCATCTAATTAGGGTTATGTAAGGAAATGTTCATAGAGATGTGCATATGCTTATATATCTTGCAAATTATATATTGAACTTGCAAATTGCAAATTATATTATGTTTTTGTTAATAATTTTTACAAAACAATAGGAAGACAAATTAAAATAATTTTTTCATTTGACTATTTAGCTAGATTAATTAAATATTTTGGAGATGTATTTGGGTAAAATAAAGGACACAGAAATAAGTATATTTCTGTGTAAGTAAACATATGTATATATCTTAATCTGTACATGTTGATATATATATTTATATATGTAATACTTAAGTTTTAATGGATTCAAATATAAACATAACCCTTAATCTTATGCATATATCTGCAATACTTGTAGCATTATTTATACAAACAGATGTATCCTCATTATATATACAAATTAAGCTGTTAAGTCTCATCATTAGAGATGCAAATTGATCAAAATCTTTTCTTTGCATATACCTACTGAACTGTTAAATTCCATTATTTATCTACACACACACACACACGCACACAAATATATGTATATATTTCCAACCCCTCCACCATGTAATACAGGTTCAATTCTTAAGTGGATTACCAATTTGAATTCAGAGTTTTCCTTCACATACACCAACTGCCCAAACATAGCTAAAAAGTTCAGTCTATTCTACTATTTAAGGGGAAAAATTGATGGTTTTATGAATTTGAACTGGGTCATTACAACTAAATGTATATCTGTATTTACAGAACTTACCATTTATTAGATATGCATGTTGAATTTTTCTCTTAAATTCACACACACACACACACACACACACACACATATGTATATATAGTACTAAACTTTCCTTAGACATATTAAATCTCTTCATTACATATACAAAATAAGGTTCAATTTTAAAGCTCTTCAAAGACATCTGCCTTCCAGATGATTGTTTGTTATCAGGGAAATAGTATTGATGTAAGTTCAAGTCTTATTAGAAACAATTTCTTTTGTTTTACTTTCATACAGATTTTTCTTGTAGTTGAAGAGTGCTTCAATATTGATTATAGTGAAAAAGCAACAATAATAAGGTGGAGAAAAGCCGTTAATGAAAAAACAATAATAATGAAAAGTGTATTGACTCAGAGAGTGAGAATATTTTTTTAAATGTGCAATTAAAAGAGGGGAAAAACCAGCTCTAAATATTTTATACGGAAAACATCTTATTCAAAACATTTCAAAATACAGAAAAAAGAAGAAAAAGATGATTAATGGACATAGGAGGGGTTTGTTTAGCTTGGTTTGGTTTGGTTTTATGCCATATCAACCAGTGCTGGTAATTTAATGCCAAATCCAGTTTATACCTGAATTTAAACTGGGTCATTACCTATATATATATATATATATATATATATATATATATATATATATATATATAGATAGATAGATAGATAGATATAGATATAGATATACATATGTAATTATAGTACTTACCATTTGTTAGATATGCAAATTGAATTTTTCTCATAAATTCATATATATATATATATATATATATATATATATATATATATATATATATAGTACATAACTTTGCTTAGATATATCAAGTCTCTTTATTAGATTTTTAAAATAAGGATCAATTTTGTCAAAGAGTGTGTAGACCAACAAAGTTGTGAATAAAAGTAGTAATTGGCACAGTATCACTCATATAAAGTTCTCCTCTTCCATTTTCATTTTTGCCCAGTTGGCTGGGGCAGTAGAATACACTGGCTGCTTCTCTGCAGAGGGGTAAGACCCCCTCAATAAATGTCCTGGATCAGACACTAAACAATCTGATGGTGAAGTTCTAGTAATGCTAAAGCTTTGGAGAATACGGAGTACCTCTTTATTGACATCACTCCCAGGTCCACTCTGGCCCGAAATGATAGCACCTGATAGGGCCCTATCTATGGGTTAAATAGAACTAACTGCATGCTTATACTAAACTGAATTGTTTGAATTAGAACTGTTTGACTAAACTGAATAGCTTGAAATAGAAATCTTTTTGACGATTGAACTGTACTTACATTTAAACTGCATGTTTGTGCTAAACTGAATTGTTTGAAATGGAACTGCTTTTGACATTGAAACTGTACTAACAATAAACTGAATTGTTTAATATATAACTGTTTCAACATTTAACTGTGTTTAAACAAAATCTATACCTTTACTAAACTGAATTAGCTGAATTAGAACTATTTGAATAAACAGAATAGCTTAAAATAGAAATGTTTTTGACACTTAAACTGTGTACTAATGCTAAACTGAATTGTTTGAAATAGAACTGATTATTTGTTTAAAAATAGATTTTGCGTTAAATAACTGACAATAAAATCCAAACAACCAACCAAGCAACAACAACCATTTTCTTTATAAAATTTCTACTGAATCAAAATTACCAGGGTTTCATAATCTCTTGTGAAATATTAAATAATCAAAATAGTTATTATAACATATCATTCATTACAAAATTCTACAAATAAAGTTGTATAAATGTATATATGGTGAATTTATATTTTGGTTATTCATATTCAAAACATTTAAAACGAACTGTCTTTCTGGTTGTTTATGAAGCATGCTTTCTCTCTCTCTCTTTCTCTCTCTCTCTCTCTCTCTCTCTTTATATATATATATATATATATATATATATATATATATATATATATATATGTATTGTCATCCACAAACAGACTGTTTTGTTATATCACTACTCTTCAGTGTGGCTAGACACATGAGATTCTCGAAGCTGAGATTAAAACCTGGCTGATTGATACACCAATTCAAGATTCTACTGCACAGCCATGAGGAAATTTGAATAACCAAAGGAATTTTAAATGCTTATATATCACATTTGTTTTGTTTACATATATCCGCTTAACGGCTACCAAGAACTCAATTCATTCAAAGAGCCTTGGCTTATGCGAGTGGCAACTATAACTTCCTTTGCTAGAGAGCTCAAACTTATGAGAGTAGGGGAGCATGTATTGTCATCCACAGACAGACTATTTCGTAGTATCACATTTCTTCAGTGTGGCTAGAAATGCAATATTCTCAAAAGTGGGATCGAAACCTGGCTGACTCATACGCTAAATGTATCAATTCATATATTATACTATATATATATATGTATATGTGTGTATATATATATGTGTATGTGTGTGTGTATATATATATATATATATATATACATATATGGGTGTAACAGTGTTGGTTGTTGCTAATTTACTTTGTGGGTTTGTGGCAAACCAAATGTGATATAATTTGGAGAGTGCTCAATGTCTGTGATAGGGCTATTATATAATAATAATAAATAAATATATAATAGATTTAATATCTAATGACATGGAAGTTTGTCTGCAACCATACATTTCTTAGACACCCACACACAATAATACACAACTATAACCTGCACCAACACACACACTCATAAGCACACATGAAGATTTTTACACAATTCCAATGGTTTTTGACTCTATTTTTCAATCTTTTCGATTTCTTCATTTTCTTTTGTTATCTGCCTGTTGTTTGTAAAACTTCATGAAACCTAAGGCTGCAGACAAACTTCCAAGGCATTAAATATATAAAATCTATTATATATTTATTCATTACATATATATATATACATATATGTATATGTATATATATATATATATATATATACACACATACACAGACACACACACATGCACACACACACACACACACACACACACACACACACACACACACACACACACACACATACACGCACACACACACACACACACATATATATATATATATATATAGTATAATATATGAATTGATTCATAAATGTTTAATTGGTAATACTGATCAGTTTTAGGCCATCACAAGAGGACATTTATTTTAAAACTATTTACTTTTGTAAGACTGATAAACTTATGGATGCCAGAGAGTGGCATTTACATGTTATTCTGGAATATTATAGAAAAAGCTCAAATATTTGATTCAAGGGTATTTTTATATTTGTAATTATTTTCTCTGGAAGATGCCATTGCATCTATCTTTAAAAGTAAATTGATTTTTAAATTTTGATATTTTTAGCATAAAAGCTAATGAATGATCAGATTGTGTTTCGGAGATAAGATAAAGTGTGATGGCAAAATTAATAAAATCCCAAGACGGGAATTTATTTTTCACACGTGTGAAGACAGGGCAATCTGGCACTTGATCCCTTGTAGAATAAGTCCTTGTTCAGGGTCCTTTCTCAGGCATATAGGAACTGGCATATCATGTAGGAGATAATTTGGGGCTAGACTGACTGCCGCTGCAAGGAGTTTCCAAATTTCACATTACACACACACCCACCTGGCCACTAGTTCTTCCTACCCCTCAATTTATGGAAGGTATGGACCTCTAGGTTTTGATATATTAATATTAACTATAGTAGTCGACAACTCTGGTTTCCTGTTTAATATTTTTAAAGGAAACAATAGGACAATTTAAGCGAAAATAACATGAGGTGTAAGAAGCTGAAAAAGAAACATGAAATAAGCAACTTGACATCAGACGACACAATGAACAAACTTCAACACGTGGGGGACATTAAAATATAACAATCTTTTTAATATACATGTGGACACACATATTCAACGTGTCGACTATATTATCAGCGGATAATACATAACTATAAATGTCTTTCTTCCTTTCTTTTTTTTCTTTTCTTTCATCTTTCTTTAAATTGAGAGAGAGAGTATATAATTGGGTGTAGGGAGAAACAGTCTTAATGTTTACTTATCTTTTGATGGGTTCCTTCGGAGAGTATTTTCTCTTTTACGGGCTGGCGGACTTTATATTATATATAGCTCTGGCTTGAAGGTATGGGTTCTTCTTGTCCAAGATACTTTTCGTCTTCCCCCGGTGATTTCGGTGGTAGTTTCAATATATCTTATCACTTCAACTACTGTCCCGCAAATCCCGGTTCTGGTGCTTTGCCCGGAGTTTGGCACAAGATTCGCCCCATCTGTTCACAATGACATCTCTCTTCAAAACTGATATTCTTTACCCCTATTTCCACAGACGGAAGAAGGGGGCTATTTCCGCTTTAGGATTCTAGCCAACCATTTAGCTTCTATCTTCTTCTCCCCCCGTCAGGTGATTCGTTAGGACTACTATTTGTCCATATACCCATTTTTTATCCATCCGGTCACAGAGCGCAAACATCTGTTGGCTTCCATTCTGACCTGGATTCGTTAATTCGGCTGCGAGGGATTGACCTACATTACTATTCCTCTTTTTAGCGGTCAGCCTTTGGTGGCCTGCTAATTCAAACACAGAGGGATAGTAGAAATTCCTTATTTTTCTCTTCTCAGTGGTAGACCACATGACATAAAGTATTTCAAGGGTGGTGTTAATTTGTTATCTCTCATTTCAACCCCCCATATATATATATATATATATACACTATCTGAAGTTATTAAGCAAATCACATAGAATTCAGTTATTCAAATATGGTTAGAAAATATTGTCAACGTTTAAACAATCAATTTATTTGTAAAAACAAAGCCTGACTTAAAATTTTAGGAATCCTCAATATATTAAATTGAAAGCATTGAAGCTATATGATATATTTTTAAAAAAATAAGTTATTTGGCAAGTAATTCCATTTATTCATAAAACAATAATATCATCCAAAATTGATCACCTCTCTAGTAAATCTTTACTGTCAAAGAATTCTCACCTAAGATTAAATGCATGAGAAGAAGCGTGCAAAGCCTAAATATACACTTCATTTTGAAACTGTGAGACTGGGATTTGTACCATTCCAAAAATGTCTTGTCTATAAAATTGCAATAGTTAGCACTGTTCAGTTTAACTCCTTCATTGACTTTGAATAGTCCAGAAATAGTTTGGTTGAAAACTCCAGCTCATATCATCACATGACCAACTCCTTGTACTTCTCTTTTAGCTGCAGGCACTTCTGAATTGGTTAAAATTCATCAACTTCCATATTTTTCTCTGTCAATATTTGATGCTTTGAAATATGTACTTTTGTGAGAAGAAGTTGCCTTGGAGATTTTTTTACAAATCCCAATTCACACCTTTAGTCTTGAAAATCTAGCCTTTTCAATGATCTGAGTACTGGTCAAAAGTGGTTGTTCTGCGCTAACTCAATTTAGTTTACATTCAGCTCAAGGAAACAAGTTCTTATACACTTTTCTTTTGCTTCAAGTTCTCAATAGCCTTATTTACCATTCTATGCTCTCTGTAAAGCTCCTGTGATATCCCCAAAGTAGACATTCCCTCACTCACTAACTTTATCATTTTTTGTTTTTCAATAGTTGTTAGATCCTTTCTTTTACACAAATTTAAATGTATATTATGGAAAAAAAAGTTTTTAATAGATTTCAACAGTTTTTAAGGAAATATTTGTTTAATCTGGATATGAACTTCAGTCTGTCCATTTTCAAAAATTGAAAATATCTCAAAAACTGAAAAACAAAAATTGGCAGAAGATTTTAGCCAAAAATTTTACTGAGAGTAGTAATGAATGAATTTAAATTTGGGATATATATATATATATATATATATATATATATATATATATATAGCCTGTTTGAAGTTATTATGCAAATAGAAAAAAAAAATGTAAATCAACACAAAAAATTATATATATATATATATATATATATATATTATTTTCCTGCTTAGCTTAGTCCATTACTTAGGGTATTGTGTGTTACAAAAATCATCAGGGAAAATAATGTTAGTATTTAACCTTCTAAACATTCTCAGAGCCCTTCGTATACCCTTTTCTATTTGTATTTTATTTCATATTTTTATGATTACTATATATATATATATAACTATGAAGATGAATAAATGCAAACATGCAGACACACACACACACACACACACACACACACACAATCCCCCCATATATATATATATATATATAAAAGAGGTGTGTAAGACAATCATCATCATTCATCATGTCGCGCCGCCAGCGCGGATATCCCTGACCCTCTCTCGCCATTTCTCCCTATCATTCATCGCCTCCGGCAGGTCTTCAGGGTTACATCTTGTGTCCTCACATAGCTGCTGTATGAATGTTCGTGCTGGTCGTCCCGCTCTTGCACATCCATATGTGGGGGTCCACAGGAGTACATCGCTTATGAGCTCGTCCTTGCTTCTCCAGCAGTGTCCTGCGTGTCTGGTTCGTCGAACTTGTATAGTTTTCGTGATGGGGGGCAAGTGTCCGTATAGTTGGAGTCTTGTGGGGTGTTGTCGCCAGGACTTGTTTAATACTGCTCTCAACATTCTTGTGTAATTTCCGTCCAGCCTCCTCTCCAGCCGCTTCGTAAGCGTCCATGTGGTGCATCCATATAGCAGTATCGACACAACCGCTGCCTGGAAGAAACTGCGTTTCATTTTATCAGTTAGGTCCGACTTCCATATGATCAAGAGCCTATCGATAGCTGTCCATGCCTTCGTCAGTCGTGTGTCGATGTCTTTTTCGGTTGATGAGACGCTACTTCCTAGGTAGGTGAATTTGTCGACTAGTTTCAGAGTAGACAAATAACTGTATAAGTATGTGTGATTTTTTGGTGGTGGTTACTTCACCAACCACCACCACATATACGAGACCAGAACTAGGAGGCCACAACTCTGAATTAACCAGTAAAAGTCACCATACTGTGATAATGGCTATTACCTATCAATTTTGATTCCTACTGATCTATCTATCTATCTATCTATCTATCTATCTATCACTTCTTTGAATATTTTCTTTAGTATTTTGCATAAATACTTAATTGTAGATTAATTCAGAAGCTATTCTAGTAAACAAGGATAGTGTGGATAGCAGTCACTTAAAATTGTGAACCTACTCCTGACCTTGATCTTTCTGGTATAAAATGCAGTTTTAGTATAAACAAAATAATCTTTAAAAAATACAAATCTACATAAAAACCCATATACATATACAGACTGATATATTAGCAAACATATTTATAGATGCAGAAAAATTTGCATTTTTATATGATGTTTTTAAGTTATGGACGGACTTGGAATAAGTAGTCCCACTCCATCACACATGCCAAGATATATATTTACCTCATCTGTAATTTATTTATTGCTTATATACACTCCAAATATTTATAGTCTACACTTATTTCTCTAAACAATATGAATATATCTCCAGTAGAAACAAATTATACTCAAAATCAATTTAAACATTTCTATATATACACATGCACACAAAATGTATTGTAAAATAAAAATATGGATATATTTACACATTTGTATACATTGGCATATACATATTAGGAGATTAAAACATACATAATATTACACACTTAACAACTTAAATACATGCAGGCATACAAATATATACATTTATAGAGGCACCCATGGTGTAATAGTTACTTTCTTAGGAACTAGACATGCAGACCAAAGTTCAAGTCCTGGACGAGACTGTTGGCATTTCACAAAGCACTAACACCCTCGGGAAAGGTATGAATCCAAATAATCTCCCTACAGCTATGGATTAGTAGTAAGAGAGAGTAAGCTGTTTAATCTTGGTATAGCAACCAGTCAATAGGAAGGAAAACTGAATTCAAACCAGATAAACTCTGCTAAAAAATTGACCTTGTGTCACATCCTATTGCAGTGGGTTTGGGTTGGATATATATATATATATGGAGAGATGTACAAAATGTTATCAGACCGTTGTCTGTCCACACTCATTTACTTGAGCTTGAACCTTGTTACAATGTCTTATGATATATATATATATATATATATAAGGGTCATTAAATAAGTCTCCAGATTTTTTTTGTATGGGCATTTTTATTGATACTACACACATGAAACTCTAGTCCCCTTCGAAGTATTCTCCTCTGGCTGCAATGCACTTGTTGTACTGTTCCAACAACTTCTGGAAGGCTCCATGGAAGTCCTCTTGTGTGAGCGTGTCAATGACCTTCGTCACAGCCTCTTTCATCTCTTCATTGTTTGATAATGACAGCCTGTGAGCTTAGGAAATAAGCAAAAGTCACAGGGAGCAAGGTCTGGACTATAGGGAGGCTTAGGAACTGTCTTGATGCCCATCTTGCTCAAATAGTCTGTGACAAGGATGAAGTTGTGGACTGGTGCATTGTCCTGGTGGAAATGCCACTGACCTGATTTGAAGAGTGTTGGCCGCTTCCGACGGAATCTATTTCTGAACTCCCTTAAAACCTCGACATAGTAACCCTAACCCTAACCCTCTGGCCAATCAACTCTGGGGTATTGACTTCTTTACTCCTCCCACACCTCTCATCATTCTTCACAGACTCCGTGCCTTCCTTGAATCTTTTATTCTACTCAAAAAACTGATGCTCGATTCATGCAAGATGCTCTAAAAGCAGTCTGAAGCATTCCATACGTTTCTGTGGCATTTTTTCCAAGTTTAAAACAGAATTTTATTGCATATCATTTTTCCTCGCGTCCAGATTACATTTTTGAAATTCACCAGTTATGCCAATCAGGCTTTTTTAGGGTGTATTCCAGTTCCTGCTGTAGCTGTTGATTTGAACCTGGAATCATAAAAATTGGCCTGTCATCTCATAAGATGTATAGCAATAACATACTGAATTTTCAAGAGTCTATGATAATTTGAAATGCCTGTACAAAAAAGTCTGGAAACTTATTGAATGCACCACATATGTTTAATGCATTAGATGATGCAAAATATTCACACACACATATATATATATATATATATATATATATATATATATATATATATTTAAATATATATATATATTCATTCATTTATTTATTTATTTATTACTTCCAACCAACTCTAGTTTAAAGATTGCATTTTTCCATTTCATAAAAACTCATGAAATTGATATAAACTGATCACGAAGGTAAAGAAATAATTATTTTAGCTTTTAAACTGTTCTTTCTGCTAGCACACATGCACTTCAATATTCTTAAATTATTATTACTTCAATTAATAATTCTATCCCTGTAATTGTTAAATAGTATCCTTACTCTTCTTCTAAAAGAATAGCTTTGACGATAAATAAACCATTACGGTTGGTATGCTGAATGAATTGATTTTACCTATAGCTTAAAGTATATTTTAAAAAGTTTTTCCTGTAATTAAAATGATACATAAGGAAAACTTCCCAAAATAATTTTTTTTAATTTAACAGTCTATGCATAGAATAATTTTGGAAGGTTGTATTAGAATCAAGAAATGCTTCACAGAAAAGGACTGAGTTGGTCTGAGATAGAAGTGTTTTATCTATTTAGTTTTCTTTTTTTTTGTATGTGTCTCTGGTAATACACAAAATCAAAGAAAAATATAGATTGGAAATGAGACAAGAGAAGCATAAAGAGATGCAAAAATACTTAGAAAAGGAAATCACAAGAAGTCACAATGGGTAAAAGACAATAACAGCAAAGAAAATAGAAAAAAATTAACTTGAAGCAATAAGCCAAAAGATATAGTTCAAAGAAAGTTGATTCTAAATATCTCAGTACAAGTTCCAACAATATATACCATTTAGGAAATTCAAAAACAATTCTATTAGCAAGTAAAGAGAAAAGCATGAGAAACTTGATGGATCAGAAGCAACTCTGTGCAAATCGAAACAAGAATTCAATAGAAATACAGAATGATTAATCAACATGAAGAACAAATTACTGAGAATTGAAGAAAGAAAGAAATTTTTAATCTCTAATAGGAATCCTTAGAAATTTCTGAGAGAACTTGGCCATGTTGTCATTCATGGATTCTACTTAAATGATTTCCTACTATTCGCGACAATTTAAATCAACAACTGCTCAAATACCTATAAGAAGCAAACATTTCCCTTTAGTCAAGAAAAGGAAAAGGAACAATGATTCAGAAAAATAAAAAAAGTAAATATGCCAAACAACTACAGACCAATAACATATCTGCCAATGATGTGAAAAATCCCAAATACAAAAATGAGAGAAGAAATTTATTATTCACTTGAAAGCCACAGGATATTTCCAGGAGAAAAAGAACTATAGGCATAAATTATCTGTTGTACATAGATCAACACATTCTAAAAGAGGTAAAATTAATGAGAAAAAATCTAGCCATGGCATTGAAAGATTACAGGAAAGCATTTGACATGATTCCATCATCATATGTAATAGAATGTTAAAAAATATTAAAAACTTCAAAGCAAGTTGTCAACTTTATGATAGCTATGGAAAATTAGAGAGTGGAACAAGCAACTTTGAGAACAAACTCTAGAAGAAGTTAAAATTTCAGCATTTCTCAGGAGACTCATTATTACCACTATCATTCATTATTGCAATGATATTCTTAAATTATAGCTTAATAAAGTTCAAAAGGAGCTACAACATCAAAAAGTAACAAGAAAAGATAAATCACCTCCTATATATGGATGATGTATATTTTTATCAAAATTTTTATCAAAAACCAAAAAGAATTGGGAAGAATGAAAAGTCTTCAGCCAAGATATAAGGAATAGAATTAGTAATAAGGAAACATAATATAACATGCTTATAAGAAGTTAAGGAAAAATAGAAACAATAGAAGGAACAGAACTACCCAATAAGGAAAGTATCAGAATGCTCAGGGAAAAAGAAAGCTGCCTGTTTTATATCAGAAACAGATGCAATCAAAGAGAATAGAAAAATAAGAAAAAAGAACTTCAGATGAAGAAGAAAACAACAGGAAATCAAACTCTGCAGTAGAATTTCAATCAAAGGAATAAATATCTCGGCTGTCTTTATTATATGAAACTTGGTATTGATGCACAATAAGTTTAAAGAAGGACAAAGAAGACTACAAGCATTGGGGATTGTATTCAAAGTAGAAATTCAACAACTACAAGAATTCATTAAAAGGAGAAATTACAACAGCCAATAACAAAAACAACATCTAAAATAGCAACAGGACAAACAAGAAAATGAGAATTATAAAATAGAAAACAAAAATGTGGAGAAAAATAGCTCTTTGGATATTTTGGAAGAGCAAACTAAGGAAATTGTGGATAAATAGTTAAAAATAGCATGGAAATCATGTGCAGAAGAATAATTATAATAATAAACCTGTCATATCAAAGCAAGAATAGATAAGACGCAACAAAATAGCAAATGTAAACTATGCGGTGACAGAGACGAAACCATCAATCACATAACCGAATGCAGCAAATTAGTGCAGAAGGAACATAAGACTAGATACGACTGGGTCGGCAAGGTGATCCATTGGGAGATGTGCAGAAATTTTAATTTGACCATACAAACAAATGGTATCTGCACAACCCAGCACCTGTCCTAGAAAATAACACACATAAACTCCTATGGGACTTTGACATACACATGGATCACCTAATCTTGGCCAGAAGACCAGATCTAATAATAATCAACAAAAAGAAGAGAACTTGCTAAATTCTCAACTTTGCTGTCCTGGCTGACCACAGAGTAAAACTGAAAGAATGTGAAAAGAGGAATAAGTATCTCGACCTTGCTAGGGAATGGAAGAAGCTGTGGAACATGAAGGTGACAGTTACACCAATTGTAATTGGTGCGTTTGGTACAATAAGTAAAGGATTACTAAAAAGACTGGAGGATTTGGCAGTTGGCAGACGAGTGGAGACTATTGAAACTACAACATTATTGAGAACAGCCAGAATACTGAGAAAAGTCCTGGAGACTTGAGGAGACTTGCTGTCACTCAAACTCCAGTGAAAGACCATCAGCTAAAACTGATGTGAAAACTTTAATGAGTAAATAATAATAATAACGATAATAATATTAATGATAATAATTATAATAATAAGGAGAGAGAACTGGGGAGATTAGATAATACACAGAACAATTGCCAGAATAGAATGTGTTTTGATAGGAATGAAACAATTAATCACATAATAAGTGAATGCTGTAAATGAATACAAAAGTAAAGATGACCACATAAGAAAGGTGACCCATTGGAATTGAGCAAGAGACTAAAATTTGGCCATACAGACAAATGGTATATGCATAAACTTGAATTGATCCTAGAAAATGAGATGCATTGAATTATTTTGGTCTTTAAGATATAAATAGACTACCAAATCCTGATCTAAAGACCAGATATTGCATTAATTAGAATACTTAGAAGAGTCCTGGTTAGATGAGGAGACTATTACTGAAACTTCAGTGAAAAATCACCAATTAGAATAGGTATGAAAAATTCACAAGTATTAAACTAATAATGATCAAGGATTAGACATTTCTATTGTCAATAAGAGAAAAAACTTTTTCCTGAATTTTTATGATGAGTTATTATGACTCGTTCATCATCAAATGTGTTGTTTTTGCACATTATCCTGACTGATATAAGATATTCATCAAGTGCAAATGCATTTAGTAATCAGCAAGGAATTCTGAAAAACCATCAAATGATTTTCTCATTTTTAGATCAGATATTCTTTCGAAAGAATTTAAAACATTTATCAGCCCCTATTTTCCTTTTTAGTGCTGCCACTATCTTCCTTCACTGTGGTAGAGCATTCCTGCATTGCTTTGCCCAAAGGTTGAACACATGTTTTACAGTGAATAAGATGAACTTAGCAACAGGAATAATCATATTTTATCCCTAAGACGAAGTCCTGATGAAAGGTGGAATGTATATTGAGATATAATTAACAAAAAATGAGGATCATAGTTCAAGAATTCTTACATATCAACTGAAAACCATATAAACAAACTTGAATATCCAGAAGTTCAGTTTTTATGTATAGATAAAATCTCAAAGACCATTTTATCTTTATACAAATTGTAAATGCTAAATGGCCCTCACCAAAAAGAATAATTGGTGCAATACAATCTTCAGACTAATATTTCTTCTCATTTAACATTCTCAGTTAAATTAAGCTTAGTAAAGATCTATATATACATTTCAACTTATAAACAAACATATGTACATGTACCTTTTAAAAATTGAGGAAATAGATAAGATAAATAAAAAAAGCAAATGCTTGTCTTCTCTAAAGATAGGACAGAAATCATAGACATCCTAATGCCAAGACATTCCCACCAACAAGGTGTGTCTTGTACATGACACTAAACTAGATTGGATGGTGAAGCTCCAGTCCTGGAGCTTTGAAGAATGAGGATTTCGCCATCATTGCCATTACTACGACATCCACCCTGACCTGGAGTTGTTGTACCTGATAGGGTCTCATCTATGTATCAAACAGAACTGTTGCAGCATTTAAGTGTGTGCAAACAAATCTTTAACTGATGTTAAATTGAATTGTTCCTGTTATATAGCAATAATTGGAACCCTTTAACTGTGTGAAAATGAATGAATGATCCTAGATGAAAATATTTGTGTTGAATAGCAATACTTGAAACTGTTTAACTGTGTACAGAAATTGAATTATTGGTATTACATAGCAACATGGAATCATTTGACTGTGTATTGTATTGGATAGAATGGTTAGTATTAAATTGCAATACTTGTAACCACTTCACTGTGAGCAAACGAAAGATAAATATTTTATTAAATCATTAGTGTTAGATATCCATACTTCATATAATTTAATTGTGAGCAAATAATAGTGATTCTTTATTTTGTGCAGACAAATTAACTAAAATCACCAACAAACTATTCACTTACAAATTATATATGTATATCCATTTAACTGTATACAAACAAATGACTGATGTTGAATTAACTTGTTTGTGTTACATAATAATACTTGAAACCATTTTTCTGTGCAAAAACAAATGATTAATAGTAAATAGAATTGTTTGTGTTAGATAGGAATACTTGAAAACATTTACCTGTGTGCTTGCAAATAAGCTCTAGCTCATTTAAGAATGTTCAATTCAAACTATGCATTTATAAATTATATAATGTATAAACAGGATTTGGCATTAAATAACCCACAAGTGTTCATATGCTATAAAACCCAACCAACCAATTAATCTGTTCAAATCCTTTAAACTATTTGTTTAGCACTTTTGTCTATTTGTCATTCTCCTTCAAAACCACAACTATTTCTTTTCCTTTCTTTTTTTCTTTCTAGTTTTGTATTTCCAATCTCTACTTTTAGCTCCCTGCATCTTTTATTCAAAATTTCCTTTCACACATTTCTTTTTCTGGGCATGCTCTAGTATCACTGAACTGAGTGTTTCCAATAAAAATCTCATCCATACTTTCTAGATATCCCTTATTCTAAATTGAAAGTTCTACGTTAATAGCTTCTTCACAAGAACAGTTTAAATGTTGAACAATCTCCTCTGTGAATGTTATCCATTGTATGACTTTCAGATCTTTAAGTCTAAGGTCAATAAGTATCTTATTCATCTTTAGATGCCTGAGTCACTTCCCATCCATGCATGCATATATATTCCCATCTTCATTCATCTTCCACTCTTCAATCATTCTTAATATTCTTTAATTCATCTCATTGCCATATCATCATAACCCTTTGTAATTAATGGCTAATTTGGCCTTCCTTGCAGTGAATTCTTGTAAAAAAGAAAAAAGACAAAGCAAAAAACAACTGCCTATGCTTCCTTTTTCATATCTTTTTATTTTCTTTTTATAATATGTTATCTTCTTCCACACACTCTTTTTCCAGTTTCTTTTCTCTTCGTTGCTTTATCCCTCTTTCTAAATCATTTTCATCCAATTTTCTGAGCCCCAGCATTTCTTTTCTTCTCTCTCTCTCTCTCTCTTACTTTTTTCTCTCTCACACTTTCAACTTCTCTTTCTTTGCTTCTCTTTTCCCTCTTTTACTCTCTTTCATTGCTTTCTCTCACATTCTAACACCTCACTCAATGCTTTATTTCTCCCCTCTTTCTCTATTACTCTTCTCATCCCTCTCTCCCGCTATAACTTCTTTATTTCTTTATTGCTTTCTTTACCCCCCTTTCATTGCTTTCTCTCTCTTTCAAATGCATTTGCACTCACTTCTTTGAATTCCTTCATTTCTTTTTCTTTTTTGTCTCCTTTTCTCTAACTTTTCTTCTCTTTCTCACTCTTTCAAATTTCCTTTATTTGTTTCTTCTTTTCCTTCTTCTTCCCTCCCCTGTATCTTGATTCGTGGTTCTCCTGAAAAGGATTGATGATACTTCAACCAGATAGGTAGGATGGGGTGGAGTGTTCTATTCACCAAACGACCACATCTATGAGTGACCACCCAGACATTCTACATAAATGATATTTTATGAAATGGGCAATGAATTAGATTGGGAGAATTGCATAGATGGAAATATATAGAGGTTGGCCTGTCTCCAACCATCACAAGCATACCTGATATAAATATCTAAGATTTATTACCATTACTGACAAACATAACCTTTTGGGGTTTTTCTGTGCCAGCTTCGGTTTTTATTTGACAATTATTCCCAAACTTCAAATAGAAGGGAGAAAATAAATAGAGATTGAGAGAGACCGACAGGTACATAGATTACTGGTTAGCTAGACATTAACCAACCGAGACATATATATATAGGCTGATTGATAATCCGTGTGGGTGAAAAATCTAAAGATAGATTAGTAAGTATATTGATAGATAGATCGAACAAAGTGATGATCTATACTTCAATTAGATAATTATGAACAACCCGAACTGGAAAGGAGGAAATAGATGATTATTATTAACTGATATATTCTGTCTGGTGTCCTCATCTTGGTTGTCCAAATACATCACTAAATAATAATGATAATCCCTCATCTATGAGCTTCAGACAAAAGATATGATTATGTAAGGCAATAGATGAAAATTGACACATAAAAACTTTATTTGCATCAGCAAAAAGGATAATTGATATCTTATATATCCTATATACATACAAAATTAGACTGACACATACACACATCAATATAGAGTCATTTATAGATATTGATTCATGCATATAAAGTGGGTTGACCCTCATTAAAAGCAGGTCATAGGTACTGGCCAAAACTCTTGACTCATCCCTGAGGAATTGGTAATTGTGGTCTGAACAGGAAAGCCACTGACAGGATTAAAGACACCATATGGCAAACTCTTGTGAGTTCATGCAGCAGAAAGGTGAATGGAAAAATTCAGTTGGCATCAGCTACCAGTCCAAAGACAGACATGAAAATGCTTTCGGTGGAAAAGAAATGACAAGGCCAACTCCTTCGCTGTGGATACTCAGCTTTGGTCTCAAATGAAGAAACCAGGAAAAAAAAAAGGGAAAGGAAAGAAAACCCAAAAATACATCCTGAATTAATCAAGTTCCATATTGCTCTTAAGCACAGAACAGTGACCATTAGAAAGATGAAACAGAAAAGAGCCTCCTCTGGTCAATTCAAAAACAAGAATTGAAAAAAAGGGGAAAGAAAAAAAGAAGAGAAAAGAAAGAAAATTATGAAATCTCCAACAAGATAAGTAAAGTCTATAACTAACGCTTCACTTTAATAATCTCATTATCACATTGTCACATACATATTACATGCACCATAACAAGAATATAAATGTTCAAATTGTTTATGATATTCGTGTTTAATCCTCTTTATCCTATTTTCCTATTTTCATTCACATTCCTGTTAGATAATTTTATTAAGTTGTCCTCAGCTTACATTCTTTGGGGAATTCCCACCTCATTTTAGTTTTTAGTGTGTCATGGATGATTCTGCAGATTGTTGAAAAAATATTTATGTGAATGATATTTAGGCTTAAATATTATAGACTAATTTATACAGCATTTATAATTGCGACCAGTGTCTAGGATAAGAAGTTGTAAAATAATCGAGAACTTTGTTTGAAGACTAGAAACTTATCTGCATTTTGCTTAAATACTGTTCACACATTCTAATGACTGTCTGGTCTGTAACACTATATATATATATATATATATATATGTATTATTCAGTCCAGTTAAACCGGAGTCAGGAATAAGTTTAAATTGAAATGTATTTAGAATTTTAAAATTTCAAAAAATTTAAATTACTAAAATTCCAACAGGTAATAAAAACTAAAAACCGAAAGTGGGTGAAATGGGGAGGAAACTCTCCACCCCTCTTCTATCGCCTCCCACCCTTCCTTCCCGTGTCTATTCTAAAATATTTTATCCATTAGATCTGAAGAAGTCCTGTTATTTTTGCTGTTATTGATTCATATCAATACCCATAACAGGATGGAAATAAATTTATAATCCTAATGTGACCGTTTTTTTTCTTAAAGAAATATATACATATATATGTATATATATATATATTCTTCCACAATCAAATGCCTATATATATATGTATATATATTCATGCATATATGTGCACATATATTTTATCTTCTCTCTCTCACTCTTTCAACTTTCCTTTCTTTGTTTCTTCTAAACTTTTAATATATATATATATATATATATATATATATATATATATACTATGTTACCAGTTTCATCTTTACCTATATACTTATATGTTATGTAAACAGTATATTTTTTGTTCTTCTTTTTAGCATATCAGCTTTTCAAAATACATTTCTTATACTTTTCTTCATAAAAACTGCAAAGAAATATTACCATTTTTTTATGTTTTGTTCATGTCTTTATTATATATATATATATATATATATTTGGACAAGGATTTTTCAAAGAGTGAAAATATTTTTTTAAAGTGATTGATGCTAGGCTGATTTAAAAAGTAAAAACATGGATTTAAATGTAAACTTTAATAAATCTAAATTTTAAAAAATTCAATATCTAAAACTGAAAATGTTCATATACAGACCATAACTCTGGGTTGAATGCATATTTGCCTGCATTATCCTTGCATGAATATCAGAATTATATCGAGTTGATTGACTTTTTATTCATTCTTAAGAAAGTAGGTGTACTTGTTGGCAAGATTATTTAAAAAGATAAAAAGGATAAGAAGGAAAAGAAAAATTAAGAAACCAGACATAAAAACATATCATCATCATCATCATCAGCGTCATCATCGTCATTACCAAGTCATGCTGACAGCATGGACTTCCTTGATTTCTCACTCTGAATCTATCCCTATCATCCATTGTGCCTGCACAGATCTGATGTTTATTTAAGTACATTAGTCACTCAAATGAGAAATATGAAGAATCCTCTTCAATCACACCAAAATCATTGTTTAAAAATAACATAGCAAAACCCCAACAAATCCTCAAAGCCATTTGTATTACAAAGAAAAAAACAAACATAAATAAAATAGCATTCAACACTGGCCCAAACATAATAAACATCTTTTATAACTAATATACTAATTAAAGCATTCACCAAGTAATATAAACCTTTTCAACAAAATAATTATCAGACCCAAACTAAACAAAAACAAACAATACCTGCAAAAAATGCATGAAGACAATAAATAGATATGACTGAAATCCTTAGGGAGCACAACCTAGTGTAACTTCTCTATTAATTGGATCCTGATAAAGAAAGAAACAAGAAATTTAAAGAAAAAGCATAAGATCTTAAAAGGTAAAGTTCAGTCGTTTTTAAGTACATTTGTGCAAACTATAACTTAATTACTACATACATACATATTAATATACATACATATAAATAGAGAAATAGATAGATAGAGTGATATAAATATATGTATTCATATATATATATATATATATATATAGATGCAAATATAGACATTCACAGACATTATATTCATATATAAAAATATTCATTCTGCGCCTTGGATGGCCAAATTATTCTCACAAGCATAATTTATAGTAGGGAATTCTATACAAGTAAACACCCTACTGAGTGATTACAATATTTGCTAACTCCAGTTGTCATTACCATAAAGGGATACCACAGATACAGAGCAGGAGTCCCAACCCTTACCCCAATTTGACAAAGGAATTGGTGCTACTTGGTGGGAAATAAATCCAGAATTAATATTTTCTATATTTACCACTCAGCTGGTTTGGTTTGGTTTGGTTTGTTTGGTTTTATGGCATATCAACCTTTGTAGGTTATTTAACGCCAAATCAATTTTTATGTAAATAATCAGTTCTATTGAAAACAGTTCAGTTTAGCATAAGTACACAGTTTAATTGTCAAAAACATTTCCATTTCAAAGTATTTAAGCAGTTATATGTAATAATTCAGTTAAGTGTAAGTACAGTTTTAATGTCGAAAAACAGTTCAATTTGAAATAATTCAGCTAAGCATAAGCACGCAGTTTAAGTGTAAGTATGGTTTAATTGTCAAAAACGTTTCTATTTCAAGCTATTCAGTTTACTCAATTCATTTTAGCATAAGTATGCTGTTAGTTCTATTTAACCCATATATAGGGCCCTATCAGGTCACTCAGCTGGCATAAATACACAATATATATATATATATATATATACAAAAACACACATACAATCAAATGTGTGTGTGTGTACAAAAGTATAATGGATAAATTGTTGCTATTTTAAGATATCATTTTTATACATGCACTTTATTCGTTTCAGGTTTTTTCTACTATATAGGAAGCTAGTCAGCTGGGTACAGTCTGTGAGAAAAGCAGCGTCATAACACAATTCACTCGAACAGAAATTTGGAGACGTTATGGTCTGCTGCTTAGCATTCTCAGAGGAAGCTCCCATGTGAGAATTTTAGAGCATTTTTGTGTCAATCAAAGGATAAATACATATTAATATTGATAAAAAATAAACAGCCAGTCCACACCATGGTGTTTGTAATGGTCACAACATATGATGTCATTATGCCTTGATACATTTTCTCATATGGCTTCAAACTAAACATAGAGGCCTTCATAAAGTGCCTGGAAGAGGTAGTGCTACCCTGGATTAAGAAAGCAGCTGCCAGAAGGCTATCATCTGGCAATAAGGCTCTGTGCTATATCACACAAGCAGAAGTATCCTGTTTTAGCTGTCAGAGAATGTTTGTGGCCACATTACCCTGAATATCTGGCTGCCTAACTCCTCAGATTTCAAATCCCTTGATTAATAAGAGAGCAGAGTGCTTGAGTAAGAGATTACAAAAATTCCATGCAACATCAAAGATGAATTTAAGGATAGCGCAAGTATTTACCAATTTAGATAAGACCTTTGGAATGGCTAACAGAAAATTCTGAAGTTGTCTTGAAGCCATTGTTGAAGCCAGTAGGGATTTCTTTGCATAAATTCTATCCATGTGCTTGAGTAAGAGATTACCAAAATTCAATGCAACATCAAAGATGAATTTAAGGATAGCGCAAGTATTTACCAATTTGGACAAGACCTTTGGAATGGCTAGCAGAAAATTCTGAAGCTGTCTTGAAGCCATTGTTGAAGTCAGTAGGGATTTCTTTGCATAAATTCTATCCATGTATTTTAAGATATCTATATGTAATTTTGGTAAATACAAGGCTCATTAAATAAGTTTCCAGACATTTTTTGTATGGGCATTTTTATTGATAGTACACACATGAAACTCTAGTCCCCTTCAATGTAATATCCTCTGGCTGCAATACACTTATTGTTCCATTCCAACAACTTCTGGAAGGCTCCATGAAAGTCCTCTTGTGTGAACGTGTCATTGACCTTCGTCACAGCCTCTTTCATCTCCTCAGTTGTCTCATAACGACAGCCTCTATGTTTTTCCTTGAGCTTAGGGAACAACCAAAAGTCACAAGGAGCAAGGTCTGGACTATAGGGAGGGTGAGCAACTGTCTTGATGCCCATCTTGCTCAAATAGTCTGTGACAAGGATGGAGTTGTGGACTGGTGCATTGTCCTGGTAGAAATGCCACTGACCTGATTTGAAGAGTGCTGGCCTCTTCTGACAGAATCTCTTCCTGAACTCCCTTAAAACCTCAACATAGTATTCCTTGTTGACTGTCTGTCCAGTGGGAAACCAGTGCATGTAGATCATACCAGTGCTGTCAAAAAATGGGATCATCAAAAGTTTGTAGGTGGATTTGTTCTGTCAGGCCTTCTTGGGTCTGGGAGAGCCAGCATGCTTCCATTGGGAACTCTGTGTCTTGGTCTCTGGATCATAGCAGTAGATCCAACTTTCATCGCAAGTCACCAGAGCATCAAGAACTGCAGGATCTGAATTGATCAACTTGACCATCTTCCTGCTGTCATGACAACGTCTTTCTGATCTTCTCTGAGCACCCTTGGGACAAACTTCACACAAATTTTTTGCATCTTCAGTTCCTTGCGAATAATTAAGTGTACAGTTCCCACACTGACATCAAACTGTGCACTTATTGTCTCTATAGACACACAACGGTCCTTATCCATGTAATTCTTTATTTGGCCAATCAACTGAGTTGTTCTGACTTCCTTACTCCTCCCACACCTCTACTCATCCCTCACAGACTCCCTGCCTCCCTTGAATCTCTTATGCCACTCAAAAACTGATGCTCGATTCATGCAAGATGCTCCAAAAGCAGTCTAAAGTATTCCATACGATTCTGTGGCATTTTTCCACGTTTAAAACAGAATTTTATTGCATATCGTTCTTCTAAAGTGTCCTCACGTCCAGATTGCATTTTGGAAATTCACCAGCTGTAACAATCACGCTTTAGTAGGGTGTATTCCAATTGCTACTTTAGCTGTTCATTTATACCTGAAATGATGAAAATTGGTCAGTTATCCTATAAGATATATAGCAATAACATACTGAATTTTCAAGAGTCTACGACAATTTTAAATGCCTGAACAAAAAAAGTCCGGAAACGTATTGAAAGCACCTCCTAAATCTGATAAAGTGAGATGTTGAAGTTATTTTCATTTTTGAATAATTTAGAAAACAGTTGACTATCACACCCTATATGTATATATATATATGATAACATGTATGTATATAGATATATATAACCCCTGGATTACTCCACTTACTCTTGATCCATACATTAAAAAGTGGCATCAAGCACTATTTTGGGTTTTTATTTTTAGTATGATTCGACATGGGATTGAACGCTCTAATTGTTATACTAATGGGCTGGTATATATATATATATATATATAGCAGCTACTTTTCTCCTATTTCCATTTGATGGTTGTGTGCTTCAAAGGAAACTTCATTAGTGACAAACTTCAAGAGAGCATAATTCAAATAATTTATGCTGATTCTACCACTCTAGCACCAGACACATTTTAATACAAAAAATGTTCATTTTAGCTTTTCTTTGTCCATAAAAACTAAAACATTGAAATTGTAAGTATAACCATAATCCAGCTTTATAATTAATTGTACAAGAAAATTATTATTATATATATTTGCAGTCATATCAGATGGTTCAGTGAATTACTTCAGACTTTTCGTGAACTTGAAAACATGAGTTCATAATTATGAATAGAATTTAAAATTGATCAAATTTAGGAAATTTGAAAAACTATCTTTATGTCTGTTTAATATATACTTATTTGATGCTATTATAAACTTGGACATGGCAGTCACAAATGTAGAAAAGATGCTTTTGTGCAATCTTATTTCAATGGAATTTGAAAATATATATGAAAATTATTAAAATTTAAAACTTGTACTTAATAGCTGTCTGTCATTTGAGCTTTGGCATAAAGATGATAAAGTTTGAAAAGTTTGAAAAATAAACAACTATTGGCCTTTGTTTATAAATTGTTTAGTTATAGGGATAGAAAAAGTCACAGGAATATATAATGAAAAAGTATGAAGGCGGAAGCTTTAAAAGTTTTTATTTTAAAAATTAGATGAAGACATGTGCACAGTGAAGCAATTGATGATTCCTAGACGTTACACTCCAAAAAAAATCTTGACATCATTCATAAACTCTTCATCAGAGTCAAAATATAGAATTGCCAGTAAGACAATCAAGGTCACTGTTTGACTATGGCAGATATAACAGTATATAATTATGGGACAAGGAATTAAGCCTTTGTAACCAATCAGAAAGTACTACAAACTGAAGCTACGGTCACTTTCTTGATCTTATCACAAACATATAAACAAAACCACTCATTCCAAATGGAGAGTTTTTATTCTCGCAGTCTCCTCATATCTTAATGCTGTTGTTCCCTCACCTACCTCAACAGCCAGACATAGATAACCCTCAGAAGATATTCTTTTGGAATCAAGCCACCAACCTCACACATGAATAAAGAACAGCACACAACAAGTAGGTTCATTCTTGACCACTTACTGAGAACTCAGCTATCATAGAATGGACAGTTAACAACTTAACTTCTTTCAAACCTTATGAACTAGCATAAGGAAAAGAACCCTCTTGTACATTTCTATATATAAATTGCACTCCATTTGTTAATTCTATTGTGGCTTCTTACCATTTCATCCACCCTTGCTATTTAACAGACTTTATGGTACTCCTAGTACAGTCACATTTGTTCCTCTTCCTCTCTCTCTCTCTCTTTCTCTCTCTCCCTTTCTCTCTCTCTGTAATTTTCTCGTTTCCTAAATGGAAAATTCATATTGAGGCAAGAGTTGAGGATGGGGAGAACTTAGTCAGAAATATAATTATGCAGGTTTGCATCATATGAAAAGAATAGTTTTGGATGCTCTTTGACAAATGGAACACTTGTTGGAATAAGAGGACTATTTAAAAAAATCTTTCATTCATTTTTCATTTCTGTTTTGGTTAGTACAGCCTCAGTATTGATATTTTTTTAATGTATCTCATATATCTTTTGATATTTCTTTTTGATTATATAAGGACGTCAATAACTCAGTAGCTTATTGATGAAAAAGCATTTTACAAAACAAATATGAGTTTTCAACATATATTTCTTTTTCAAAACAGTTAACCTAATGTTTCTCTGTTAATTATTCAAGTAACCATTATAGATCAAAAATTTCTAATTCAAGTTTAGCAGACAATAGTGTCAGTCTATGGGTATTCATTCATCTTTGAATTCCAAAAGTTATTTCAAACTATGAATAACATCTTTTTGCTGGCATTGATTGAATACACTTTGCCTGCAAAGAACTAATCAACTGCAAATGATGGTCTCATTGAGAAGGTGCCTGCTGTGAGCCATAGTAATTGTTTCATGACTATCAAATTTGTTAAGGGAATATTTTGTGCTACATGGTTTTAATTGGAAAAATGGATAAAGCATTTTATTCAAATTAAATAATCTTAGAGATAAACAAAAACATAACTGTTTCCGTGTTAGTGTTTAATCATTCTGCTTTCCAGATTTGGATCCTACTGACTTTCTTTCACTCTTAAATCTGTAATTCACGCAGAAACATCATCAGTTTTACATGGTAGAAGAGAAAGAAGTAAATGTGTTATTAAATCTGCATGCTATCCAACAAACTACTACCCAAGATGCATTTCATCACTGTCAAAAAAGGCCAGGAATGATATATCAACAGAAAAGCTAGATATTTTGAAGAAGATAAGTTTTATTAAGTTTTAGGTGACATCAAATGAATTTCTTTTTAAAAATGTCTGGTATATTTTTAAATGTACCCCATGCATATGTACTTTTACTCTCATAAGCAAAAGTAAATGCATCATCATTTAAAACTTGAGTAGAGCATATAGAGTCCATACAATAACATTTATGCTGTACAAGTTTCCCCCAAAGTGTGTGTATATATATATATATATATATACATTTGATGCACACACACACACACACACACACACACACACACACACACACACACACACACAGAGTTATATATACATATATATATATGTTGTAAAGGTTTATGTTTATCACCAGCTCACTAGGTGAGTTGATGGTGGACCAAATTTTATAGTCAGAGTGAAAGGTTTTCAAAAAAAGATCAATTAATATGGTTGATTTTTTTGTTTTAGTTTTAAAAGGAGGATTTTGTTTGTGTGTACGTGAGCCTAAGTTTGCGTGCATTTGAATGTTAGTGTGTGCATGTGTTGTCCCTTGTGCATACATACATACATCTATCTGCGCATACAATGGTATTCATCTTTACATATATACACATATTTTTGCTGTCTGTTAGTGGGAAGGGGTGAGGCAAAAGAAGAGAGTGTGAGAAGGGAAAAGTGGGTGAAGAGAATGTGGAAAAAGAATTGTTTCAATCAGAATGATTTCTTTTTTCTCTTGATCCTAACTCTCTTTCAGATAGCTAAAGGTTTATTTGATGTGAATATGAAATGTCTGTTTCATGGTAACAGCTCATACACGAACACATTAACATTCAAATGAATATAAACTTAGGTACACATACACATAAACAAAATCCCCTTTCCAACATCACCAAAACAAAAAATTAACCATATTAATTGGTCTTTTTTGAAAATGTTTCACTCTGATGAATGAGTAAAGCAAGAAACCCAGGGTCACACACATCAGCATATAATATATGTATACATATATATGTATTTATATACGTATGTATGTATTCCAATTTAATATATGTATGCTTATATATATATATATATATATATATATATATATGTATATACTACATATACTCTTATATATATATATATATATATACTCTTATATACAGACATTCATTTACACACACACACACATATATATATAATAAGTAAAGTTGGCAAATTTTTCAATAGCTACTACACTGAGGTATAGGGGAGGGCACTACTCCTTCCCCTCGATTGCTCCACTTTACCCTTGATATGTACCTGTGTGCTGAGTGTTAAGCAAGGAGGTATCAAAAACGATTTTTTATGTCTTTGGTATGACTCGACCTGAGATTGAACCCAGGTCTCCCAGGCCATTGGTGAACACTCTACCCACTTGACCAATATATATATGCATTTATACTCAGCTATGATTCTAAATATTATTGAAAATATTTCAATAATTTGAATGTTTATTTTCCAAAACTAAAAGGGTAAATCAATTTTACAAATTACTTTTACTGTCATCAAAATAGTGAATAAATATTTTGGGGATTTGGTTTGGTTTGACTTTTTTAGTTTTAATGGTACATACCCTTTATGGGTTATTTAATGCCAAAGCTATCCTTTTAGAGGGATAGTTAAGGGTCTATTTAACCCATTGAAGGGGGAAAAAGTAAGTTCATATCCTTCTCAAGGTTATTAATCCATTAATGAAGATAACAGTACAACTGCAGTTTGATCTCACATACTACAATATCACAGTACAAAATGTTAGCCAGAATTCCATACAAACTTTCCCCATTTTCTTTGGTGATATTGCCATTGTAATAAACTTCATGAAGCTGGTCAACAAAATTTGAATCTTTCATCTGTTATCTACCAGTTTAATGATCTTCAAAGCAAATTGTCTCTTCTTACCTGTTATCATTAGAGTAAATGGAACCTCACACTTGTTAAGTGGCAAGGTAATAATAAAGATGATCTAGCCAAAGTGTCAGTTATTACCAGCAGACATCAATGTAAATTATTTGATGCCATTTGTCATCGATATTTTAGGTTAGTTGTATATTTGGTAAGATTTGCTCTATTATATACTATCATGACAAAGCTATAGAGAAATGGTTTTGAACAACAGTCTCAATTCAATAAGTTAAACAATTATAGAATAATTAATCAAGCATAATTAAAATTTGATAAACTTTGACATTATTCTTTATTAATTCTCTTCATTCTAATTAATGATTTTATGCAATTCATCTTGATCTCTTCTTACTCTCTTTTCTTTGCCTTTTGTAAAAGTTATCTCTCTAAGATTGCCACGAGGGTTCTTCTACCAGGTGTCTTTTGGCCTTCCATGGACAGATGTCACTTTGATATGACCATGTCTTAGCACATTTGAAGTATCTTGTTCAGTCAATTTGGGCTACCATCATATTAATTTCAAAGGCCATATTATAGTAGCCAGTTCTGTTGTTCAGTTCTTCTTTTGACACATTGTTGGGCAAAAAAATACTGAAGGTTAACATTAGAAATATTTCATATTTTTACTCTTTGAGGCCAGATTTTTATTAGCCTATATTTTCTTTTGAATTAACGAATTAGCCTATATTCAAAATACAAAGCAAATATTCATTTGTAGAAATATTTCTGCAAATTTTCAAATCCAAAATCCCTTAAATGTTTTCAGTAGGATTAATGTCAAGAGAGTAGATTAAATATGGCGAGTAGTATAGTGATATAACCCTCCCCCCACCCACACATATACACACACATACCTGGTCAGGGAGACTTGGAATATGCAGACTGCATCATTTTTGTAATCTAGTTGAGATCCAGCAATACCACACTTTTGCTGAATGGTGAACTTGCCCTCTAAATCGAGTGTCCTGGATTTTACATTAAACTGAATCTCGTATTGAAGCTTCCATTCTGGAGCCCTTTAACATGTGGAATCACCCCTTCACTATGGGTCAAATAGATCTGTTTGAAAATGATTAGTTTGGTTTATTTGTTTTATGACATATCAACCTTCGTAGGTCATTTAATGCCAAAATCATTCTTGTAGAAGAAAAGTTATGGTACCGTTTAAACCATAGTTCGGAAGATTCATACCTTTTCCAAGGGTATAAGTTTGAAAGTGAATGTAATTGTGCAAATGGAGACTGAACTCATAGCTACATTGTCACGGTTCAGCACATCATCCACTACGCCTCATGGACTTCGTCAAAATTATTGATATTAGATAGAGATACTTGATATCATATTACTATTAATTATTTGCATTAAGAATAGTTACTTGAAGCAATAGTTTTTACACTGATGTTTATCATCAGGAATCTGAAAACATCTACATGCCAGCTAAAAAAAGACTGACTTCGGCAGTGGTGATTAAAACATAAATTTCATTTGATGATTTTGAGAAGAGTTATACTTTTGTGTTTGACTCTCCCACCATGCCATTATATCACTAGAATACTGATTAGTAACTATGTTTTGCATTTCTGATGCTATTTCTAAGCAAACCAAAAAATATAGGTAATTATCAGGAAGGTTTAACTTCTACAGCTCTACTACCAATATTCTTCTCAGATTTCATAGGATGAAATAACTAAAAATGAACAGCAAACTGGCTCTTCTTTGTAACTGACTAAAAATGCATTGGCAGTGGAGGTAACTACATTAAAAAATAGGGTTTTAGAGCTGAAAATTTGCTTTATCCAAACATGTGATTGTGTTTCCTGTATCTCTTGTAATTTCTATGGAAATAAACATAAGATATTACTTTTAGAGCAATCTTTGTATAAAGGTAGGAAGGAAATATTTAATAAAAATGTTGATTTAACAACATATTGGCTTATAGTTTGAAAACTGGGAAAATGAAGATAATTTTTCTAAAATTATTGCCAAAATCTGCTTATTCTATCAAATGATTGATTGATTGATTTTAACTGCATATTAACTAATAAGGGTTTTTTTCATGACTAGAATTTATGGAATGTGTCCATAGTATATTCATATTTACATACTTTGTATAGTTGTTTTTTTATTCATTTAGTCTTATTGAATACAAATAATCTTTAAACAGATATATTTGACCCATAACATAACAGGTACTACCGCTCCCGGTCAGAATTAATTTGGGAGTAATGGCAGATCTCAAGAACTGGAACCTCATTATCAGATGCAGTTTAGTGTCTCTGCAAAAGACTTAGCATACTCTAAGTCTAACTAAGACAGCAATATTTTTTTCAAATGAGCTCTGCTATATTTGACAAAGTTTGGCAACATAAATGACTTTCTTCTGACTGCTCTGTCATAATAAATTGAGTTATAAAGATATAATAAAACTATATTTTGAATCTATGAGTGATTATTCTTCAATTTGATTGTGTATGATTTGCTTTTATCTAATTAGAAAAATATATAAATTATAGATTTACTTTTCCTCTTCATGTAAAACAATATTTTCATTAAAGTATGTTAAGATGAACCATTGTCAGGATTCCAAGCGTGGAAGTAAAAAGTAACTTGAAAGCATATTATGAAAGGTTGTTAAAATAGAAAATTCAGAGCTGAAGAAAGACAGAAGCAGGGTAAAGATAATTGACATTAATATCAAATTGGGAATTGCTTGCTGTCTGTATTGTTTATGTCTGGCCTGGTATTAGATAAATGTCTTGATAAACTAAATGATATATTGGCTGCCCTCAGAGATTATCAGTTTTCTGGGATTACAATCTTCTTCAGTCAAAACAGTTTATCGTGAAAAAGAGAGAAGTAAGTATTGGTCAAGACAACTACTCTGCTTGCCAGTCATTTGCTTAACCATTGTTAAAAGATTTATATATATATATATGTGTGTGTGTGTATGTGTGTGTGTGTGTGTGTGTGTGTGTGTGTGTGTGTGTGTGTTCAACAAAGGGAGGTAATTCATTTATCTCCTGTTCCCTTAACTGAAAAAAATGCCTGAATGCTTTTGAATAAAAGACGGATTTTGTTTTCGTGATTTATCTTATGGATTCTGTCTGTCTTTGCTGATCATATACAACTGGATAATTCTCCCAAGTGCCAAGAATAATGTTGAACAAGTAAGTAATACTTCATTTTTAGGTAGTTGCAACAGTATTTAGTTCAAGGTAACAAAAATGTCAGAAGACTAGATAAGCTAAGACATTCTCGCATCAAGAGGTTTGGTTTATCTTATGATCAAAAAGCCTTAAAAAGAATGAAGTTTAGCAATTTTTTGAGTTAATGTAATAAGACTTATGATTGGTTTATTTGGTTTATTAATTAAACAGCATATCGGTTCATTATTGATTATTTAATACCAACATTTTATTCATTACTAAATGCTTGATGACAATTATAGATATATTTTCACTATTCTATCACATATACTTAAAATTTCATTTTTTTGAATTTGCCTTTTATCATTTGTCTGCACATAATTGTATGGTTTCAAGTATCAAATAATAATAATAATACCGAGTCAAAAAAAGGAACTCTGACATGAAAAACTTGGACATGGCTAACAAAGGGAAACCTAAAGAGAGAAAGTGAATTTCTTCTAATAGCAGCATAAAAGAATACCATAAGAACAAATTATGTTAAAGCAAAATAAACAAGATGAAACAAAACAGCAAGTGCAGGTCATTTTGTGGCAGAGATGAAATGATCAATCATATAATAAACGAATGCAGCAAATTAGCACAAAAAGAGTATAAGACTATGTGAACAAATCAAATATGCACAACCTCGAATCTGTCCAAGTGAATGAGACACAAAATTTTCTGAGATTTTGAAACCAATATGCTAGTCTCGGCCAGACGACCAGACCTAGTGATAGTCAACAAAAAAAAGAGAACCTGCCAAATATTTGATGATGCCATACCAGCAGACAGAGTAAGATTTAAAGAAGGTGAAGAGAGCGATAAATATCTTGACCTTGCAAGAGAGCAGAAGAATCTACAGAATATGAAGGAGATGGTGATACCAATTATAGTAGGTGCACTTAGAAAGATCTGCAAAGGATTGGTTAAGGGATTGGAAGATTAAAAAATCAGAAGACGAGCTGAGACCATCCAGACTACAGTGTAATTAAGATCAGCCTGAATACTGGTTTCCTGGTTATAACACAAAACTGCATCCATTGGTGAGGCTCCAGTTTTAAAGTGCAGTGGAATGGGGAGAGGCCTTTCATAGCCATACCACCCTGGGGTAATCTGACTCAGAGTGGTAGTGCTGTTTTAGGAGGTGCCCGTAGTGTAATGGTTATCGTCATTGGAAATGGACATGGCAACACAATTTCAAATCCTGGACCAGGCTAATTGCATTTCACACAACACTAATACCCTTGGGAAAGGTATGAATTTAATTATTCTCCCTCCAGCTATCGGTAAATAGTAGGGCAAACTGAGTTCTTCAGCCTTGGTGAGGCAACTGGTCTATCTAGGCGAAGGATAACTCTAAATTCAAACCTGTTAAACTCTGCTTAAAAATTGACCTAGTGTCATTTCCTGCCTGAGTGGAGGGGTTGGGTAAACATGGGTAGAGCTGTTATGGTTCCATCTATGAGTTAAATTGATCTATTTGAAAATCATTAATGGAGAAGAATAATGGAAACCCAGTAAACCAGTGTGAATTATGACTATACATTACATACCACCAATTTACCACTTGAACATGTCAAATCATAGACACTTTTCATATAGTCTAAAACTTACATATATATACATATATGTATATATACACATACATAGATGCATATATATATATATATATACATTCAAAGTTCATGAGATGTGTCCTTTAAGATTGTCTAAATGTAATAATTCATTCAATTCACTTACCACTGTCTACAAGAAAGGAATCAGCAATCAGTTCATGACAGGTGATTATTTTTCTGAATATTTTTCCACCATAGCAGATGAGCTGAAGTTGAAAAGAACTAATAGTAATTGTTCTCTGGTTGTCTTCAAATATTCACTGTCTCCATTTATGTTATAATAATAATTCACTGCATTTAGTTTTTTGTTTGTTTTTTTTTTTCCTTTATTTTTCCTTCAACTTGTAACAATGTACTAATCTGTAATTTCTATGCTTATGTTGATAGGAAGATTTACTTACATTTCCTACCTGTTTTGCAGGAAAGATTTTTACCTCATTGTTATTTTTACTTGAGTAAAGGATTTATCCTAAGCAACTGGTACATAGTAAATTCTCTTCCTTTCATTGTCAGAAGATTAGACTTAGAAGATTTTTTTGAAATTTCCTTGCTGATGGAACTTCTATAATGAAATTTATGAAATTTAATGTTAATTTCTTGATAAAAATCTTGTAAATTTAACTAATGACCTTTTTTCATGTTGAGTTGCTTTGAGTCATTATAGAAACATTTTAGGGATGGCAGTTATACTACAAGAATTGACTCTATGTGGTACTTTAATAAAAATGTTTAAAAAGCATAAAATAGAATTTACTGTGTTTTCCTAACTAATATTTTAAGATACTAAAAATGTTGTTGTGCAGGATGAACCATGAAGACAAGAAAAAAAAAAAAAAAAATATGAATATGTTGCACCAACAGCAGGGAATCAAATATGTCAATGTCTTATATATAAATTTAAGGACTTGTTCCATTATTGCGAGCAGTGACTGCTACTTTCATTTCCTTTGTTTGTTTTCTAACTATTGACACATAGATTAATCGGCCAATCTTGATAAAAGACACTGGGCTCAAAGAGTGTTTTAAGTTTGAGTTAGTCCTTTGAATCATTTTGGCTTAAGATTGATCAGCTACATTCTAATTTCTCCTGAAAGCAAATAAAATTGTTAACAAGAGTACTTAATTTGCCCCAGTAAAAGTCTAAATTAATTCAGAAAACAAACTTTAAAATTAACTCAAGAGTGAGCAGCCCTGCATCCAATCAGGCATACCAAATTTCTAGAGGCCTTCATGAAAGTTAAATAAACATGTTTAATGCCAGGATTAAATATTACCAGATAGAAAATAGTCATCATGCTTGAAAGTGAAAAACAATATTTTAAAATTGGTTTCCAATCTTTCTTCAAACTTTTATCAATGAAAGACTGCTGCTAAATATGTAATACATAATGAGTTAGCCATGTTTTATCTTGACTGCTGATTCATTCAGGATAACATGGTCTATTTGTCTTCATCCATGTTGTGATAGCAACTGGAATCCTTTAAAGAATGAATATGCAAATCAGAGTGTCATGTATATAGCTAAACTCTTCCACGGTGGGCAAAATGCAACACTAGTTTTAAGTTGAGTACAGCTGATTTTAATTCAGAATTTTCCTTTCCCTTGACTGATTGCCTTACCAAAGCTAGAGATCTCAGTCTATCCTACTATTTATTTATAGTTGATGTTAGGAAAGATGAATCCATGCCTTTCTCAAATATTACTAGTATGAAATGAAATGCAAACAACTTCATCCACAATTTGAATCTGGGTCAATGATTTCAATTATCATGATGATAACCATTATACAAAGCATGACTCTTCTGCTTCAGAGTGGCATGTATGGAAGGTGCGGAATGATGAAAGCAAACTACCTGGTAAATCATGCGATACTATGGATATCAGAAACATTTTATAACTGCAGATAGGATCTTGGAGATAGAATGAAAATATGTTTCTCTCTTCAGTTATATTTAATTGACAGGTGAGAGTTCATTTGGATACATTTTAAGAAATAAATATTTGGAGATCAACCTTCAGCCTATATAGTGGAAAGTACCACATGCTAAAGACCAGATGAAACATGAATCAGCAGAATATCAATTTCTTATCAATATATATATGTATATATATATATATATGGTGAGGAAGCAAAACTAGGAATATTCTAGTATAATAATAGATGACTCAAAACAAAACAAGATGAAGTTTAATAAAAAAAAGAAATAACAAAATAAGAAGACTGACATAAAACTGTAAATTTACTTAATATGGCCATTATTTTTTAAAATTATTATATCAACACACCTTCAAAATGATTTGCATGCCTTCAAAATAAATTATTCGGACATTTTAGTCCATTCCTCCTCAACAGCAGTTTTAAGCAAACCAATATTTGGATGAGAAGTTGCATTTGCTTTGTTTTCTTAAACACCCCATTTACTGTAATCAAAGGGGTTAAGGTCTGGGCTTAAATCTAGTTTAATTGCTTTCCGCATAGTTTTCTCATGGACTTTCAATTCATTAGTGTGCTTTCTTATTGACATTGTGGGTTCCTTCTTAATTGCTGTAGCTAGAGCAGTTAAAAAGCCTTCTTTTCGTTTTTTCAACTGTCCATTCCTCTTTTTCCTTAAAAACTTTTTCCCTTTAAAAAAAAACTTTTCCCAGCTTTTTATATGGCTAACAAAGAAACTTTGGCTTGGTTTTGGTGTGAAGCAAATCAGAGATTCTTTGTGGTTTCTTTTCTTCATCACTCATATTTGGCTGAATTTCAATAAAAAAAGTACTTGAATTATAGAGTTAATAATGAAAATTTAGAGTTATTGCATTTTTTCAAGAATTTGACTGATCAGACAAAAAATGTATAAAAAATTATTTCATATTTTGCTTCCACAACCTTTACTAACACCAATACAATCTTGACCAAGGTTTCTACAATGTGGAAGAAAGTGACAATCAGTTTTGATCTTTGTAATAAGTTTTAAAGCATGGCTACTTGTCAGGGGTCTATATCAACATAGATATTTGATACTACCTAATTTAAATTACTTCATCACAGGGTTTTGAGACAAGGTCACCTGGTGAGAACTAAATTTGATAAGCAGTTTTAGATAAAGAATATTTGTTTATAAAGAATAGACAAGAAAGAATGTATGATTTTTCTTTTTGTTTATGAAAATGGAACATAAATTTCGACCAAATGAATTTAGATATCATCCAAAACATTCAGGATTTCAAGTGTCTCACAGGCTATCATCATTCTTATTTGAATCATAATTGATGTCAACCATAATTGATGTCATTCTTATTTGAATCATAATCAGATGTCAACCAACATTTCTCAAACTAATGCTAACTTTGTTTAAGAAAGATATGAAAAAATTTGGTTCACATTTTTCATTTAATATCTTGAGACAACAAAAATTAAGCTTGTTTAAATTTGATAAAATTAAAGTGTTCCATCATTGAAAATGAGTTGAAGCATGGTCAAAAATGCTTGAAACCCTAAATTTATGTTCCCTTGTCAGTTAAGAAGAAAACGTTTTGAAAAATCCATACATTCTTCTTATCAGTTCTTTTTAATGAAACATGGATATATATATATATATATATATATATATGAAAAAAATCTTAACAGTAAGATTATTTGTTTTGTTACATTTGTAATATGAGAGAAAGCACTCTTATACAGCAGAATCACCAAATAACTTCCCTTATGAGAAAAGATCCTTTTTTTTTCATTTTTTTGTTGGGCCGTGATTTACTCAGCAATTTCTCACTTGTGAAATCAGCTAACTATTGCATGTCAGGGAGGAGCCATAGAAAAGTCCAGAAGATAGGAATCTGGTTTCCATATAAATTTATAGAAAGTAACATTTGCCAGTGTTTGAAAACTTATCTTTTCTTATGGCACAACATGACCAAAATCATTTTTAGCCCAAAACTTTCTGGTGATAAAAAATGGACTTAAAATAAGAATCTAGATTTTAAACAAGTTATTGCTAGATACCGGGAAGCTTTCAATGTCTCTATTACTGTGGAAAAGAGACAATACATAATTGTCTTTTTTGGATAATGGGCATATCCATCTGGTAACTCATGGACTGTCATATAACTTTTGAAAAAACATTCCTCACACTCACTTGTGTTTCTTTTTTTTTTGGATAGTAAAGACATTTCTTTATAACTGGAATGTCAAACCTGCATGGCTTAGACCATTGTACAGTCCATTTTCATCAAATAAGCCTTTTTCCATTTTTTATCCCTTTTGCATGCTGCTTGTTCTTGGAACAATACGTATATATTTTATCTGCTGGGAAACATTATTATCTTCAATACTTCTTGTATGCATATAATGTATTTATTATTCTGTATGTATACATCAGCTTTTCTTGTTTTTCTTTCTGTTTATTCAGTGTTAATGTATCCTGAATATACTAATGCTAATTCTAAACCTTAGTGAGTGGTGATTCAGTTAAATATCTTTCCTATCATAAAGCAATTCAATTCTGTATGTGATAAGATTAAATGAATAATTTAGAACCTGGCAGTGCTGTGTATTCTTGCTTGTTATTTTTTATAAAAATCAGATTTTTTTATAGCATACTTTGTAATGGATTTGGTTACAAAAGTTTGGGTTTTACATGAATTATTATGTCTTGCAATTTTTCTCCTGAGAAAATAAAATCCGTTTGTTTATTTGCTTGTCATGAAGAAATGTAAATAAGGAAAAGACTATAAAATTCTTTTATGAGCATTGAATTTTTACAACTTTGATTTGTCTGAAACCTCTCACCTTTGTAAAAGTAAATAATACTGATACAGTTTTGTGCATCTATATACTCAAACATCAATATTGCACTGATGTACACACAAATAGTTCGCATGTCTTAGTTTTGCTCATTTTAAGTATGTTTCAATCCATTTTAGCAAATATAAATGCATTCTTATTTTTTTATTCACTTATATACAAATATACTGTGTTTACGTAGGGTATATAACTGTTGGGAAATAGTATTATATAAATATATACGTATATATGCATGTATGTATGTACCTATATGTGTATATGTATGTAGATAACACACAAATATATATATATACATATATAAAAGAAAAGAACTAAAAATATAGTTTTATCCATGTATATATGTATATATACATATATACGTATAAATGTACATATTTCCAATATTCCCGGAAATAAAAACAATGACCATTTTTGACAAATGCATCTTTACATATATATATATATATATATATATATATATATATATGGAAAGTGTGCTTGACAATATATATAAATCTGAATTTGAATTGAGTAAACTCAGCAATAATGCTGCTTCATAACAATAAGTTTCTTGCTGATGTAATCATCAGACCAAATAAAGCAAAACTAACATTCATCTAGTGTTGTTGATTCTGTGTCTACACTATTCAAAACTTAAATCTCTCTCTCTCTCTCTCTCTATATATATATATATATAGATAGATAGGTAGATAGCTATGTTTGCATCAATCTATGTATATATATGAGGAATGTTTAAAATATATTCTCATAACAAGAAAATGAAAATAATCTGGAAAATTAAATTGCTATGTTTTACTATAAAAATAGCTTCCCTATAGAATTTTATTTCTAATGAAGCTATCCTTCTTGCAAAATGTGTCAATTTTATTTTCCAGATTATCTTTCCTTTAACATATATATATATATATATATATATATATATATATATATATATATATATAATACATACACATACACATACATATAGTGAGTATGGATGTGTGTATTCATGTAGAAAAACTAAAAGTGTCTGATAATTGAATATTTAGGTAGAGAGGGTCTATATTCTGCCTGTCTTAAGTGATTATACTAATCATATTATTCTCAAAAACTAAAAAATTTCTCAACTAATATCAGGCAAATTAAACTCATTCATTTCCATCCTTAGTTAAATATTTAACTAAATTTTTTGCCAATGTTTAATAATTAAAAGGAATTTATGAAAATATACAGACCTAAATTAGTATGCATATCAAATCAATATTTGCTTAAGATCTCTGAAATTAAAACAAAAAACAATTTTTTCTTTTTGTCTATAGGATGTGTTGAAAGATTGGTAAAGAGAGGGATCTAACAACTGTTGAAAAACAGAAAATGAAGTTATCAAGCAAGGGTAAGTTCACTTTGAAGATTTCAAAGTAGTTTTGCCGAGGTCATTGAATGATAAAGAAACTGTTGAAAATATAACAAAGTTGAGAACTTGAAACAAAGGCAAAAACTTTAAGAAAAAGCATCTTTGAGATAAATGTAAGCTAAAATTAGTTATAGCAAAACAATCTCTTTTGACCAGCATTCATGTATTTGAAAAGTCTGGAATTTAGAAAGTCAAGAAGAACAAAGTGTAGAATACTTCATAAACTGGGATCTGTGAAAAAAATCTTTTGGGCAACCTCGTCTCAATTAAGCAAATATGTAAGATGTATAAGAATTTATAAATGAGTGTGGTATTCATTGAGACTACCAACTTCCTATTCCTATAATGCATCTGTCTATTGAAGGTAAAAATCAATACAGAATATTTCATTAAGGTAAAACAAAGTCTATTTAGACTACAACAACATACATTTTATATACAAACATAGTATACATAATCAAGAAATAAGACATGCATAGTACACATAATTAAGAAACATGACATACTGTCCCAAAGTGTAAAAACGTTAAATAAACAGTTTACAGAAACAACAGGCTGATAGTGGCAGTTAAAAACTTATGTTTTTTTGGTGTAGGGAAATAGCCCATGTGGGATTATTTGCATGTACATGATGATCATAAAAGCAAAGATGAAAGGCAAGTCATTTCAGTCTGATATCAGGTACCAAAAAGGGAAAGAACTCACTCCTCAAAATGTCACATGACCAAACCATCATCAGATTCTCTGAAGCTCCATTTAGAGCTCTCCCAAAAAAGAGACCACTATGCTTAGTTTTCTAACAGATAGATTTGATCCAAATCAAACATACTTGTGGCTTAAAGAAGGCAACTAGGAGGTGGTAGTGTGATGATATGGGCTGGAATTGTTGACCAAATAATTTGTAGAGTCAATTTGTAAAGTCAATTTGTAGAGTCAATTTGTAAAATCAATGGAGCTAAACTGAACCACGCAAACAATGGAGATTTTATGGACCAGACTTTCTTTGAATTGAAGTCCCAGTCACAGAGTTTCAAAATAAAGTGTGTATTTATGCATGAAAATTCTCATCATCATGAATTTAAGTTTCCAAGTGAATACTTTGAGCTCAAAAGATTTCCAGGAGAGAAGTTAATGGTATGACCATCATCAAGCCCTGATCTGAATCTGAGCAAAAAATCTCAGGTCAATTGTGAAACAATATAACAGCAAATAAGACCTATGAGAAGCAGTTGAAATTATAATGTTCAAAACTAAACTTGCTAAATTAAAGAAAATCAACTTACTCAAAATTTAATAGATTACTTGCTGTTATGGAGAAAAAATAATGTAAAGAATTCCAAGACTTATCATTTGCATTTTTTATTTGTTAAATAAAAGATGGGTATCAATTTTTGATGATTTACTTACCTTTCTATTGTCGTAAAATATAATTAATTGGTTTTACATAGTAACTTCAGATGGCAGTTTTTTATAAGGCATCAAATAACTACAATAACTTCAATAAAATGTATTGCTACAATGTAAAATTTTAACTAAGGTTTTATATTGATATCTAAATTGATCGTTTAAAATTTGACAATTTTTTTCAAACCAAATTTGAATCATTGAATTTTATGTGATTTGCTTAATAACTTTAGACTGGGTGTATATATATGTTTGTGCATATGTGTGTCATCAAGGATCATTAAAAACGTGTTACAACTAAATTTTTCCTTTCATAAACTACAGGAATATGAAATTCTGAAGAATTACAAGTTAAACTTCATAAACATTATTATCACAATGCAATACTAAGACTGACCTGCTATGTTTCAAGCAAAAGGGCCATAAAAAGCTACCAAAGTAACATAGAATACTACTACCCCTAAAAGAAAAACACTTGTCAAAAGACACAAGTAATTTATACATTCAGTTACAAAAAAGAATTCAAAATATTAGAAGCACTATTTATAAAACTTGGAACAAACTCTCAGCTACATTTCTTTCTAAGCACACCCACAATGTTCAGGCTATGTTTGATAATCAAAACTTATATATATATATATATATAAAGAGCAGGTATTCTGAGTTCTGTAAAAGGGATCCTTCTTTTTGGCCACATCTCTTCAGAAAATCACTGTGAGAGCAAGCAGTGAAGAGGAAATAAGTAAAGGTAGTTGGCAACAAAAAGGAGGGAGGGAAAAAAACAAAGATGAAAAGAAAACAAAAAAAGTCTACCTAGAAGAATTGATATACTCTTCTTTGTTTTTTTTTCCTTTTGGCTAAATCCAGTTTGATTGTACAAAAATCTGTGGGGTTAAATAAAAGAAGTTTGTCAAACTTCTTTAGTGTGCAGAACATTGGTTGGTGTTTGGTAATAAAGAGACCCCCAAGTACAGACAGCTGTAATTCATTTTTAGAGGCTTCAAGAAAAGTGAACATGTAGGGCTAAAAAGCCCTACATGTTCACTTTTCACTTTCCACACAGAGAGAATTGTCCAATAGGTGTTGTATAATAAAAGAAGGCATATTCTGATTGGACAGATCCATTAGAGGGTCAAACCATTTGAATAGATTCTATTTTCTAATCTTTGGATAGTGTGGCCAATATAACAAATGTCACATTTGCAATGGAATTCATGGATGAGAAACTTTTTTGATACATGAATACACTCTCTTTAAGATATATATTTGTGTGTGTGTGTGTTTATATCAAAAATGCTATTTGCTTCATTTAGAGAGTAAGAGTGTTCACTACCAGTGATAGACCATATGTAGATCTAAGTATAATGTTCACACAAATTTAACAATGCTTGATGAATATTAATTTTTATCCAATGAGATCTTTAAACTAATATATATATATATATATATATATATATACATGGATTATAAGCTTTGTTTTGATACTACTCAACTGATATAGTATACTCAAATGGACCTCAAAAACCCAGCTAGGAGACCTACTTACTCATTATTATATCCCTAAGCAATCATTTCATGACTCTTGGATTATTTAGAAAGTTTTCTCTTTATCTATTTTGAAACCAGCCTCCTTTCACTTTTTTCATGTCTTGTACCTTTTTACATAACATGAACACAATAAACAACCAAAAGATATCATTTTGTATTTTTCTCTTTTTGTAAACTGCATTTGTAGACAATTTTGTTACAAATCATTGGAAAGAAAAAATCCTAAAAAAATAATGTCTGCTTTTAAAATCAGTGGAAATAAAAATCAGTCAATTAGTAAAGTCCAATTTCTTTTTTCCATGCTTCTGAATTAGGCAGTTTCATAATAAAATATATGCTCTTTTGATTTTTATCCATTTTTTCAACAGTTTTATTCTAACTTTTAGAATAAGGATTATGAGGTCTATTTTAGGAGAAATAGATAAATTTTGTAATTTATTTTGAAAAACTTTTAGATATTAGATTCTTATACAGTCATGATTTGTTAAACAAATCACAGAAAATGCAGGAGAGGATAATTTTGTAATACTAAACTTTCAAGAGGAAAGGATTTGCATGCCTTAAGAATCTGCATTTGAAGTCATAGGCCACTTGGTTGGTTGTTTTCTTTGTTAAATGGTATATCCATCTTCACAGGTTCTTTTTAACAGTTTTTTAATTGGTTTTTGTATGTTGTTTTGCAAGGTTTCTTGACATTGGTTCAACTTTATAAAAGAATTGTCAGAAATTCTCTCCAAACATTTTCTACCATCATTTCCAGAGGTATAATCAAAATATGTTTTTTAGCAGAGTCAAATTTTTGTTTTAATATCTGAGATCCTTTCTGTCCAGATTGATGAAAGATTTTGTGTATTTTTAGTTTTTTGATAAGTTTTTAAATCAAAATTGATAATTAAATCAAAATTGATTCTTGAATTAAAATTTGATAAGTTTTTAAATTAAAATTGTGAAGTGTTGGATCTAGATTAAATCATTAATTGTATTGTATTTTTTTAGAATTGCATTTTTTTAAATTAAAATTATATAGAATGTTTATGTTATTGATAATTTTTTTCAATTTGTTTGGCTTGTTTTATTTGATTAATGACACATCAACCCTTTATGGGTTATTTAAAGCCAAAATTTGATGCAAATAATTTGTACAAAGTTATAAGGTTTTAAGTATTAGTAGAGATCTTACAGGTGCTACCATTCCAAGTCTGAGTGGACATGGGATTAATTGCAATGAAGAGGTACTCCCTACCTGCTGAGTATCCCGAAACTCGAGCCTCACTACCAGATACAGTTTAGTGTTATACACAGAAAACTCATTATTTTGGTTAGCAGGAGCTAACTCCTCTGCAATGGATGCAGTTTGCTTATTCTAGGTCCTGCTGATAGGGCAGAATTTTGGAAAAAGTTTTTTGGAATAAATTGGTTTTGCGTGATATAAAATACAATATGACTCATGTGAATATTTATGATATTATTGACAAATAGATGGAAAGTTATATTGTTGGATTAAAATGTATGACAGACTTAAGTTTGATAAAATAGCAATAGCAGTTAGATAAAAGATATTAAAAAAATTAATAATAGAAATGAATAATTAATAAAACAAACAGGAAACAAATAACAAGTGGTTGAGTTGACCAAAAATTGCCTTTTTATGTATAATTTTTGGTAAAAAGCAATAATTTTTAAACTGTTTTTTGCATGAGTATTAAATTCTGTATGTTTGCAGTGTACATAGATATGCATTTTTTTTAATTAATTACTTGTTTTCAGTCCTAAATTCTTTTGAGGATAAAACTTGCTAATTGTTATGAAATATTGATATTGATATTTTGGTTTAGCAGAAAACTGTATAAGTCTCTTCTATTTGAATACTGGACTTCTTTTGTCAAGTACTGGGTATAGTTGGTAAATAGACCCTCTAGATTTTTGCAAAAGTATTGGTAGAGTTTTTCTCTATGACAGGACAATTCTCTTTTTAGATTTGATGAAGCATTTGGGTTGAGGAGTATTACATATAGATAAATAAAAATTGGGAAGTGCACTAAATTAGAATTAAATAGTAATCTCCCTTGAGAAATTATTATCAGGGTGAGTGCAGACTCAGACAGAATATTATAATTATTTTGTTGCAGATCAGAGTAGAAATTACTATATCCTCTATGTAATAGTATTTTAATGCCATTGCCCAAACAAAATATTCACAACAATGTTCCATTTTTGCTCTGTTATGATAACATAAATATAAAAATCAGATAACAGATTTTCTAATTTATAACTATGGGACAAGGTAAAATAATATCAGAAACTATGAAGAAAAAGATTGGGAAAAAGAAAAATTAAAAAGAGCATATAGTAAATATTTGTAAACTTGGAAATTCAAGATAAGTATTTACTCAACTTGAAACATCCTCCAGATTATTATATTATCATTGTTGTTTTAAACACATTTGGCCAATTCAAATTAATCATTCTAACTTCTATCCTTCAATATTTTTTCAGACTGTGATCTTCATTTTTGTTATTTTTAGTTCTAACATTTCATTCAGCATATTCTACATACTTCCTCATATGTATGTTTGCATGCAGTTTTCTAAATTCATTTTTCCTTCTTTTTGATATTTGAATTCTGTGGTGAAGCATTTAAACTAATTTTCAGAAAATTTATTTCTTTATTTAGTTCTTGCTTTTGATCAGAAAACTCAAAGTCAAACACTCTCTGACTGTAGAAGTCAGCAGCATGAAGTAAGAATAAAGAAGTAAGTATAATATGAACTAAACTCATATCAAATATCCCAGGAGACCATCATTGATTAATGGCATCATAACCAGTTCGGCCTCAGAACATTATTGCTAAAGAGAAGAAAAATTAGTTATATTGTCTTTCTTTGTTATACAAATCTTTACATACTTGAAATATATTATAAAGTTATACACACACACACATATATATATATATATATATATATATATATATATATATATATATATATATATATATTTACTCAACCCATATACCACAAACATGATGTGACAAAAAATCAATCTTTAGTGAAGTACTGCTGGTTTGAATTCAAAACTTTCCTTCTCAAAGACTGGTTGCCTTACCAAAGCTAGAGGACCTTGTCAGCCCTGCTATTAACCCATTGCTTGGGGAGGAGAATACATATATATATATATATATATATATATATATATATATATATATATATATATATATATATGTATTCTCCTTATAAAATATATATATATATATATATATGTATATATATATATATATTTGTGTGTGTGTGTGTGTGTGTGTGTGTGTGTGTGTGTGTGTGTGTGTGTGTGTGTGTGTGTGCGTGCGTGTGTGTGTGTGTGTGTGTATATACAGTGGAGTGAAATAAATATTCATACACATGAACATTTTAATTAAGAATTCAGTAATTCACAAAAAGCATTGATTGTTAAGCTTCATGGATGATTTTGATAATTATGACCAAACAACTCAATTTTAGTTTTATCAGTCCATAATACTTTTTCCCAAAATGAATTTTCCTTATGCTGTCTTACGAATTTCAACTTTGCATCTCTGTCGTTTCAATAGGAGAGGAGTTTTCTTTGGTCTCCATGACATTAGATCATTCCTCAATATTTCATTACTTATTGTTTGTTACACTACATCTTGATGAAAATAAATCTTTCTGCAGCTCTTCAGGTGTAACCATTGGATTTTGGCTCATCAAGTGTCCTAATTTTCTTGATAATCTAGAAGAAATCTTCCTTGGAGCATCAGTTCTTTTTTGTTTTCAACTGCGTTACATCTTTTAAACCTTGCAATGAATGAACTTATAGTAGTAAAAGGAATATTCAGGTTGCTTGAGATATTTCTATAAATTTCTCCGTCTTACCAAAGCTTAATAATCAGTGCTTCTTGTGAATAATTCAATTCTTTACCTCTTGCCATTATCAGAACTTTCTCGTATGACAAGCAATTGCAGGAAGTTCTGGTTAGGATTTTAAGACTAACTAAAGTTACTGATAAAATTGTTGAAACATACAAGATGGCTAACTATGAGTACTGATAGCATTATTGGAACAATCTAGAAAAATATTGCAACAATGTTATTCTGTACGATTACATTTTTCATTCTTGAAAATGTATAAATGGCATAAATTTCTGTAAAATGAATTGTAAACTAACTTTATATAAACATATTAGTAGAATATATCCTTGTACAGTAAATGTATATAAAAATTTTGTTCAGGCTAGGCTTGAAAGATAAAAAATGAAAATTTTCATATGTACGAATATTGTTTTCACCCTGTACACACACACACACACACACACACACACACACACACATATATATACATATATATTAATGAAAGTGTCAAGTAGAAAGGATAATAGCTTTGTGGTATTCTTAAAATCTGATTTTTAGTTGGTAAATGTTTTTTCCTTCTATTCTCAACTAAGTTTTATATGCCGTTATGTATGCTTACTTTGGTAAGAGGTTTTCCTCTGTGAGAAATTAATCTTCATGAGAATGTTGTTTTGTGTCATGCTATTATGAAAAGTTAACCTGGTATTAAATATCAAGATATTAATATAGTGTTGTAATGAGAATAATTCACCTTAGAACTTTAAGGAACAAGTGCAAAAATTTTTTCATAGTGACTTTTTGCTCAATAAATACATTAATCAAAGAATGAACAGGACAGAAAGAAAAAAAAAGAAGAAAGAAAGAAAGAAAGAAAGAATAGAGAGGAAGAAAATGAGATTGAAAACTTTGGTCTAATGAATTCAATGTGGTTTGGTGTTATTTGTAAAGCAAAATAAACACTTAGAAATATTGGCATGATGATATTGTCAAAAAGTTGCATAGAAACATCATAACTCTTATACACACATGCGCACACATATACAAACACATATGCTCACAAAAAAACCATATCTATGTTAACAAGTCAAAAATAAGCTGAAAAAAATCCGAACAGAGTTTCTTCACTAACATTAGCTAATTAAGAGCTTCTGAAACTTATGGTTTGTTGACACTAACAGATATGGGGAAATTAAGCAAGCATTTTCATCCAACAAAAACTAGGTGTCAATTAGGCATACATGCTTTTTGCATGCAAGAACTGTTTATTTAAAGGGTTTCATACTTACTTATTTATATATGCCATACTTTCAGAGTGATGGCAGCATGATTGTGATTCCATCTGTTTATTTACTCAAGACAAGAGTTTTTATGAATTACTGCTTTCTCTGGTAATGAATCTATATACATTACAATTTTTACCATAATGTTTTTTCCATCTTCAGAAGCCTCATTTGTACCAGTAATCACAAAGTTGGTATCCAAGTTTGATAAACTGAATTTTGGTACAAGTATTTTCTTTTAGATTCTCAAATTAAATAAAACTAAGGAATAAAAACTGTTTTTCTTTTTTAGAAATTAACTTTTTGTGCTCTACTGAATTGCTCTTCTTCAGTTGAGCCTTTATTTCTTTCTTAATTTTTTCTTTCTACTGCCTATTTCATCCTTATTCATTCAATTTCTTCTTCTTCTTCAGAGCTTATTAACTAAACAAATGGTCCATTCTCAGTCATTATATGGATCTCATAATTTCCAAGCCTGTCACCAATACCATCACCCTCATAAAACTATGGAATTCATAATTATAATAGATGATACTGATTATGATGGTAGTCATTGTATGCTTCACTGAAGCCCAGAATAAGAAATAGATCCAAGTAAGTCTCTTCTATCTCTCACATGACTGAAATGGTCATGTGGCAATAGGCTCACTGAATATTTTATTGATGAAATCTCATGAACCGGATGATTGGCTGAAAATCCGAAATGATAGGAATATTGGAGATCAGTAGCATATTCAATAACATATTGGGAAGAAGGAACGAGGTGGACATACAAAAGGAAATGAAGGCAAGGATAGAGCAATGAGACAAGCATAAACTAACCTGATCTACTTTTCATGACATAAGGTTTGTGAAGCTTGTTATCAAAAACTCTCAATATTGTGGTAAACTGAACTGCATAAAAAGAGATAAACTGACAATCCAATTTTGACTCAATAAATAGTATTGTTTTGTGTTTTAGATTGAGTAATTGATCATTTTAATGGCATGTCAACACATCAGGGGTTATTTCATGCCAAGAGATTATAGAATCATGCTCATTGTACCTTACTATTTATATCTTTTGTGTTGTTTCTTATGAGGAGTTTTCCTTTCATAGTCCAGTTAAATATGAATCATTTTTACATAGATCTATTTAACTCATACACAGGATCTAATCAGGTACTACCACTTAGCATCTGAGTGGACCTGGGAGTAATGGCAATAAAGAGGTACTCAACACTTTCCATACCTTTAGAACTGGAACCTCACTATCAGATGCAGTTTGCCTTTTCTGTGAGGGGAGGGTCTTAACCTTCTGTAGGGGATACAGTTAGTAGATATTCTAAGCCCTGTTAAAAGAGCAGGAAAGAACTGATATATTCTAAAAAGTCTTATAGAATAGCTCAATCATCACAACAAAGAAAAATTGATGTCCTTGAAATTGCTATAGAATAGCTTAATGAAAAAACTGGAGAAAATGGATGTATTCTAAAATTTGATATGGAACTTTTCAGGCAGATTACCATCTGTCAGAGTAATTAATAAATATTGAAAATTTATAAAAAATTCTATAATAGAGAGGCAGATCAACTCCACAATAATAATTTGATATATTTTAAAAATTCAAATAGACAGGTTCAATGGAAAAGCAAATCAACACCCCAAGGGAGAATAATGAATTCTAAAAATTACCTTGGAAAGACACCAGAGTTAAGAAGTAGAGTAATGAGAACTGCTTATCCTTATGTATAAAATAAAGAGTTCTGTTTGACATTTATTGAATGCTACAGACATCTGGGGAAAGCTAAAATGTATAGTGGCCAAAATATTTTGATGAAAACAACAAAGTTTAAGAAACATAATTTACACTTGTCATTTTAGTTTGGATACAATTCAAAGTGACTGAAAAGAAATCAAAGTGAAATATCTTTTACAACCATATTAATAACTTAAATCAATCTAAGTTTGTTTGTACATATCTATCGACCAATTTACCTTCATACCTACTGTATAACTGGCACTTTTAACACTATTCTCAAAGCCAAGTGTCTCCCCTATCACAAGTTACTTGATTATATATTGATTTATCACTAAAAATATCAATAATATGGGTAATAATTTTAGTATACTAGAATAATTTCTCTATTAAAATGTAGATGCCCGTGGTGTAATGGTTATCGTCGCAGGATGTGGACACGACGACACAAGTTCAATTCCTAGACGAGCCTGATTACATTTCACATAGCACTAATACCCTTGGGAAAGGTATGAATCCAATTATTCTCCCTCCAGCTATGGGTAAAAATTAGGGCAGACTAGGTTCTTTAGCCTTGGTGAGGCTACTAGTCTAGGAGAAGGAAAACTCTGAATTCAAACCTGTTAAACTCCACTTAAAAATTGACCTTGTGTCATATCCTGCCCAACTGGAGGGGTTGGTAAATAGGTAAAATGGAGAACTCTGGGGCAATTTTGTGAAAAACAGTGAGGAAATGTCATTTTCTGAAGACTTTTGTGGCTAATAACTTTAATGAAACCCCATTTTGTTGTTGAATTTATTTAGAGCATAAATGGAGTTCTTAATTTGGTGAATCAGTCTAAAAGAATATATCAGAAGATATGTACGTATTTCTTTTGTTCCTAAGGTATTTTACAAAAGAAAAGTTACATGTTTATGAGAAGATATGCTGAAGTTGTCAATATATCTACCAGCATTCACGGTACCTGAAAAAAACCAAAAAAAACCACCAGGAACAAGAGATAAATGTATCTCGAATCACCGCCTGGGGGAAAAAGAAAAAATTATAGGTCAAAAAGGAAGAAATGGCCAACCTCATCCAACCCCTTGAAAAAAATCAAGGGATACGCAATCAGTGGTCGAAAGAAAACTAAAAACCTTCCGCGAATCCTGCAATGCTACAATTATAAAAGTGCTCAACACAAGAGGAGCCAATTATAAAATAAACTTAAATCGCGAGTCAAAAATCTTCTACTAAAGTTTCACCTTATCGGATCATCAGGAAGCCTAATTTCGACTAAACTAAACTAAATTATATATATATATATATATATATATATATATATATAATTTAGTTTGCAATTTTTAGAAAGACAGAGTACCTAACATTAGTCATAGACAGAGTACCCAATATTACTTGTAAACAGAGTACCTGATATTATTCATAGACAGAGTACTCAATATTTGTCATAGACAGAGTACCCACTTTTAGTCAAACAGCATATTCAAGTCTTAGGATGGCATATACATAGAGTTAATGGCATATGGACGTTAGTTTTTCATTAGTGCCAGAACTTACTCTAATGATCATAGAAAAGTATCTTACAGTTATCAAGCACCATTGTCTCAGTGTCTCTGCTGTCCAAACTTATATATATATATATATATATATATATATATATATATAGATAGATAGATAGATAATCAAAGACCCTAATAGGCATCGTTTATTTACAATGCAATGAATTATCAAGTTATTATCATGTTATTTTGCTAAGTTGTACAACCAAAGCAACTCACGATTCCCCTCAAAATTTTGCTTTTTGATAGTTAAAAATGAATTAGATTTTTTTTCATAAAATTATAAAAGAAAAAGATTTCACTGAACAGGAAGGACTTTCAGTATGATCTTTTTGATATATCACTAGAAACAAGTCACCTTTCAGAAATATCTTTTAACTTTTTAACTATGAATGGAATAATTCTATATTTTTTTAGACCTTTTTCCTATTTTCACTTCTTTAAACTTTTGATTTCTCTTAATAAATAATGCAATTCTTCAATATTTGATGTTGAAAATAATTTCTTATGATGCCTATATTTAATTTCTTTGAAAACATCTGATGATAATTTATATAGATAATGAATTAGAGAGAAAGAAAAGCAGTAAGGTGGATGTTGTTTGTTTATGACAAGAAATCACTTCTCAAGGAAAAGTGATCTCCCAAGAAATATATCATGAGACAGATATGGTAGCACTGAAATGACAAAAAATTATAAGATTGACCCTATTTTTTCTGGCAGTAATTGATAATTATATAATGACACAAATGTACAACTTTAAAGTGACTTATGCTTCACTGATAAATGCAGACTCAACTAATAAAATGTATGGAGGTATGGAGATAATTGCCTAAAAAGAGAGAGAGAGAGAGTGAGAATACAGGTTTTTTATCCTATTTACCCAACCCCTCCGCTCGGGCAGGATATGACACAAGGTCAATTTTTAAGTGGAGTTTAACAGGTTTGAATTCAGAGTTTTTCCTTCTTCTAGACTAGTTGCCTCACCAAGGCTGAAGAACCCAGTCTGTCCTATTATTTACCCATAGCTGGAGCGAGAATAATTGGATTCATACCTTTCCCAAGGGTATTAGTGCTATGTGAAATGCAATCAGTATCATCCAGGATTTGAACTCGTGTCGCCGTGTTCATTTCCTACGACAATAACCATTACACCACGGGCACCTCCAATACAGGTTTTTTATATGCTGTTACGATATGGTCTCTCTTCTTAACACTGAATATACTCATTGTGGCTTAAATCTTGAGGGAACCAATGTTTTCAGTAGCAATTGATTGTAAGTAAACTGTTATGTTTTGACCTTCGACCCGACCCCCAAAAAATACTATTCCAAGGTGATGCACTGGAAGGAAGTGACACATTCCAATGGCCAGTAATCGAAAGAGATCGCGTGGGCGGATTAAGGCTTATAATATGGGACAACGTGAAGGTCCCACGGTGGCACTACAGTGATGCACCGGAAGAGAGTGACCTCTGAACTGCATGACAGTTATTTCCGCTTGATGACAATTAAACATTTGATTTCAAAGATCCAGTGGGCGATCGTGTGGGCGCTGAATTATTATTTAACTCAGTTGAGTTCGAGTCCAAGAGCAGTTGCCAGTAGAATTCCAGACAGCTAGAGACCAGATGTGGTAGGGAAACCCACACCCGACCGAGGGGGCCCTCGGAAACCCCAATGGAGTGGACCCCAGCATCAGGAGAACAAGAAAGACGCAACGTGACGGTCATAACAGTGGGGTCAAGAAATTACAGTTTATGTTCGGTCTCCAGCTTCCTCTCACATGCAACCCTTGAACAACCCTTTCGAACCCTTGCAATAAAGTGAGAGGAAAATATTTTTGTAAAGAAGTCCTTCCTGCATCTTTGTCATTGCGTCTTTATTATTGTGTCGTAGTGATGCTGTATATGAGCATGTAACATAACTACTGTTTTAATATTAATGAATTCATCATTCTTTCTACCTAACTTTATCATTTAAACATTTCCTTAAAATCCAATTATATAAAAGAAACAAATATATTCATCTTTTTTAACAATTTCAACAGAGTGAAATTTAGGGAAATCATCCTAATGGTAATAGTTAAAATCCATTAATGAATCCATAAATGTGACATAAAGCTGTAATGAAATTGTTATGTATTTAGAACATTGTTATTACAGTTAGAAAAACAAATTGCAATTGAAATACTTTCCATAGAGTAAATCATCCTACAGGCATACAGTGGTAGTTAAAATCCTACTATGAATCCATATATGGTCATGTGACATGTAACTGTTGAATTAATATGATTCAGCAGAGTGTAGGTATAGAAAGAATTACACTTACTCTGGACTCTTTTGTGGACGTATTTATAAATGAATGTGTACATGTACACATCCGTGCTACTATATATTTTACAGATTATTTTTCCTCTGGATAAACTTGATTTATATTTGTCCTTTTATTTTTTCCATTCATTTTTTTCCCTCTATGGTTTTATAGTTTTATTTTTATGCTATTTTAAAAAAGGATAAATTTTATCTTATATCCTCAAGACATTATTTTATGGCTTACAGGATTATCAGGAATTGACTTGATTTCTCAAGCTGGATAAATTGTATGTTGAAACAAGAAGCAAAATCATATATTGTTTCTCAATTTCCCATTTGCTTCTGTGAAGATTGAAACTACACTATCTGCCATTTTTTTAATTATGCAAAATTATCTTATGCACCAACTCATGAAAATATTCTCCTAAAATAGAAACAATTGAACGATTCATAAATTGATAAAAATATATAAAGCAATAAATAACAACATTGGAATCAATTAAGAATAATGATTGTATTAGAATACTAGATTTAAATTTAATGAAATACTTTTTTAATAAGTTATTGTGTAATGCAATTTAAGTTTTGCTCCTTGTAAGCACCATATTTTTTCTGACACAGAGTAATTTGAATATAATATTCAAAATTCTTCATGGCAACATATCATAGTCTGATAGTTAGCATGATAGTCTTTGTTTTTTTTGGTTGGTTGGGTTTATGGCATGTCAACCCTTGTTAGACTATTTAATACTGAAGTCAGTCTTTTTTACAACCAATTATATGATTTCAATCACTTAGTGATAATCATTTGAAAACAAAAATAACATCAAGTAACTATTTTTAATACAAATAATTTGCACACAGTTATATGGTTTTAATGATTCCTGTCTAATATAAATAATTCATACACAATTATATAGTTTCAAGTAATTATTTTTAATCAATAACAATAATCATTTGTTTGATAACAGTTATGTATTTTCAAGTATTCCGATATAACATTAATGATTTGCACAGTTACATGGTTATAAGTATTTAAAAAAATTATATGGTTTAAAATAACTAATAATAATAATCATTATTCTTACTATGAATTATTTTCACCTGGTTAAATGGTTACAAGTATTCCTATCAAATACAAATAATTTTCAATCTATCATAACTATTTCACCTGTAGATGGGACTTTAACATGTACATCTGCTCCAGGAAAAAAATTGGGTTAGAAAGATCATACCTTGAGGGAAAGGAATCCTACCAACTACTCTGAGGTAATGTTCAAATAATCAGAAGGGTGAATTTCTTCAGGAATAATTATACTAGCTATGCCAGTGTGTTTTTCAGTATCATAGTGGTTTTTTTGTCAACCAAGGAAAGGATTAGTGAGCTTATCCACTAATAAAATAAATTGAGCGGTCATCCCAGAGTAGTGTAATAGTTTACAAACTGATTAGTGATTTAGATCTTATACAAATACTCCATCGTTGAAGCTTTCTGCAAAACCTAATCTATGCTTCTTTTTAGAGAATATGGGGTATTGGTGAGTTTTATTCTCACTTGGTGCTCCATTATACTGGCCTTCTTCTAATCTAAACTATGTTGGGTAAATTGACTAGAAAAGAGAGTCAACTGTGGCTGACAATAGCTTGTTATTCACGAGTTGCTGGTATAGGTTGAGTATACTAATACACATAGTGTTTTTGATATTATTTACCCAGAGTAAATATCTTATTCTTTTTTTGTGTTTCATTTGTGTTCATTACTTTTACCATGTCTTTAATGATGAAATTCACACAAATAATTCAATAATCGAATGGAAATTATCATAATTTAATGTGATAAGCTTTTTTAAATCTTTAAAATTCAATTTTGGAAGTTATGCTAGGAGCTTAATCATTGTAAACTTAAAGGTTACTTATTTATATATTCAATTGATAAAAATCATTTTTTCTTATCCATGATCATATCAATGTTATTTCTTTAACTCAGTTTATTTTACAGGATAGAGTGCTAGTTTAGATGAATAGTATATTTGTAATTGTTAATTTTACCTTTTGCAACCTTTTTGTATTGCCAAGAAAATGACACCTGTAGCTATTATTTACTAAGCTTTGCTTAGTCTGGTAGACAGATCTCAGGTTACTTAGTTAATAGTTTGCTTTATTTAACTTCTATTTCATTCTGATGAGTGAAACTCACTCAGCATAAATGTTAAAGATATTACTGACATGTTGCCTTTGCAACAGACTCATAAAGAGCTGATGAAATTCCAAAAGAGAAATTCTTATCATCATAGGAAAAAATGATAAAGATATATGTATCTGTACATGTAATAAATTTCTTTTTCTTTCTTTGTCGCAAAAAATTGACTCATTTTATTTTAATTAAATGTAATTATAGTTGAAAAAAATTATTGTTTTATCCATCTTAAAACTAATATTATTTTAATGGTTGTCAACTATGTTCTATTATTAGTAATATTTTCCTTAAGATTTCTCCAAGAAATGACAGGCTTATTGCATATTCTTGATAGGGAAAGCATAGAACTTATATAAGTTAAAACAATGACACAATTTTTAAAAATGTATCATTTGCTAGATAATATTATAACAATTATTTTTAAAAAAGCCAAATATTTTTTAGCAAACAGAGGAAAATTTCTAAGCATATTAAAAGAAAAATTAAACAGAAAAATATATAGAATTTATTTGAAATTATGTTGGCATAAAAATCAATGGCTTCTGATATATGGGCACAGAAGTGGCTGTCTCTCTCTCTCTCTCTTTCTCTCTCTACATATATATGGGTTTTACTCCATCAGCAATCAAAGAAAAGACCTAATAAAGGAAACTTAGTCAATACCTTTAACACAAATGATGAGGAAAAAAATCCAGGGAAAAAGTGTGCATGTTGGATAATACAATTTCATTCCTTTCTCCATCATTTGTAATCAAAACTGTATCTGCTATCACAATAAAATGAGTTTTATAGTTATTTGAACATTATCACTGATATTGATTTAGTTAAAATTACTTACTGATTATATGTATGTATGCATTATATATATATATATATATATATATATATATATATATATGTAGTTTGTATATTACATATCAAGTTTGAATAGCATAGACACAGAATCAGTGGTTCTTTGTGACAGTCACTTTCTCATGTAAGCATTCATCAGATGCTAAAGACTAATGAAACAAAATGACTGCAAAAAGATAAATAGATGAAATAATAATAATAATAATAATAATAAAAAGAATATCTCAGGAGAACTAAACTACTACTTGAGTCAAAACTCAATAGCAGAAACCTTATCAAAGGAATAAATACTTAAGCTGTACCCCTCGTTAGATACTTGGGACCCTTTCTCAAGTGAACCAGAGATGAACTAAGACAAATGGACCAAAGAACTAGAAAACAAATGACCATGCATAAGGCATTACATCCCAGAGATGACATGGACAGACTATATGTACCAAGAAAAGAGGGAGGAAGAGGACTTGCCAGCATCGAAGACAGCATTAACACATCTATACAATGACTCAAAGACTACATGGAAAAACATGAAAGAGGACTGATTATGGCCATCAGAAATAATACTGACAAAAACTAGGAAACAAAAATGGGAAGGAAAACAACTCCATGGGCGTTTTAAACGACTAATAAACAACATCTCACACAACAAAACCTGGACATGGCTAAGAAATGGAAACTTTAAGAGAGAAACAGAATCTCTCCTAATGGCAGCACAAAACAATGCCATAAGAACCAATCATATCAAAACGAGGATAGATAAGACGCAACAAAATAGCAAATGCAGACTATGCAGTGACAGAGATGAAACCCTCAATCACATAATAAGTGAATGCAGAAAATTGGCACAGAAGGAGTACGAGGCTAGACACCACTGGGTGAGCAAGGTGATCCACTGGGAAATGTGCAAGAAATTTAAATTTGACCATGCCAACATATGGTATATGCACAACCCAGTATCTGTTCTAGAAAATGACAAACACAAACTCCTATGGGACTTTGATATACAAATAGATCACCGAATCTCAACCAGAAGACCAGACCTTATAATAATCAACAAAAAAAGAAAATCAGCAAAATTGTCGACTTTGAGGTCCCGGCAGACCACAGAATTAAACTGAAAGAATGTGAAAAGAGAGATAAGTACCTCAACCTAGCTAGAGAATTGAAAAAACTATGGAACATGACGGTGACAATTATACCAATTGTGATTGGTGCTTTTGGCACTGTAACTAAAGGATTATTAAAGGGCCTGGAAGATTTGGAAGTTGGCGACCATCCAAACAGCAGCATTATTGAAAATAGCCAGAATACTGAGAAGATTCCTAGAGACTTGAGGAGACTTGCAGTCACTCAATCTCCAGTGAAAGACCATCAGCTTACACATATGTGAAAAACTCTAATGAATAATAATAATAATAATAATAAAAGAAAATTGGGAGAAGAAAAACAATAGAAGGAACTGAACTGCCAAATTACAAAATCATCATAATGCTAAGAGAGAAAAAAATTACAAGTATTTGGCTATAGTGAAGGTGTACACAATCAAACAAGCAGAGATGAAAGAAGAAAAAAGAAAAGAAAATCTTTGAGAACAAGAAAAATTCTCTAAACCAAGTTCATCTGCATAAATTTCAAGGAAAGAGTAAACATCTAGGCAGTCATCATAACAAAATAAACAAGGGGATAAATAAGAAATATGGACCAGAGGACAAAGAAATTGATAACAATGCACAAGGCCTTACATTCAAGAGATGACATTGTCAAGAAAAAATGGAGGAAGAGGACTGACCACCACTGAGAAGTACATAGATGCTTCAATACAAAGACTAAAGGACTTCATTAAAAAAATGCAAAGAATGACTAATTACAGTTGTCAATAACAACAATGGTAACACAAGAATAAACAGAAAAACAACAAAAACTAGAAAACAGAATTGGGAAAAACCAACTGTATGGATAATTTAAGAAATAAATTGTCATGATTGCGCTTAAGAAAACCTGGACATGACTTTGAAAGGGAAACCTCTAGGGAGAGACTGGATCTCTTTTAATAACTATACAAAACAATTAATAAGGACAAAATCGGCTCATTGGTCCATTGGGTAGAGTGTTCGCCTGTGTACCGGGAGACCTAGGTTCAATGCCAGGTTGCATCATACCAAAGATACCTCCTTGCTTAACACTCAGTAATATAAGGTACATTTCAAGGTAAAGTGGAGCAATCCAGGGAAAGGAGTTTTGCCCTCCCCTACACCTCGGTGTAGTAGCTATTGAAAAGGGAGCCTTCTGGTCATCCTCGACTACAGTCACCAACTTTACTTTTTACTTATATTAAAGTGAAAACTAATCATAAACAACAGAATAGCCAGTATAGGTTATGTGGAGAAAGAGATGAAATAGTTAATCACATTATAAGGCATGCATGAGTGGGATAGGTGATCAACTAGAAATTGTGCAAGAGATCAAACTTTGAACATACTGAATGGCATAATAACAAATCAGAATCCATCCAAGAAATGAGAAACATTAAATTCTCTGGGATTGTGAAGTACAGATGAATCACCTAATTCTGACTAGAAAACCTGACTCAGTGTTAATTTACAAGAAGATAAAATACCTATCTTGAAGTTTTTCCGTTCTGCCAGATCACAGAGTGAAAATAAAAGAAAGCAAAAAGATAAACAAATACTTGAACCTGGGCAGAGATTAAAAAAAACCCCATAGAATATGAAGGTGATACTGATACCAATTGTAGTTGGTACAACTGGAATGGTCGACATGGCTTGGAAAAGAGGCAAGAGGAAACTGGATTCAGAGGAAGAAAAGAGACCATCTAGACTACAGCATTGTTAAGATTGGTTAGAATGCTCAGAAGAATTGAACAGACCTGAGGAAACTTGCAGTTACTCAGGCTCTGATGACAGACAACCAGCTAATGCTGATGTAAAAAATTCCCAATAAGTGAAATAATAATAATGTTAATATTAATAATAATAAATAAAAACACTAGAAAATAATGAATTAAACATAAAAGAGTAAATAAATAAACAAATCCCTTATATAACCACATTAATAATCTAAACTATCCTTCCCAGAATGCCCTACAAACTAGATTAATTTTCCTATCATGCCCTACAAAACTGCATATGAAGAGTACTTACCACATGGGAACCTCTTGGTCTGATGATTGCATAGGCAAGAAAATAACAGTTACAAAGTGTATTTATTATTGAAATGATTAATATTCACTTTTTGATTGTTGTTATTAAATACTTTTATCCTTGTTTATTTAAAGACACCAAAGTTTATTTCTTCTTTCTCTACTCAAATTAAATTATAAGGAGCATTAATTGTCTACCACAGAAACTTAAGATATCAAAGTGGCAAGAATCTTGTGCTTAAGTCTAAATTAAAGCCTTTTCTCCTTAAATAAAAAATATTTTTGTTCAGTAGTGACTGAAACCAAGCAAGAGCCACGTATTCTTTCTCTTTAAGTATCAGTTGTATGCTTTAAGAAGGCTGTAGAATGATTCAACAGGAAAAGTATGGTCATAAAAACAGTAATTAAAGTATACTAAAACAACATTTACAGCAACTAGTTATAAAAATTCATCTTATAATAAAATCTATGAAATCTGTGCATGATAGACACTGCCTTTAATGACATAAATTTTCAATCTATTTTGTGAAAATAAAAACTAATTGTTCATTTTTGCTTTTGTTATATTTCATTTAATGAATTAAGAAAGATTAAACTGAAACTAACTGATGAGATAGAATTAATTTTTCAGCTCATATTGAACAAAGATGTCAATTATAAAACCATTTTACAAACAATATTTTCATTTTTCAAGTAAATTTTATGTTACTATCTGTTGTTCTTTGTCAAGTCTTTGACACAAAACAAATTTGGCATTCCATTATTTTCTGCATATATGACAATCAACCGATTAAAATCTAAAAATGAATAAATACAATTGTATAAAATTATTTTAAAATTTTCATTGCACATTTATTATTAGTTTTTATAAATTTACCTGGAGTTGTCATCAAAAATGTTAAACTGAATTATTGCAATTATGTCTCTAAATAATGAATATAAAAGCTACATATCTGAATAATGAGCTATTTGAGAAGGAGTCTTCTTTGTTTTATTCCTCTTTTTGCAATAATTGCATTGTTTTTATTATTTGGAATATTTATCTTAATAATTATGCGTAAATATAAATAAATAAATATAATCAATTAATATATATATATATATATATATATATATATGCTACCTGACCACTAAGGATTGAACACTCTGGTGAAGAAATTAGAAGCAGTCACTCACATAATGCAAAGCTCTTCGAATGAATTGAGCACTCCATTATCTGAGAGTGCAAACATGTAAACAAACAAAAAGTTGATATGGAAATTTACTAAGCTTTTTGCTTAGATGTGGCACAAGGCCATATGAAAGGGGCACCCAATGAGACTCGAACTCACTCGTGTAGGTTTGCAAGTCGAGCTTGCTAACCATTACACCACCAGAGGCGCCCTAAAAAAGTTGATATGTATATGAGTTAAATTCCTGAGCTGACATTAGGTCGATGAATCGATGAGTGGTATATAGGTATAACATAAAGTTAGGTGGATTTCAATCCCAGCAGGAAGCATCCATCATTTCTGAAGAGTTGAGATATAATAAAACAGTCACTCTATGGATGACAATATATATATATATATATATATATATATATATATATATATATATTTTCACTTCTTCTTTTTTACATTTTGAAAATTTGTTTTGTGAATAAATTTTCATTCTGTTGATACTAGACTACTTGTGAAACGTCACAATCTGATTTCGTAGGGAGCATTTTTTCTATGCGCTTATATATATATATATATATATATATATATATGTATATATATATATGAATATATATATTACACTCTTCATAAAGCTACTTGAGCTACCGAAACTGTGTTATCACCCTGGTTGGCGGCTGATGAGGTTAGGGTATCGCACGTGCTTTCACATGTTGTATGATGAAAAAAAAAATTACAATAAGTCCTATCACTCTTCATAAAAAAAAATAAAAAACTTCAATTTTTTGAATAAAATGACTGATAACAGTAGCAAATGTAATTGTGCTCAACATTGATATTCAGTATGATATCAGTATAATATGTTAGAAAATATTAAATTTATATGAAGATATTAAATATAATGTATGATGAAAATATCAAATAATATTCAATATCATAATTCAAATAATATTTAATATTAAACACTGAATGATATACAGTATAATATATCAAATAATGATATATAATACATGAAATAATATTTCATATAATATATTAAAATATGATATTTAAGGGAAAAAATTTTAATCTTTTAATAATTGCCAGTACCTCAGGATCAAAAGATTGTAAAAGTTATTGTTATAAGTAGAGTGCCAAATATATATATATATATATATATATATATATATATATATATATATATATATATATATATATATATATAGGTATAGCTGAAATATAGAGGCAAAATATCTGAGCATAGCCAGGGATAAAAGGTTAGAGAAGTAACATTAACTGAAGCATGATGCATACAATCCCACCTGATACATTCCTTAATTAATCAATTTTATTAGATCCACATGAAAATCTTGATAATTCATATAAATTTTATAAAACAAGAAAAAATGTCTATAGATCTTCTTTGAATTGTGGTGAATTTGACAATTCAAAGACAAATAGTACATATGTTCATGAACTCACATACACACAAACACAAATACATACACATATAACCTACACTCATAGAAAGACAACTAACTTGACATATATTGAAATATATAATGTTTTTTTTCTTGACAGCTTGATTTTGATCTGAAATTCATATTGGTTAATGTCCAATCACAACTGAATTTTTAATGCATTCAAAAGAAAAGAGATTATGCTGATAAAAATATCTGTTGTATAAAACAGTAGATTTTATCACTATTAAGTGACACTTTTAATGATTATCTCTCTCTCTTTATTTATATATTTATATATATATATATATATATATATTCATCCATACATATACACACACACACACACACACACACACACACACACACACACACACACACATATATATATATTTATATATAAGCATGCCAATGCACAAATACTTAAGCATATAAGTAAAATTACACACACACAAACACACACACACACACACACACACACACATATATATATATATATATATATATATATGAAGATAAAATAGAAAAAAATATTTTGTACCACAGTCATGTTTGTGTATGGGTGCATATGCATTAGCATATGTTTGCGTATGTGCTGATATATATATATATATCTTAATGATATAGAGACATGATTATATGTATATATGCATGTATGTTTACAATATGTAAGGTTAAAAACTGAATGAGAAAAAAAAAAGAGTGAAAAAGAGAAAGTGTGAGAGATGAGTTGTTTTATGTCCAAAACAAGTTATTTCTTTATTGAATATAGCTTTGGGAAAATGTTCAAATTGAAATCAGAGACTTCTGGCAATGTTGTCACTATCAGATATCAAGAAAAGGTAAAATACTAAAGATAAAAAAAAGCATTGAAAACATGACTGACGGACTTCTTCATTGCCAAAATATACCGTACAGTATGACATCTTTAGAAAATGCAGACAATTCGGAATTTGATATATTTCAAAACCTTTAGTTTTCCAATCATTGTTAATAAATTCATGGTGCTTTTGGCATTTTAGGAGTTATTCAGACTTTTTGCTGCTCATGTTGTCACTGGAACATTTTTGATGACCTGTTTAATAATTTTTCTTCTTTAGAAGTGCCATCCTTATGGAAAGAGAGTATTCTTTTTTAGGGCATTGCCATGATTGGAATATGTGGTGGTAGGGAGGATATTATAGTCAAATTGCCATCTACCTTGAACCAATATTACAACTCTAGTCAGATGTTTTCTCTGTCCTTCTTTCTCTTGAGAGATTTACCACCTTTTTATTGACAAATAACAATAGTCAAACTGGTACTTCCATTTTCCTTACACAATAGCTGAACAGGCACTTATAGTTTCTTAAAACTCATGGACCAAATTACAACAATTACTATTTATACAACACTGAACACAATGAAAGGAAAGACAAGTTCATTTATACATATAGCAACATCTAATATTTAATAAATACAATATATATACACATAAGAATTAAGAGAATGAATAATCAATATCCCAACAGTGAGAATTATATACATATTATTCCTTCACAAAACAATTTGTGAAAGGGTTACAAAATGGAAAAAGGCTAATTTGACAAGTGTTGGTAATATAGCTATGTATCTTAATCATTCCTTGGCAGGGTCTGAGACTATATCTCTATTGTTCAAAGAACAGAGACAAAAAGCAGTTGTGAATGGGTTTCTGAGTGTGTTATGTGGCACCATACAAGGGTCCTAACAGACATGCTAATTTTCTGAGGATGATAGATATTTAATGTATTCCTACTCTATTTTTATTATTATGGAATGTGTATGCACCTTCTTACCACACAGTCATATATTTTAGTTGGTAGTTAAAAATAAACCTAAGATACCTTCAAATAAGTATAGTCCTTAGACACCTTCAAAATCATCAACATTTGATTCTACTCAGTTTAATGCCATAATGAGATGCTGTATGAATTTTAATCAAAAACTTAAGAATTTAATCAAAACTGGTGGTAGTCTCTTTAGAAAAGCTATCCTTTCTATGTCAGTGATATTGTTTGAGGAAAGGGTAATAAACAATTTAGCATTGCACTCATATTGTCCCAGAAGTTAGTTGAACAAGGTTGATGACTATCTTAGAGACTTTAGCTCTTGATTTTGGATTCAGAACTGTATTTCTCCTTGAATGATTGCCATCTAAGGTTAGAGAGCCCAATCTGCTTAAATATTGTACCATAGCTGCATTAAGCAGGAAATAATTCATGTATTTCCTGTTGGTATCAGTATTTAACTAGCCCCTTCAACATAGGAAAGATCCAAAGAAGGAGCATTGTTGGTTTGAATTCAGAGTTTACTTCCCCTAAGAAAAATTGTCATAATAAAGCTAAAAAGCCCAGTCTGCTCTACTATTTACCAATAGCTGGAGTCAGGAGAGATAGATTCTGTTTTTTCCAAAGTGTATAGTTAGAAAATGAAACACAGACCACTCAATCCAGGATTTGAACATGGCTCACAAAGTCCATTTCATATAAGAAAGAAAGAAAGAAAAAAAGAAAGAAAGAAAGAAAATGAAAAGAATGGATTGAAACGAAAGAAAAAATTGAATTGAGTGAGATTTTATCATGAAAGAAGAAAAAAATAGACAGAGTGTGAAGGAATGAAAAAGAAAAAGGAAAAAGAAGGAAAGTAAGATTTGATGTAAATGAATCAAGAAAGAAAGAGAGAAAAAAGAAAGAAAGAAAATGAAAGAAATGAAAAAAAAATAATTAGAAAAAATTAGGAAAGAAAAAATAAAGAAATAGATAAGAAAGAAGGAAAGAAAGACCTGGATCAAATGAGCTTTTATTGTATATTGTAAAAGAAAGAAAGAAAGAAAAAAAGATAGAAAGAAAGAAAGAAATCAACAAAATACGTGTGAATGAAAAAGAAAAAGAGAAAATAAAAGGAAAGTAATAATCAACATAAATAATGAAAGAAAAACAAACAATAGAAAGTGAGAGGAAAAGAAAAGAAGCTCAATTCCAGGTGCAAATTACAAATTTAATGTTGGGTTCAGCAGTTTTCTCAACATAACACTGGTAATTAGTAAAAGAAAATGCAAGACCATCTCTTTTGCTAAACATACCAACAATTCATGTCACTAGGCTGATTTCATAATTAACGTCATTCTGCAATTGTTTCCTTACTCAGTAAGCACACTCTAACCATATCTAAATTCACATGAATTGATAGTTTAACTCCAAAATGTTAGTCTTTCAATCCAATATCAATTTTTAGCTCACCAATTGTTCACAACTCTAGCATAACTGCTAAACTATATTACCCTTCCCTATCATGTTGGGATATGATACAATATCAATTTAATGAGAGGTGCCATGAAAAAACCAGCCACCTAAGGGAGCAGCCAAAAATAGCTGAAGTTTCATTGGCATTCTCTGCAAGAATCATCTCCTGCAATAAACCCATTACTTACTCCTTTTAGATAAGAAGGTAGTTGCCGATTGGGTAGAAGGCCGCTTGAACTGAACTGATTAAAGTTGAAAGGCTTAGACCACCCGGTATGGATTTGAATTCAGAGTTGTCTGATTTCAAAGTGAAAAAAAAGGCAAAGATAACTTGTAAATGCATTGACCCTTCCACCACTGGTGGGGTTGAACCCAAGGTAAATTTTTAACAATGTACAACAGGTTTGAATTCACATTTCTTCTTCTCCTAGACTGGTTACTCTACTAGAGCTAAAGAACCCAGTTTACTCTAAAATTACATCAATAACTTGTGTACATTGTTTTAGATGTGGGTCTGGTTATATCTTATAAAAATGTATAATCAGAAAGAAATGTATTCCTAGTAAAAAAGATAATTTGATTCTTGCAAAAGATATTTCTTTCTTTGACACATATATAGAAGCCAGAAAATTTAGTTGATCAGACAGTCCGAAAAGAGAAGTAGTAGGCATAATTAGCACAATTGCCAACTTTGGAGTGAATCTTATATACGTGTGGTCTTTACAGCAAATTGGCTCAGATTGGTTAATGGCTCAGGAAAACCATTACAATACCGAAATTCTTGCAATGCCATCTATTCTGATTAACTATAATTCCAATAGAAATTCCTGTGGTGTAATGGCTAACAAGCTGAATTGCAACATCCTAGCAAGCAAGTTAGAACATCAGTTGCACTATCATGCTCACTTTTGGGTTAATACCCTTAGGAAAGGCATGAACCCTCTTATCCTTCATGCAGTGGGTTAGTTACCACTACTGTTCATCTAAATGGGTGGCTTTGGTATTAAATAACACATAAAGGTTGATATATCATTAAACAAAGGAATCCAGTGAGCAAATATACATTCTCCAAGCATCTAATTTTTAATAGGACATAAAAAAAGAAAATTGCATTGATCAAGTTCAAGGAATAACCAGCCAGACATTCATACACTTAGCTCATGTATGCTGCTTTCTTTAATTTTTTCCTCTTATACAGAGGCACTCTTATACTTTGACACTTTTTCCAGAGAATGGAATGTGATTTGTTTGCCCTCAAGATAAAACTGCCATATGAAGTTTATACTGGTTTCTCTTCCTTCTTTTTTTACACTAGAATGAGACATTAAAAATGCAATCTTTGGTCACCTACTTCCTTTATATGAGTTCATTCATTTTATGAGAATGTATTTGTCTTCTTATTTTCCATTCCACAAGTGAGATGAGACTGACAGGTTTGCTTTTTGGGAGAATTTCACTTCCTTTAGTTTCCTGAGATCATTCTTGATAATGGCACATCTAAAATAGAACGGTCCTATCTAAAAAAGAAGAATAGAAAAACTTTTTTTCTCAAGTTATTTTTGTTGCTTAACATTGAGAACTTCCTCTGCTGAGGTAATTTTTCAGATTTACAAAATATTGATTTTTTATGATTTTGGTCCTGTTTACAATTAAAATGTCATTGAAACAATTTCTGACTTTCTGACATGCATGTACATAAATTTAATCCACAAAAATATTTCCTAGGATGAGAAGGAAGTAAAATCCCTTATAGTAGGAGTGTGAGAAAAATATCAGTACCTAAGTTTCATTGCAGACAACGACAATGATGGGAAGACTCCCTACTCTCTAGAGTTCCATAACTTGAGCCTTACCACTGGATGACAGGTAATTTGACATCTGAAAATGAAAAAATGGAAAAAAATTGACTTGCGTTCATGCATGTTGAAAAGTCAGGGATTGATTCAATATTGTATTTATAAAGAAAAAATGACAAATTTGACAAATTGCTTGAGTAGTGGAAGGTTTTCTGAATATTGAATGATAAAAATTAGCAGTGAAAACAATGGCTTTCTTTTTTTTTCGATTGGACGAGTCTGGTTTGTATGATCCTGACAACTTTTGTTGAATGCTGAAAGCAAAAAATGATTTTATTTTTGTTGCTTCGTTGGTGAGGATTAGAATATGCTCATGATATTCATTGCATAGAGTTAAGAACGCCATAAAAAGAGTGTTCTGTGTATGAAATGAAACAGTATCTGGTGGTGAGGCTCTAGTTTCAGAGCCCAGGGAAATGTGATGTCAAATAGATCTGTTTAAAAATGACTAGTTATGGATAAGAATACTTGAAACCATATAATTGTGTGCAAACTCTTTGTATTAAGAATAGTTATTTGAAGCTATAATTGTTCATATAAGATAATTGTAATTAATGACTTGAAATCATATAACTGAATGCAAGTGTCTTTAACATTAATTAACCCAACAAGAGTTAACATGCATAAAACCAACCAACTAACCAATAAGTGTTTTTCAGAGAATTCCTAAATGTGACCTGAGGAAGAACAAAGAGACCAGTTACCAAAATGGTTTATGACTGAGATATTTGCATATTTTCCACTAGTGCCAGTGATTGATGTCTTTTGGACTTCTTCCAGTGCATGTTGCATCAAGAGGCATTAAGAAATTCATTTTTAAAGACTACTGTACGCAATATATACAACCAAATCACAGAGTCCACTTAATTCAATGAATACTAATCATAAAGAATATGATATCTCAGATCAATATTCAGCAAATGTATTGGCCTACAGAATTATTGATCCACTCTTGGATACATGAAGAAAAGTGAAAAGTAAATATACAACTATTTCTAACAAAAATTATGGAAATTAGCACTCTTAAATGATATCCCCTTAGGTTTTTTTTTATATAGCCATAAACAAACTAACCACAGATAAAAAGAAAAACATTATTTTGAATAGCTGAACATTCTAATTTTATGAAATATACCTTAAACAAACTGGATTAAATTATTCATATTAAAAATATGATTTTTTCCTAGCCATGCAGAGAAAATTATTGTGGAATAAACTGCTGTTTAGGAAAAAACTATTGAGTGACTAAATAATTTGCATTCCTAAAACAAATACCAGCTGAAACCTAAATATGCAAATCAGTACACAGTAAAAGATAGTTTGTGTAAATCTAAACTAGTGGTTGGACATTCCTAATTTAAAGGAAACCTGATACTAACAAAAAACTGTCAATTGAAACAATGGAAAAGATTATAAAACTCATTCAAGAAAGCAATCCATAGTGGAGATGGTTGTTACTAGCCAGCTGTGTTTAAAATTTGGTGCAAATATAAAAAAATGAGGTGGTTGGAAAAGGAAAACATAGTAGTAGACCATGAAAGATGTTAAAACATCAGGGTAGAAAACTTAATGCAATATGCACTGAAAATAGAAAGCGTTCAAAAAAACAAATGAAAAACAAATGTGTTAACACAGGAGTCAATGTTGGTGACCAAAATATAATTGGATGAAATAAAAATGTAAATATGAACATACAATAAATGCAATTCCCTAACCTCTAGGTATAAAATAACCCTAGACTGGTTTATATGTTGCTAAAATTACTCAATGAGATAGCACACTGATTCTATTTTCTGTAATGAAAACCAATACACTACTTCCAACTCTACAATAGTCAAATATGTTAAATAACAGCAGAGTTTAGCCTATATCAAATCTTAATCTAAAATTTTATCTTCCTCAAATTGATGTATATTTTAGATTCATAACATCCAAAATTTTTTGGAATTTTGCCCCTCTCAACAGCAGGACTGAACAGCTAGTCATGGATCTTTCCAGATTTTTCTACCCTGCTTCCAAACTTGCTCTCTTTGAACTTGGCATCATATAAAAGTACAAAGCACCTTTGTACAGTGCCAAAATTATACTTTACTGCTAACTTCTTCTTTGACACTTATGATGACATATCTTCTTGTTTGGCACTGCCTGATCTTCTGAGTCTGTGTTACATATTTATGATATCTTCAGTAGACCATTCCAGAGCCAAGAAATGGTAGAGCTTTATCTGTAAATAGCTGATCAGTCACAACATTTGATTAACTATTATTTTGTTTATGTACAATCAATATGTGAGTTGCAGGAAGACAAAGCTATACTTTGAAAAATTGCTAGTATCTTATTTCAAATTGATAATATGGCAAAGTAAATACTTTTGATTAAACACTGAATAAAAAAAAAATCATCTTATTATGCCATGGGCCTGTCTAATTACAAACAAATTTCAAATGGCAGAAATATTATATAGATTTATCTATCTATATAAACTAAAATCTTACATAAATAGGCAGCATTAATTTATCCCAGTGGGTGGCTTAAACAAAATATGTCATAGCTAGCATGCCTACAAATCTGAGTAAATTGACATTATAATATATATATGTATATGAATTATTTATAATTATCATAATTATATATAATGAAATATATATGATGTATATTATAGGTATTATAAAGAGAGGTCAAAATCTAAATCAAACAAACTTGCTGATTTCTGTAGTTCCAAAGCCAGAAGTTTTATGGACATAATTGTATATGCATGTTTGATTAAATAGGACAGACACTTCATGATTGCCTATTCTATCTTTCATCTGTTTCAATTTTAATATGAGTTGTTTGACTTTAGATGGAATTAATTCAGGATGGTGCCATCTTTTTCCAGAGTTCTTCACCCCCAATGGGATTCATCTTCAAGGGAATTAAATGACAAATACAATGATATGTCATATGTATTTATATAAAGAGAGGGAGGAAGAACAAGTTGGAAGGGAATTTATGGAAGGAAAAGAATTTTACTCAAGGTAAGAGGAAGAATTGGAGGTAAAAGTATTAAAGGCATTTTATAAATTCAGCAGCTATATTTGAAGTTGATCTTGTTTGAATGAATCAGACAGAGTAGGCAAACAGGAAATGTCTGTTCTATTTAATAAAATGTTTAAAACAGAAAATGCAGTCAATATATATACATGGAGCTGAAGGCTCTCTATTCATTAGTTTCTACATCAAAGTGTAAGAGGGCACTGCTCTTTTCCCTTGATAGATCCATTTTACCCTTGATATCTACCTTATAATGCTGAGAATTAAGCAAGGAGTCATCAAGTACCATTTTTTTTAGTCTTTTGTATGACTTAACCTGGGATTGAACCCTGGTCTCCCCGGCCATTGGAGAACACTCTACCAACTAGACCAATACGCATATATGTGAATAGACTGGAGTAGATAAATAGATATTATATAAATATAAAAAGACAAATATAAAAGGAATCCCAGGCAGAAGTCTGTGGAATAAAATGGACTGAGATAGTTATTAAAAAAAATGAAATAGTTTGCTATTGTTTGAAGGTGTGACATATTAAACAACAATACAGAGAGTTAACTTGTGGAAAGAGTGTTAAGTTCCAGTTAACTCACAAATGATTGATATCAATTCCTGAGTCAATAAAGATTATTCAATTAAGTTTAGTATCAAATCCAGAAAAATGCTCCTTCCTTGCAGGAAACTTCAAATTAAATGTCCCACACAAGTCTATAATGACTACAAGATGCATTTTACCCAGATGGCAATGTCAATGGCTATTTATTTCAGACAGGAGAGTGTTTATGGGTTATACTTTGAAGATAATCCAACGATATAAACAGAATAATATGTACATATATATATGTATATATATATATATATAAATTTTATATACAAGAACAGCCACAAAAAAGCAGTTTTGCTTCCAATAAAGTCTTCATCAGATGATGATCCTGAGTTCAGGCATGGTTTCGGGCCCGAAGCATCATTACCACTAACCCAGGGTGCCCCAGCAGTATCTCACAATACTAACAGACTTTATTGGATGGTATATGATCTGTATGAATGCCATATCCGTTCAGATGCAGTTACAGCCTTGTTTTGGATCTTTTTTATATATTCCCTTTTCTTTGCTGGTGAAAGTATGAGTTTGGTTAAAATTGAAGGGGTTGAGTTTGAAATAAAACCTCGACATTCAATCTCAAGAAGAAATATGTCTGTTGATGAGCCATCCTTAATACTATGTTTATGTAGGTCTTTGTACTTTTGAATTTCTGCTGATGCGCCTAGTCAATGTTGGCCTCAAAAGGGATCATTAATTTAGCAATGATAACTTTCTTTGAATTAACTGACCAAATGATGAGATCTGGACGCTGGTGAGTTGATGTTATTTCTGTTGGAAAAGTGAGTTGCCGGTTTATGTTAGCAATAATGCGCCAGTCCGTGCAACCATCAAGCAATGTTGGTTTGTGTCTGTTTCTATGTGGAATTTTTGAAATGTTTCCTCCTTTAACAAACTGCATACTTGTTTTTATTCATGAAATTTTATTGGCAGTTTGACAACACATTTTTGCAATCTCAGCAACAATCCCTAAGATTTCATTATGTCTCCACGTGTAATTTCTTAGGGAATACTGACATCCAGTTAGAATGTGTTTGAGATTAGCAATCTTCCCACATGCTTTGCAAAGGTTGGATGTACTTAACTCCCAGAGTTTTAAATTTACTGGTGTCGGTAATATGTCATAAACTGCCTTAATGAGGAAACCTAATTGTTTAGGCTCCATTTGCTTGATGTCACTCCATGTGATGGTCCTGTCCTAGGTGTTTTCCTACCTAGTTCATGCACCTTGTTTGGGTTGCACCACAGCTATGGCAAGATGTTTGCTTTCCTCAAAATGATGAATCTCTTTCGAAACCATTCTTCATTTATTCTTTGTGGTGTCTTTGTCGGTTAATACCAAATCTGGCTCTCTCAGTTGACACAGAGCCGATTACTTCTTTCATTTTGAGGGAAGATTTTGCCATCTCCACAGCATATTTTGCATTCCATTTTCAACATGGTATATATGTATATATATATATATATATATACTTGAAATTGTTAAACTCACTGATGGATGATATATAAAGTATTAGATAAAATGTGAAATGGTTGTAAAAATAGCAAAATTATTAGTGCAGAACAAATATCACAAAACAACAATAAGGAAATATTCAAAGATTGGAAAAAAACACTTTTGATTGGGAGTTTTAAGCAATCAGCATTGGATGAAAATATTCAACTGAATACTCCCTTTGGTTTGCTTGAAAATATTCAATAGAGTTTCAATTATGACTATCCATTTTTTTCCTTACATGTCACAATGTGATCAAGAAATGTGTAAATTTGTTTTACAAAAAGGTGTAAAATAAACTTCATAATATTAATTAATTTTTTTTCAGCTCATGTTGTACACATTTCTTTAGGCCACCTGGTGGTAAGAAAATGAGTAAAAGACTAGAGAGAGAGAGAGAGAGACAGACAGACAGAAGGATGGGGGATTGAGTAAAAAGGTAATGAAAGAGAGAGAAAGTGGAAGTAAAAGGTTGTTGAGTGAGTAGGAATTAGGGTATCAAATTCTAAAAAAGAAATAGGGAAGAGAAAAGATTGTAGAAAGTCAAAGAGAATAAAAAGGGAAAGAAATTAATAAACAGCATCAGATAGATTGAGAGAGTGGGGGGAGATTGATTAAAATTCTGACGAGAGAGAAGTTAGAAGGGTTTTAAATTCTAAAAAAGATTTTGGGAAGAGTAAAATCTGCAGACGGTTAGAGAATGAGAGAAAAACATAGAAAGAAAGATAAAGTGATAGAGAGAAAGAGAATGTGTGTGTGTGTGTGTGTGTGTGTGTGTGTGTGTGTGTGTGTGTGTGTGTGTGTGTGGCATAATGATAAAAGAAATTTCACCTGACAAAAAAAATATTCATAGGAACAAAATTAAAATTGCTATTATTCTTAAACCCTCACTTTGCTTCACTGTAAAGATTATTTACTGTTTTCTAAGAAAGCCAAATGTAGGCATGGCTTTAACAGATTTAGCAAGAGAAAGATCTCTAATTAAACAAAGCCAGAATCTTTAATCATTCTACCAACCCCTATTTTCCAGTTCTATTTAACTATTTTGATTGAATAATAAATGTTTGGTTGCACACAATTATATAGTTTTAATTATTCAGATCTGATGAAACCAACCAAATCAGATCTGATACTAATAATTTCTGAAAGGTCTTTTTGACCAATATATAGGAACCTCACAAGTAATATCTCACCAGGTCATGGAAGAATCAATGTAACAAGGCTTCATCTCAGAAATCAGGACAAAAACTGACTTCAGCATCAAATCAAGGATTCCCAAAATGTTATGAGAAAAAGAAAAAGGAAGAAATTTGACCTCTTAAAAAAAAAGAATTCAGTATCTAATATTAACAAGGCTTCATCTCTGAAATCCAGGCAAAAAACATGAGTTCATTATTATATAACCCTACAAGGGCTGATATTTTATATATTCACAACTTTACAAAGTAATAGATGTTTTCCAGAAGGATTTTATAAACTGTTTTTTTAAGTGGTCAGCTCTCCAGACAATGATGGTTGGTTAGGTTTTATGGCGTATAAACTATTGTAGGTTATTGAATGTTGAATTCTGTTTATACATATACATAGAATATATGTGATTTGTGAACAAATTCTTGTTATAACATTTTTTAATAAGCCTGAGCTCATTTTTTGGGCACACAGTGAAATAGTTCCGAATATTTTCTGTATAAAAGTCCCAATTTAACATTTGTCATTTTACACTCATAGTTTGTAGGCAATAACATTTTTCAAAAGAGTTAGAACTAATTTGTTTGTGCACTAGTATTGCAATAGTTTCAACACAGTTAAATGGTTTCAATTATTGCTATTTAACATTAATAATGGCATTCAATAAAAATCATTTGTTTGCACACAGTGAAGTTATTACAAGTATTGGTATTTAACCCTAATTATTCTATTCAATACTATTCATTCATTTGCATACAGTCAAATGGTTTTATGTATTCCTATCTTATACTAATAATTCAGTTTAGGCACATAGTCAAATAGTTTCAAGTATTTCTATTTAGCACCAACAATTCTACTCCACATTACACCTATATTTTCCTGCAGGTTCCAAGTATTGCAATACATCACCAACAATTCAATTAAACGTTAGTCATAATAAAATGATCAAACAGTTTTATTTCAAACAATTCAATTTAGCATAAGTCATTTGTTTGCACTCAGTTTAAATGTCAAACAGTTCTATTTGACCCATAGAGAGGACCCTATCAGGTAAGAGTGGACCTGTGATTGATGCTAATGAAGGAGTACTCAGCATTTCCCAAAACTCCAGCATTACTGGAGACTCACCATCAGATTGTTTAGAGTCATATCCAGGACACTTGTTTGGGGGCACGTCTTACCTCTCTGCAGAGATACAGTCAATGTATTCTACAGCCCCCATCCAACTGGGCACCCTAGACAATGAATAGAATTCTTTGAAAGGTTTTGAAAGATGAGAGATTGTTTTGACCATTTCTTACTGTCAAAAATGTGCTCTGTGATTTGGTTGATTATAATTATTAAATTAAGCTTTTGATTAATTTCTAACAACTCTTTGAATGTACAATATCAAAGAACAGTGAGGAAATGTGACTGTGAAAGTGTTAAATTTCTCTTGATAACAACGAAAAGAACAAAGTAACAATTTTATAAGAATTGAACAAACTAAATGAGAGAGAAAGAGAGCTCAGGTGGTGTGTTTTTGTCAGTAATAAAGTATTAATAGGTTGGTAAGAAATGTCTGTGGAATTAGTCAAAGAGGTGGAAGGGCAGACAGTTGTTGTCAAGGAAAATGCATTTTACAGGCTAAGACCCCATTAAAGGCACATCAAAAAAAGGAAATTGACAAAAGGTTTGAAAAAGAAAAGTACAACTAAAAAGTCTTCATTACATGCTTGAATAACTCAACTGAAAATGGTTTCGTCAACATCAATTTTTACTGAAAGAAGAAAAGTTCACTTTTTTTTTTATCTTACTTTGCTGTAAAAGTGTCTGTGTCTTGTTACATCTTCTCTTTTGGCATCAAAGAGAGAAACAGAAAAAGAGAAATAGCTCAGTGGTTAAGGCTTTTGAAGTAAGATCTCTATCTTCTTTTTAAATCACACAAGTTTATTGAATCAATTCCTATTACCATATTTGATGGCAGAAGTCTCACTTTTTTCCCTCCAAAAAAAGAATCACAAAAAAAAAATATCCTCCATGTCTTATATATGCAAAGCTGATGTATCTGATATGCAAATATCGAACCAAATGACGAGTACTTGTTACTGGCCCAACTCCATTATTTTATAAAATTAAATGGCTCTATCAGTGAGGCTTAGAATATGGTGACTACATCCTCTGCAGCTGGGTGAAACCAGACTTGAAAAGGGGTGACCCAAGTATTACACTATTTTACATCCAGTGGTGAGGCTTCAGTTCTGAAGATGGGGAGTGTGGAATCTCTCTTTTAATGCCATTGCTCTCAAGTCTGCTCAAATCCAGAGTAAATCAGGGAAGATGATGCCTTCTATGTTGCAAATAGATTTTTTTGGAAATTACTACTGTTAGATAAGAATACTTGAAACAATATAATTGTGTCCACATTAATTGTATTAAGAATACTTGAAGAATTAAGAATTATTGAAGCTATAATTGTTTACACATGATTATTATTAGTCATAATTGGGAACCAAATAATTGCTTGAGATACTAGAAACATAATTACATGAAAACAAAGGATAATAAATTTACTCCTTGCAAGTTTTTCTCACCAGCACAAGCTGATAATCTTTCACTTAAGTTTGAGTGACAGTCAATCTCCTCAGATCTCTTCGAGTCTTCTCTATATTCTAACTGATCTTAACAATGAAGTGGTACGGATGGTCTCAAGTCTTTCTTAAATTTCCAGTGCCCCAGTCTTTTTTCCAGGACTTTTCAGACTGTTCCAAGCACACCAATTATAATCGGTATCACTATCTCCTTCATGTTCCTCATTTTTAAAATTTTTTTTAGCAAGGTGCAACTATTTTTCTGTCTTTGTTTTCTTTTATTTTCACTTTGTGGTCTGCCAGAACAGCAAAATGCACTCAGTGACAAGTTCATTTTTTGTTACTACTAGATCTGCTTTTATGGCTGGCATTTGGAGATCCATTTGTATCTCACAATTCCAGAGAATTTTATGTGTCTCATTCTCTTAAACAGATTCTGGTTTGTGAATATTTCTTTTGGTAGTATGATTATATTTCCGTTTCTTACACAATTTGCAGTTGATCACCTTTCAAACCAAGGCATGCTTAGTCTTGTACTCCTTTTGTATTAATTTGCCACATTTGTTTATTATGTGATGAAATCCTTTCATCTCTTTCTTTACATAAACAACACTTCTCATTCTGTTGCATATTACCAATTTTCACTTTTATGTATTTAATCCTTAGAGCATTTTTTTGTGTTGCTATTGAGATTCACCACTTTGTTGCTTGTAATATCCATACAGTTGTTTTTTGTCTTATTTCTGTTTTTGGATTTTTGATGTCTTCCTGTTGATTCTTATGTTGCTATGGCTGTTACTGGTTGTGGTTACTAGTCTTTCTTTCCTCTTTCAATTTACTTGTTGAGACCCTCTGTTGATGCATTAACACAATCCTCAATGCTGGTTCAATCTCTTCTTATGTCTTTTGTTAATACATATAACCTGTCAATGGTATCCCTAGGATGTAAAACCATATGCACAATCATCAAATTCCTTATCTTTTAGTCCATTTGTCCAAGTTCCTTCCTTATCCATTTTAAGAATGGTCCAGAGTATCTTATAAGTGTCAAGGTATTTATTCCTTTGATGAAATTTCTGCTGCAGAGCTTTGTTCTGAGAAGTTTTCTTTGTAGATGCTCCTCTCTAATTCTTTTTTTCATTTCTGCTTTATATTGCCTGCTTTTAATATTCCATACAACTTAGAATTTTCCTTCTCCACAGTCATTCTGATGTACAACTGATTTAGCAGTTCTATTTCTTCCATCATTTCATTCTTCCACTTTTCGTTATGAACATTATCAATATTATTTTTATAATTAGTATGTTACTCTTAGCGAGATTTTTATTCAAGCTTTAGCAGGTAGTCTTTCACTGGAGTCTGAGTGACAGAAAATCTCCTCTGGTCTCAAGGACTTTTCTAAATATTCTAGCTGATCTTTACAATGCTGTGGTTTGGATGGATGGCCTTGATTTTCCTCTCATTTCCAACTCTTCTAGTCCTTTTCAAAACCTTTAAGAACTACTTCAATTACAATAACTAGAAATGGCTCCACCATCACCCTCATATTCTTGGGTAGTCTTCGTGGTATTGTAGTTCAAGTGCTGGACTGTGGAATCATAGTAAACAAGTTTAAATTCTAGTCATGTTATTATGTACAATTTCAGATAAATATCCTGAGCAAAGATATGAATCTACTTATCCTCCCAGCTATGGGTTAAATAGAATGACTACTCGTTTTCTGTTATGTTGGATTTGACATCAAATGAGCTATGAAAGTTGATGTGCCCTTAAATAAGGAAACAATAATAGAAATCCTCATGTTCCACAGATTTTTTGTTCTTTGGAAAGATCCAAGTATTGCTCTATATTTTCATTTTCTTTAATTTTCACCTTGTGATCTACCAGAATGGCAAAATCCATGAGATTATTAGTTCTTTTTTTTTATTGTTAATTAATTATTATTCTGCTTTGTAGTTGGGTTCAGAGGTTCTTGTTTTTCAGCTTTTAGTATTTCAGTTTGAGTCAGGGAATCTTCAATTATATTGTCTATGTATTTCTATGTTATCCTCTCAATTGATTTGTCCATATATTTCTAGTATTTTATGGTTAGAAAACCGACCTTTCCATAATATCATTTTAGCTTGGACTGCTTGTTGCATTAAATCTCATGGAATTTGCCCAAATTTCTATCATTCTTTTTCTGAACCATCTTTGTGTACAATTGCTTTTAAAATAACAATGAAAAGCATTTTTATTGTCTTGTCTGGTCTATTTTTTCTGTTGACGTCTCTGAGTGTAGCTGTTGCTTTGTTCATTATTTCTGTATCTGAAATTAGAACAGCCAACATTCACAGGATGCCAATCAGATCCCCCATGTTGGCTATCAAGGAAGCACTTGGTGATCATAACACTCAGATTTATAATCTGAGTCCCACAATTTTGATTTTGATTTGTGATTTTTCATGGGTAGTATGATGTGACTATTGATTATCGATTGATTATTATCTGTGTTCCTGACACAAATGTGACCAAGTATTCTCCAGAAGAACACACTTCTGTCAGTGGCAAACAAAAGTAGAAATAGTTATTTGAAACTATACTCTTCTGAAAAAATTATTAGTATCAAGAATAGTTACTTGAAGCTCTAATTTTTTATCATAATAATTTAATTTATGCAAAATTGTTTATGATTATCAGAGGCTATTTGAAACCACATTATTACTTGAAAAAATATTGATGTTAGCGTTAACTAATCAAGTAACAAAACCTACTATCTATCATATCAAACATAAATAAGGGAGCATATTGTAAGATAGAATAAGGTATTTTTCACAAATGTGTGAGCCATTCAATAAATAAAGTGAATTTTGCAATCAAACAATTCACATTTCACTTAGAAAAAGCTTTTGTTTAATTTTTCACTATAATCTGCATTTTGCAAAACACATTTTTCCATAGAAAACCAAGATTTTGTATTCCTTCAGCATAGAAATCTTTGGACTGAATTTCTGGCCATTTGTTCACAGTACACTTCATTATCACTAGAAAACTTAGTTCTATTCAGAAATTTTTTGAAGAGGCCAAACAAGTAGAAATAGAAAAGGGTCAGATCTGGAGGATGAGAGAGCTGTTCCCAACCAAACTGAATGTTGAGTTTAAAGTGAAATGCTATTGATACATTGAAGAAAGCCAACAACTTTTAGAGTTTTTTGTTTCATTTTTTCATTTGAAAATTATTTTTCAGATGAAACATTTAATATCTATTACATTGCCCTGAAGATGGTTAAAAAAATTCCTGAAATGTCAGCATATATATATGATATATACAGAAAATAGATCCTGAGAAAATTTTCATTTTTCATATTCTATATTTACATACTGCCTGATTTACTTTGATTTTCTCTGATATATATATTTACACATCATGAAACTTTTGTGGGTGCTTCCAGGTTTTCATGAATTTTCTCTGCTGAAGTCTGTCTTTGATATTTAAAATTGAAAAAAAAAAACATGTAATTCTGTCTAAAAATTCAGATTTCCCAATTCTGTTCCAAAATAAAAAAAAACAATCTTTTGAAAAGGAAAAGATTTTCTGCAAGTTTTTCCGAAAAATAATATGCCAGTGGGATTAGAAGTTAAATTTTTTATTGTGCAAGATTTTAGATTTTTTACATTTTTGATTGCTGAAGGGTTAAATATTGCTGTATTAAGACTGAGGCAAATTTCATAGAAAATTACATCTGTGGAGTATGGAGTGCAAAATTTATTTGTTTAATAGTTTGTAATATAAGTTTATCTTAAACAAATTTTACTTTTTTTTTTATTTAACTTAGTGATTTCTCTAAACTACTCTTTGTCTGAAATGGACTATATTTTATTGTTTACATCTTTTTATATTGATATTTATTTTATTACATAAGAATATCACTAGAATATATAAGGTTTGTTTAATCTTGAGAGGTTTTTTGTGCATATGTTTTTACCCAACCCTTTTGCAATGGGCACAATGTGACACAAGGTCACTTGTTAAGCAGAGTGCAACTAGTTGCCAAACAAAAATCAAAGGACCTAGTCTATCCCACTATTTACCCATTGTTGGGTTGAAGAACAAGGACATTAGTACAAAGTGAGATGCAAATAGCCTTTCCAGGTTTTGAACTAGCACCACCAATCCTATTTTCTACAATGATAAAGGTTTTAATAAGCATGTACGTTTTTCGTTTCTATGATTTCAAAATATCTTAGATTTGGAAATTCTGTAGAGCTGTTATGAACAAAGGAAAACTGCAACAAATTGCCTTTGTGTAAACAACATTAAAGTCCAGCTGTATTTCAAGTTAATCTGTCCTCCTTTTTAATGTTTTCTAAGCATCTGCCCCAAGAGCTGGAATAAATCTAATCCTTATGGAGTGCCATCAACCTCAACTTCTCAGCCTTAATTGTGAAATTAAATCTGGAAGTCTCATGACCTACCTTGTTAAGGCAAATCGTGGGATGGTTTAGTCGGCTTCAATAATCGAGATACACAATACAAGACCTAAATATAAGTGTAAAGAAGAGTAGCAGAATATTTTATTATGGCAAATAATCACCTTGGAGAAGTCTTAACCCTTACTTTGTGCAAACTGAGTATACATGGTTCTTTGTATGTGCTCTTGAGAGATGGGAACCTGTTTAACCCATTTTTGATAGCAGGTTACATTTCGAAATCCTACACATTCATATGATGATGTACACACATTGTGTTTTTTACTGGATAAATTAAAAGGGTTGTGAGAACTGATTTTGTGGGTATATTTCTAAATTTAGGAGAAAAGTAAAACTTCAATTTCAACAACAATGCAAGATAGCAGAAGATAATATCTTGGATTTCTATGTAGGAAATCTTGATTCTGGAGGAAAATTTGAAGGGTTTAACCTTGAAACATTCCCATTATAATTATGAATTTAGAGATTATCTATATAATGACCAAAAAAAGTTTAATCATGAGGGAAACAAAGTATATCTAAATACAATAAACTGTGAATATGAATATGAACAATTTTAGTTATTATTTTGTACATAAGTTTGAGATGTTAATTTCTGTCAATTTTAACAAATTAATTTAGTATCTACATGTGGGCAAAGATTTTCTAGAACAAGAGCCCCCAACAAAAAAATTTAACTCAGGTGTGCTGTGGGCCATAATCTTAAAAGAAAAAAAACAACAACCCAGCTAAATCCATAGGATAACAATCATAATCTTATAATAAGGAGCCTTGTCCAAGTGTCTGGTCCTCTGTTATAACTGACATTAAATTTGTTATTTCCGTTTCCCATTTAGCATATCTTAAAGAGATATATCAACAGTCTATCCGTGCTATTAATCCATGACTTAATTGCACAACAAACTGATTTCACTTTTCTAATTTGCTGAAGAGGAATTTTTATTTTAACTGTTTCTACTACAAAATTCTCCATTTACAACCATAATTTTGAAATAAAAAGAAATTAATGATTCAGTCTTGATACCTTTTGATTATATCTTCTATACAATTATAACAGAAATTATTGTTATTTTTTCTTGATTTATTAAAAATAAACACCAAAATAATTGAGTAGTAAAGAGAAGCAAAACTGAATTCAAACCAGCTGTACTCCACTTAAAAATTGAGCTTGTGTTGTATCCTGTTCATAGATGAATGCATTCTTGGATTTCTCAGAAAAAGTGCTGTCAAGAATTATTGAATGTTGATTAAGGGGTGCAGGTTTGATTTTATCTAAGCTTTGTTCTTCATTTCTAATGAACAATAATTCTAAAATAACAGTTATGCAAGTAGTAATGAAAAAATTTTACTCTTTGAAAAACTAATGGTAATTAATAATATTTAATTAAAAAAAAACTAAATAATATAATAACAGAAATGCTTGGTATCATCTTGTAGATATCCTCGAAAGTATTTTCAGTGATGTTTTATATCTGGAGTCACTGAAAGTTTAGCACTGTTAGCTGGGGCTGTAGAATATGCAGACTGCATCTTGGCAGAAGGGTAAGACCCCTGCACACTGAATGACCAAGAAATGACACTGAACCATAAACTTTAGTAGGATTGGTTCTTGGAAACAGGTTTAATGACTCTATATGGATTTAAAGGAATATGGACATAACCAATACTGGATTTTACATTTAATTCACACATCCATTCACCTGCCAGGCTGATTAAAAGTGAAGAAATTATCTGAAACATATTTTTATGGTGGATATCATCTTTTAGAGCACCTAAGTATTTTTCAAGTGACAATGGGGGAGAATTTAATGATGAAGGATATCAACAGTAAAATGAAAATCTGAATATTGAAACATGCACTACAGCTGTGGAACGTCTATTCAGCAAAGGTTCTGTGGAATGCCACAATCTGATTGAAGCTGATGCAATGGAAATGACATTAAAGGATGAGAAACATGAGCCAGAAATAGCACTGGCTTGGGTTGTTACAGCTGAAAATGCTTTCAAAATCATTTGGGGCATAGTCCAGATGAGCTTGTGTTTGTCTTTAATATAAACACACCCTCAGTTTTGACTGATCTACTACCTGCAGTGGAATCAGCTTCAACCAGTGAGATGGTAAGAATAGATTTAATTTCTTTACATGCAGCAAGGAAAAGTTTCATAGAAGCTGAATATAGTGAAAAATTCAGAGAGCACTGACTTATACAGATGAAGGATTGTGACAGGCAACATTGTCAATTATAGAAGGCAAAACTGCAAGGGATGCCGTAGCCCTGCTAAAGTATTGGGAAAGGAAGGTGTGTGTGTGTACTGATCAAACATGGTAGAGGATTTTACAGGATGCATCCATGTTATTTAATGAAGGCAAACGATGTATTTGAAAGTCCAAGTAATGGAGGAAACAAAGAAGGAAGGAGAGAAATTAAAACAGTGAAAAATGAGATCAACCAAGTAGAAACAAAGTCGTGGAACACAAAATGAAAGGAAGTGGTGAGTGAAAAACAGGTAAGATTATGTACGCACAACCTAGATTGATTGGAAAATATAGACATTTGCTGAATATAGAACCAGAAATGGAAAATGAAAATCCAGTCTGTATCAAATGGGATCATGTTGATCAGAGTTGAGAATTAACTCCAGTTAGAGAGGAACTAGGTGAGCTAGAACATGTAGTTTTTCCCACATCTGAACAAAAAAAAGCAAACGAGGGGATTGATGCAAAGAAAAGAGAAATATAAAATATGGAAATTCATGAAGTATATATTCCTCAGCTGGAAAGACTTTCAGGTTTGAATATTGTATGCTACGCAGATGTAACCAATGCTAGCTTGCAAGATGGATCTTCACAGGGTGGTTTTAACATTTTTGTTTAGGGCAAGATGAACAGAATGGTTCCAAAATGCTGGTCATAAAAAAAACTTGACTGGGTAACAAAAAGTCGATTAGACTCAGAGACTCTTGCTCTCAGTGAAGCAGCAGAAGCTGGTGTATTAATTGCAGTTATGCTGTAGGAGACATTCAAATTATCAAGACTGCATGAATTCCTTTGTAAAATAGACAATGTTTCTCTTGAAAAGCTTTCAAAGTCATCAAATTTGGAAAGTGACTGATGTCTGAGAACTGATATGGCTAGAGTGAAAGAAATGAGGGCAAAAAAGGAGATAGAAACTGAATGTATCAAAGGGAGAGAACAAGTTGCAAGATTGCCTGACAAAGGCAGGAGCCACTTCTGAAAGTTAAAGAGACTTGTTGCACAAATGAACTTTTCAAAGATCATTTACTTTTAATAGAACTGCAGATTTCCCAAGAAAAGACAAGCAATGTTGAAGTCTGAGTCATCTTGCCAGTATAGTTGTAAATACTTAGTAATGTTCCTTGTCTTTGTAGTAGTCTTTTGTGTTGTAATAAACATGGTGTTTGCTTATGTGGTTGATCTGAGCATGAGTTCTTTTAGTTAATATGAATTTGTAAAGAAAACACTAGAGATTTGGGTAATATGAAATACCTCTTCATTGCCATTACTCCCAAGTCTACTCTGATCTGGAGCGGTATTACATGTCAGGGTCCCATTAATAATTATCATCATCATCATGTCGTGCTGGTAGCACGGATATCCCTGACCTCTCTCGCCACTCCTCCCTATCGTTCATCGCCCTAGGCAGGTCTTCAGGAAAACATCCCGTATCCTCACATAGCTGCTGAATGTATGTTCATGCTGGTCGTCCTGCTTTTGCACGGCCATGTGTGGGGGTCCATAAGAGTACATCACTTATGAGTTCGTCCCTGCTTCTCCAGCAGTGTCCTGCATGACTGGGTCATCTAATTTGAATAGTTTTCGTGATAGGGGGCAGGTGGCCGTACAGTTGGTGTCTTGTGGGGTGTTGCCGCCAGGACTTGTTCAAGATTGCACGCAGCATTCTTGTGTAATTACCGTCTAGCTTCTTCTCAAGCCGTTTTGTTAGAGTCCATGTAGTGCACCCATATAGCAGTATCGATGTGACCGCTGCCTGGAAGAAACTGCGTTTCATTTTATCGGTTAGGTCTGATTTCCATATAATCGATAGCCTATTGATAGCTGTCCATGCTTTCATTAACCTCATGTCAATGTCCTTTTCGGTTGATCCGACGCTGCTTCCTAGGTAAGTGAATTTGTCTACTACTTTAAGAGGGGTTCCGTCTAGAGTGGAGATGTCCCCCTTTTGATTATAGCACATATATTCCGTTTTGTGTGCATTAACATAGAGGCCTATGCCTGCGGCTGCTCATTTCAAACTATGCAGTAGTGTTTCGGCTTGGTCAGGTGTATTTGCCAGTATCGCTATGTCATCGGCGTAGTCGGCATCGGTAATTGTTTTTGTGGGGTACCTTCTGCTTCTTTTCTTTGCCAGCTCGAAGCCATTCTCTCTGATTTTGTCAATCGACGTTCTAAGTATGTAGTCGAGACAAATGATAAAGAGGTATGGAACCAGCATGTCTCCTTGTAGTACTCCTGCTACAATGTCGAAGTATTCCATGTCTCCATCTGGTGATCGTACTTTTACTTTGGTGTTTCAATAGAGAATCGTTATTGCTGCTACTGTTTCTTTAGGTATGCCATACGCAAGTAGGATTTGTTCCATCTTTCCTCTGTGAATGGAATTGAAGGCCTTGGTAAAGTTGACAAATATTAATGTCACTTGTAGGTTTTTTGCCCGTACACCTTCAAGGATTCTACGGATGGTTAATATTTGTGAGATCGTGGATCTATTTCTTCGGAAGCCATTTTGGTTTTTCCTAAGTATGTTGTCGATTTTGGGTTCTATGCGGTTTCGTAGTAGGGCATTGTAGATTTTGGCTGCTATGGATGTAAGTGTTATGCCTCGGTAGTTTTTGGCTAATCCGAGGTCCCCCTTTTTAGGGAAGGGGAGTATGCATCCCTTCATCCATCTATCGATCGGATTTTGATTGTATATTGCGTTGCAGTGTCGGAGCAGTATGTCGTCGAATTGTCTGGTCTTCCATACTCCTGGGGGAATCTCGTCCAGCCCTGCAGCTTTCCTATTTTTAATTTTTCTGAGAACCGAGTCGAGTTCTTCTTGTGTGAACGGTCCTAGTTTAATGTCTAATTGTTTACTAATTATTCTGGTGATTGGTTCATGTGTTATTTTCAGTGGGTTTCCTAGTAGGTTTTCGAAGTGCTGTTTCCACTGTTTTATTCTTTCTTGTTGGTTTGCAGCTTTCAGTTTTGCTTTGGCCGTGTTCTTCTACTCACTTCGTTTATTGTTTGCCAGGCTATCCTAGATTGTCTATCTTCCTTCGAGGCTCTAATCTTATCTATCTGATTTTGAACAACAGAGATATAAGAGATAAATACGCATTAGAATTAGGAAACAGATTCGAAACACTACAAGAAAAAACGGAAAAAAGTACACCAAACGACGAATATGAAAATTTCGTCAATGCGCACCTCGAGGCAGCAGTGAAATGCATTCCAACCAAACTCAAAACTGAATATAGAGTCCCATGGGAAACTTTAGCGGTGAGAGAAAAACGTGCACTAGTGAAAACAGCCTCCAAAAACTATTGAAAAAAACCAACAAACAAAAATCCTAGAAAAATAAAAATGGCACAATATCAATTAGCAGGCATATATATAAAGGAACAGACAGAATACATTAATAATTATAATAGAAATATTTTATCATTTTCTGTACTTGAAACCATTGAATGAATAATGATGAATAGAATTATTAGTGTTAGACCGATATACTTGAAATTATTTAGCTGTGTGCAAATAAAGGATCAGTATTGAATTAGATAAGAGAAGAATTATCAATGTTAATTGAAATTGTTTAATTGTGAGCAAACAAATGAAATCTCAAACAACAAACTATTCATTTACAAATCTTATTCATATCTAATATATGTATAAAGAGGATTTGGCATGAAAGAGCCTACAAGAGTTATGCCATAAAACAGAAACAAGCAACCAACCAATCATTGAACATTTTGGGTTTTACAAACTCAAACCTGTGAGCTCTGGTGACCCAGCCAATGCTGATCAGACTGACTCACATTCCAGCAGCTATAGGGTATGTGCTTCTCCCACAGTTTTAATCCTGATTGGCCACTTAAATGGTGTTTTGTTTTATATATTTTATCTTCAAGTTTCATATCGCAATAGACCAATCAGATGTAGGATTTGGTTTTCAGTTCAGTAGCAGTACTTATATAATCTTGAAAAACACTTATCAATGTTTCTGTTAAAATTTTCACTTTACCGAGTAATGAATACTGTTTCCTCAACCACATTTGAAATTTGGCAAGTTATTTTATTGAGAAACTTTTTTGGGTAGAAAAACCATTGGGTTTAAAGACAAACTAATCCAACCCAACATTAATGCTAAAGTCTTTTAGTAACTGAACTAAATATGGGAAATCAAAAAAATAAAGTAAAGTATATGTTTAAGAATGATTCACTTCAACAAATTTTCCAAATTGAGTGCTTCACATATTGTTATGAATATCAAGGATGGCTTACTGATCATGAGTTCAATTCTAATTGTGCAATCCATTTTTCTGACCCTGTGCCAAACTAACTTTGGCTTAAAATCAAATTATGCTGAAAGCACCCGTTTCGGCCAGATGCTAAGTAGTGATGAGCTTATTCTGTCATTAGATGGGTGACCGCTTAGTAACAGCCGGTGTGTCTGACTAAATAAAAATTGAGTAAATAACAAAAGTATTGGCAAAATTGTACTTTTACATAATTTTATTTGTTTTCTGGGATCTTGTAAGAGAGTTTGTTCGAAATTGGAAACATACTGGCATCAACTCTATTTGGAGAAACAAACTCTTTTTTGACTTTTACTTATGACCCAAGCTGGTTAATGACCTTTTGATAGAGAATGACCCAAGGTTGAGTTCCCTGACTCTTGCAGTGACTCCTGCTCTGTAATTAAATCCTACTGTCTAAAACTTTTTCCAGACATGCTTTCAGCTGTCAAGAATTTACTGCAACCCATACTCAAAAGAAATGTCTATATTTAACCTGTCCTAATTTTTTATTAAATGCTCAGACAATTCTTTTAGTTGTTGGCAGAATCCTTTTGAATTTTCTGACAAAAACCAAAAAAAATATATTCCCAGTTTTATTTTTTCTACTTTGGATGTTCTTCAGCAATTCATCTTGTAAATGAAAGATTTCTATTATAAAGATAAAAAAATTTGAAATGATGCTTTCTAATATCAGAACACTTTACTATGAAGCAATTATTGGAAAATTGGTCATACAGACTCTGTAGAGAGTTCATTTCCCCTTTTGTGGTCCACATTTGACTGTTTCAAGATTAACTCATAAATCTTTTAATGATTTACCAAATGTTCCTCTGCCCATATATACTCTGCTGGCTGTATCCCCAGCAGAAGGGTAAGACCCCTCCAAAAATGGTTGTCCTAAATATGATGCTAAATTGCATATGGTGGTAAGGTTTCAGTCCTGAAGATCTGAGGAGCGTGGAGTTCTCCTTTATTGCCATTACTCCCAGGTCCACTCTGAACCAAAGTGTTAGTACCTGTTAGGATCCCATTTCTTTATCAAATAGATCTTTTTAAAGCTATTTGTTTTTAATAGGAATACTTGATGCAATATAATTATAAATTATGTGTATTAGGAATAATTTCATGTAGCTATAATTGCTTACTTAGGAATATTATCATTGATTACTTGAACCAATACAAATATATGAAAATTGTTTGAACATGATAGAAATATTGATATCACATAACCATGTGCAAAAGAAACATGTCTTAATAAATAACAAAACAAAGAATGAAAATATGAATGACTGCGATTCCCTAACCTTGAGTCAGAAAATAACCTTTGATGTGTTGAAGTGCCATAAAAATCAATCACTGTATATAAGGCTCAGCCAGTTTTTACACAATTTTAATAAAATTTTAGTTATTTTGAACATAATCTCAGATAAAATTTTCATTAATATTTGTCCAAGATTCTGTGATTTTGTATTACCTAAAATCAGGTTACTTACACCAATGAAACTTTAAGTAAATATTTGTTAATATTAAGAATGTTGCTATGTAATGGTGGGAATAACACCATCACTCCTTGAGCAGGTATGTAGAGAGTTGATACACAAGTGGTGTTTAAGGTTTTTTTTGATTGAAAGAAGAAGTGGTTAAATTTTCATTTTGATTGAGGAGGTAAATTTCTGCTGTGCTGCAGAACAGACACGTTTTTGAATTTAATGTTTTCATCATCTTTATCATCATCAATGCATGTTGATAGCACAGGGTTTCCTGATTCTCTTTCGTCATCCATGCCAAGAGGATGTACCGAGATTGATGGATGATAATCCATCAATCTCGGTACGTCCTCTTTGCAGCCTTCCATTAATTTTTGTTGATCACCTAATACTGGCATGTCCATGTGGAGGAGTTCATAAGAGAACATTTCTTTTGAGTTTGTCCTAACTTCACTGGCAGTGACCCACATCCTCTTACTTTGATGTTTTTTTTAGGATGGGTGGTAGGTGGGCATACACTTGCTATTTTGTGAGGTTTTGCTTCCAGAACTGGTTCAAGACAGCATGTTGCATTTTTTTGTAGTTTGTATCTATTTTCTCCTCTATATGCTTTATTAGCATCCATGTGGTGGATCTATACAGTAGTATTGCACAACCATGGCTTGAAAGAAACCTGTTTGATTTTATTGGATAGATCAGATTTCTATATGATTGATAGCTTTTGGTTGATGAGATGTTTCTGTCGAAGGATATAAACTGGTCTACTAATTTTAGAAGCTTGCCAGTTAAAATGGAAGTGTCTACTTCTTGTTTAAAACACATGAACTCAGTTCTATTTGCTTTCGTGTAGAGGTTAATATCTTCTTTTACCTGCTCCAGGCTGTGCATTTGGAAATTCTTGGGTTGGTGTAGTTGCAAAAAGTGATTGATCATCTGCGTAGTCATCATCTGTTATAGTTTCTGCAGAATATCATATACTTCTTGCTTTTTTTTTTAATGTGAAACCAATTTCTTTCATTAGATCTATGAAGATTTGAAGGACAGGGTATCTCAAAACTGATGCAACCCATTAATATGATAATGATTTATTACTGAGACAAATGTAATGGCAGTCATTTGGAACACATCCAGTAAAAAAAAAAAATGCATTCTTTGAGCAAAAGGCATGAAATCAATGTTTTTTTAATTATCATTATATTAACTTCAAGAACATACAATTTTTTTTTGAGTTTCTTATCTCAGTAATAAATCATTATCATATTAGTGGGTTGCATTTATTTTGAGACAGTTTTGAATGATTTTGTTTCTAAATAAGTTATGATGCATAAAATGTTTTCCTTTCTTGCCTGAGATTGAAGATTATTAGTTGATATAGTATACTACTTTAAAATCTGAAACAAAAATGTGCACAACATTATTATTAGCAGAGTTATTAGCAGTCACATGGTCCCATATATATTGAGACACTCTATAAATAATCTAGGCAGAGTATTAACAAATATGGTGCTAATGTATACTTGCAAGGCTCCAGTGACAATGTTGAAGAAGTCGGTGTCTCCATCAGATAAACAAACCATTGCTTTTGTGTTTTTGTAAAGCCTCATTATAGCAGTAATAGTTTCTTTAGAGAGATCGTATGGAAATGGAATTTACTCCATCTTTCCTCTGAGTATGGAATCAAATGCCAAGGAGAAATCTCCAAAAACTTGAGTTGCCTCAAGATTTTTTTGCAAAAACTTCTTGATGATTTGATGGATAGTCCGAATATGTGAGGTTGTGGAATAATTTCTCTGAAAGATATTCTAATTTTTCCTACGAATTTTCTTGATTTCAGGTTATTTACCATTCAGAAATAGGGCATTATAAACCTCAGTAGCCTTAGCAGTTAGAGTTATACCTCTGTAATTCTTAATTATTCAGAGGTCGTTTTTCTAAGGGAAAGAAAGGATACAGCTTTTGGTCCATTTCTCTGTTGCGTTTTATTAATATAGAATATAGTCTATTCAAAAAAATATGTTGTCAAGTTTTCTTTCCAAACTTGAGAGGCTATTTTGTCAAAGACTACTGTTTTTTTATATTAATTTTTTTTTTATACTGCATCAAGTTCTTCCTCAGTAAACTGTTCTAGTTTGATGTCTAGTTGTCTATTAATAACTTTTTCAGTAGGTTTGTCAATGATTTTCGGAGGGTTTCTGAGCAAATTCTTGAAATATTCTTTTCTTTTCTGAATTCTTTCTTCTTTGAATGCAGCTTTTAGTTTTGCTTTAAATTTGCTTCTTCTTCTGCTTTCTTCACTTTCACTTTCAGTCTGTCATGCTAATCATGATTCTATCTTCTACTGAAGTTCTGATTTTATTGATTTGGCCATGAATATATTCTAATTGTTCTTTTTAGCATGTATTAGTTTGTTCTCTCTGGACTTTGTTAAGTTTCTATGCACTGGCATTTGTTGGGTTTCTTTCATTAAGTAAGGATGCTTTTCATTTTATTGACTCCAATAGAATTCTACATTTGGCTCTTGGTTTGGTTTATTACTCAATTACTGCTTCAACAGGGGCAGTAACAAAGTTTTCATATTCATCATTTGGAATATGTTTTTCAGCTGTTATCTGAAGAGTATTAAACTTGTTTCTTACAGCTACTATATATTTATTTCTTATATCACTATTTGTAAGTGAGGACCAGTAGCAACATGTTGTTTTAACTCTTTGTTGCTTATTTTGGCATAGAAAGAGGCATATCTTTTATGAGATGATTCTGTGATTGAAAGATATTCCTTCAAAAGAGGAGTATATCCCACACTTCAAAGCTCCATTTATCCACTTCTTGTTTATGAGTATATAGTCTAACTGCTCTTGAGTTATTTGGGTAGGTGTTGGTCCATTGTCTTTTCTCCCTTTTTTTAGAATTCAGTTTTTAGGCCTGCAACACTGTTCCCGAGGGAAAAATCTGCTTGATATTAGTTATTTCTGTTTGGAAAATTATGTAAGCAAAATTTATTATTTCCTTCCTAGCCTCTTTGAATATTCATGTCTCCATCAATGATTTGAACATTGTGTTCAGAGATGTGTTGTCTAAAAGAAGATTGCCTATTGTAGAAGGTGGTGATTTTCATTTTATTGTTGGAATTTGTAGAACGGTAACAAGAGACAATTGTTATGCAGGGGTTGCCATTAAATGTGGCACATGTAATTCTCTGTCGGTTTTTCTCTGCACTAACGATTTAAAGAAACAAGGACCGAGAATCATTTCTATTGTTTATGTAATAGCATTGATGGATGGAGCCCAATAGATGCTGAGACAAATGTCCACTCTTTACTTTCGTCACAGTATTTTAATTCTAGTTCACTATGGTAATATCTATGTTCTTCTTGCATGGATAAAATGTCTATATTGCGTTAGACTGCAGAAGCTCCTTTTTATGTTCACTTTTGGATAAACCTCCTTAGGAAAGGTATTAACTCACTTATCCTTTCAGCTACACATTAAATAGTGGTACTACAGTACTTCTACAACTACTATGGTAGGGTTTTGTTCCATTACACTTGCCTCTTGCTTTTGTATATCTTTGCTCCGTCATGTCTTTCGCTATGGTAGACCTTTGCTCCATGATGTCTCTTGCTATCGTAGATCTTTACCCCATCACACTTACCTTATGCTGTTGTAGACTTTCACTCTGTCTGCTTTTATCACCTAGATCAATTAGCACAATGATAAAAAAGAATTACTGCCAAACAACTTTTCTCACCATCCTGCATTTTAAGGTGGGTAGTTGTCCTCCATCTGGGTGTATGAATTTGCATTCTCAACATCCTGGCTCTTCACACTGCATGAAAACCAATTAATAATTCTGAACATGTGTCCCAGATCCCAAATGGTGTACTGGCATGCCGTGAGCCGTGGATACTTTGAATCAGATGAGTTCAAATGTCTATCATTACCACTACTATTCTTCCTTAAAGATGGCTTTGGTATTGAATAACCCATGCAGGTTGATATGCCATTAAACATCAAAACTTGCCCAAACCAATCTAAACAAATGTGTATATATATATATATATATATATATGTATATATAATAATTTTCAAAAAGATATCTAAAATCACAACTTTTGAATATATGATATTTTATAGTGATAATAAAATTACCTACTATAACAGAAAGTATAAGAACTTACTGAAGCTTAAGAAATTTAAAATACATTATTGTAAATTAGAATTTTAAGAAATTTAGAATAAATGTTATTTTATATATAAAAAGCTATAATAATATAGTTATCTAGAAACTTAGAATGGGTAATAGTTTATATGCATATTTCAAAAATTTTGCTATCAATTGAGAGAGATGTAAAGCATGTTTCAGAAAAAAAAAATGGTACCATTCCTTAATTTGATAACTTGACTAATTCTTATTAGAATAATCTCAAATTTTAACAGTATATAAAGAAACAACTCAAAATTTTACATTTAATGTTTAAACACCTTTTCTTTTTCAGTGAATAGCATTTCTATACCTAAAAAGAAAAACATTGTAATTATTAGATAATGAAATTATATCAGTTTTCTTTAAACATACTGTTTATAAAAAATACAATAATAGAATTATTTTGTAGTTTATAATGGGTATATCTTATAATAAAATTACTAATGATAGAATTTAAAAGAAAATTAATGAACATACAGGTGTTTAAGTAAAAGATTCTTAAGAAAACAATTCCAAATTGGAATTTTTCTTCCGACTGAGACTTGTGGCAGTAGTTCAGACTGATTGGAGCTACACTAAGGACTGAAAATGACTTTTATTACTCCAAATTCATTCATAAATTTTATACTACTTTATACTCTAGTGGCTTATAAGTTACCTAGGTCCTGTTTTTGTATCCTCATTAACTCAGACCTGTATCTTCTCTTTTTTCTGCTAATGTAAATATAACAACTTGTACTGAGGTCCTTAATTAGATGCTATTCCTGTCACATACATTGTTAAACTCTTTCAGTTACATTTTAGAATGTAAAGAAACTATTTTCTAACCTAAGTAAGTTGGCAAACAGTATTCAAGGGCAACCTGGAGGCTGCCTTTTCAATTACTACTACACTGAAGTGCAGAGAGGGCAGTATTCCTTTCCTTGGATTACTCTATTTACCCTTTATCTGAACCTTGATCTCTTAGGCCATTGGCAAACACTCTAACCATTAGGTCAATCGGCCAATTGGCACAATGGTTAGAGTGTTCAGCAAGAGCCCAGGAGACCAGAGTTCAATCCCAGGTTGAGTCAAACCAAAGACTCAAAAAAATTGTTCTTGATGCTTCCTTGCTTAACTCTCAGCATTATCAGATATGTATTCAGGGTAAGTGGAACAAACTAGAAAATAAGTAGTGCCCTCCACTACACTTTGGTGTAGTAGCTATTGAAAAGGGAGCCGTAGAGTTGCTGTTGACTACAATTGGCCAACTTACTTTTTTTTAACCTGGTCGCTTCTTTCTTTTGCATGCATTATAAAATAATTTGTTAACAAACTTTACCGTTAAATCACTGCCAATGCATATCAAAAGTAAAATTTATTATGATAGTAAATTCCAATAAATTTTTATATTATATAATTCAGTAGTATATTATTTCGTTACCTGCTGGATCAATCTCAATGCAACCCTTAGCATTAATGATATTCTTGACATATTTGTCCAATAAGTCCTACCTGTGTTTATGTAATGTAATGGCCGATGCCTTTGGGTTTAGTTAGGCTGAGAACCTTTCGGCTCAGCACATGGTTTAGTTAGGTGCAACATTAACGCAGGTGTTCACACGTGCGGGCGGAGCAGACATGTCACTCAGAGATGTCACAATAGCCCGAGATGGGAAATGGGGCTAGCAAGTGCGAATGACGTCACGCACCGGAAGCGCATGGAGGATTTTGGGAATTTGAAGAAAGTTAGTAGAGTTGAGATTAGGCACCAAACAAGAAGGGTTGATTTTCGCTTGCTTGCGGAGGCCTTGGGCAGGTGTCGCACGAGATGGAGGGGCAGATGAAAAAGCCTGAATTGAAAGACAGTGCCTCTCTCTCCTTACGTCGAAAAATCTTTAAACTCAAAGGTAATAAAAAGTTTTGTACCGGAACTGAGAAGTCGAAAGTGTTTTTCATGTTTCGAGATTCCTATGTTCTATGTATATATAAATGAACATTATATGTCCATTTACCATATTCGTATCTGGCTATGGTACATATACACAACTCATAAATATATAGTTTTAAACTAGTTTGCTATTTTCTATATGAAAATATAATGCAAAATATTTCTATAGTACATTAATTTCATGTTAACTACTGAATATGCCCTCAGTTTTTCTTATGTTACTATTTACAATCATTAGTAAATGCATATTTTGGTATATCTTATTAATCCAAATTGTGATCTTATAGATTACCTGCAAAGATATTTGTATTGTACATTTTTCATAGTGATTTGGTTTTTTCATCAAGATTTTGTAAAGAATATTACCATGCAGGTGCAGACATCTTTTTTAGAGATCTATTTTGGAATTTAGCAAGCACTTGAAAGTTAAAGTTGAAAAATGTTCACACACACACACACACACACACACATAAATACACATATAGATAAATAGATAGATAGATGAATAGATAACAAGAACTTGTTTGGTAAATCTAACAATTAATCTCTAAAAAAGCACTCAGTGCTCTGGAATCAAAACGAAGCTGAAGTAAAACTCAAAAGAGTGAGTGAAAAAGTTCATGTATTCAATCAAGTGCTGTTAATAAAAGTTTTATATACTATAACATTACAATCATAAGGCTGAAAAAAAAAACACATACATATCTAGAGAGAGTGATGTTTGCATATATACATAAATATATATATATATATATATATACAATCCATTATTTTCTTCCATATATATATATATGTATGTGTGTGTGTTTGCAGATATATATATATATATATATATATATATATATATATACACACACACATATCTATATATCTATATCTCTCTCTCTATATATATATATGCATATATACACAATGAGTACAAAGAGTATTGAATACATTGCAAAAAGTCTCCGAGACAGAGAATTACAAGGGAGTTTATAAAGTTCTTATCCTTATGAAGAGAAAATATACAATTTTTTTTTAAATTATGTAATTGTTTTTACTGAAGAGTTAAAAGCATATACGTATTAGTGAATTTTGAAAATTTCTCACTCCTACCAACTGGAGAATGATCATTATCAAACTATAACTCCAGAATACTTGCTTTTATTTAAAAGCAAAACAAAAAAAGGAAGACTTCCCTGCTCACACAAAAACATTATAATTTATTTTTCACAAAAAAGTTCTAGGAAAAGCCTGTCTTTCTAGAAATCTGTGATATTGTCAGGTGAGACCAAGACAACATTATCATGGGAAAATATGGTGAATTATGCATAAAAGACCAAAAGAATTCTTAATATTAGTAAAGAATATACTAACAGTAAATCTTGGTGGATGTAGGATCATGAAAGAAACTATTTTGCTAAAGAAAAGACTTGCAAGCTTAATGTGACTGAATGCTACATAGGAACAAATTTAGAGGAACATGAAGCATAATGGTTATCATTGTAAAAAATGGAAGTGGTGACATGAGTTCATATCCTGTGCAGAGTGATGGAGCAGGGTAATATGTACCCAAGAACAAATTTTGTAGGACTATTTACAATCATCTTTGTGTGGTATAGTGGTTTATCATTCTAGTAAATGAACACGGTGAATCAAGTTCAAATCTTGGATGAAGCTCTTTACATTTAACTTTGTGCAAATATCCTTCAGAAAGGCTGGAATCTATCTCTTTCTTGCTGGATTTTGTTGCCTTGTTGGGGAAACATGTCTAGGAGAAGGAAAAACTCTGAATTCAAACCATTAATAATATATTAAAATATTAACTTTTATAATATAACATTATAATATAATATTATCACAAAAATAAAGACGGATAGATATATAATGGAATGGTAATAAAAGGTAAATAATATACATACCACTTGGATGTTTACCTCCAGATGGGAACTACACAACAATGCTATGCCCTGTTTTGAATAAATCCTGGTAACAGCACCCTATAAAATAGCTGCTGTACAGTCTCCTAAGTCCTGTCTCTTCAACCACTCAAGTAAGACAGATAAGACATGTGGGTGCTATTGGAGAAGTAATGTTTTCTTATCGACTCTGACACATGGATATGTCAATGTAGGCCAACCAGAAAAGACTTGCATTAATTTGGGATGGACATTGGATGCAGTCTAGAAGAACTAACAGGAGCAATAGATAATAAGGACAGAGGGTAAGAAATTCAGGGAACTATTTTCTATCAGCATGTCTTGATGATGATGATGATGATGATGATGATGCACACACACACACACACATATATATATATAATTGAAAAAACAATAATTAATAAAGGTTTCAGATTTATCATTATTACAAGTATTAATCTTAAACACTACTCTATACTTAACAAAATAAAACACAGTAGGTTTAAAACAAAAAAAAGTATAACCTGCCACAGGTAAATACTTTTATACAAGTATATTTTACCCTATATATATATATATATACTGAGTAAAAGATATATATATATATATATATATATATATATATATATAGAGAGAGAGAGAGAGAGAGAGGGTTAGGGATATCTGTGCTGATGGTGCGACATGATGATGATGATGATGATATATATATGTGTGCGTGTGTGTGTGTGTGTACATGTGTGTGTATGTGTGCATATTTGTGTGTCTGTGCGATGGAAAAGATTGTGATGAAGGTTTGTTAGGCATACAACTGGATTTTTGCAGCATACCATCAGCTCATAGAAGGAGTTTGCGCAAAAAACCTTGAGGTGACACTCATGTTTATACATTTCTCTAAGGCATTTGATTCCATATACAGAGGGAAGTTGAAAAAAATATTTTTAACTTAGGGTCTCCCCAAAGAAAATGTTACAGCCATAATGATGCCCTATATTAACATGAAAGTCAAGGTTTGCTCAGTGGATAGGGACACAGATATCTTCAACATTGTTGCTGGAGTTCTGTTAGGGGTTACATTTGAAACATATCTGTTCATAATCTGCCTAGACTACTTACTAAGAGCATTGATTAGTCTAATAAAAGAAATGACTTTTCACTAAAAAAGACAAGGAGCAGATGAAATCCTGCAGAAACTATTACAGATTCAGACTATGCAGATGATATAGGGCTTCTGGCAAATACACCTACCATAGACAATCTTATGCTGCATAGCCTGGTACAGGCAGCAGGAAGCAGAGGCCTCTATGTGAGTGCAGACAAAATAGAGTATGTATGTTTTAATAAAAAAAAAAAGAAATCTTCTCTCTAAATTGTGATTCTCTCAAATTAGTGGACAAGTACATGTATCTCAACAGCAGTGTCTCATCTACTGAAAGTGATATCAATAGGTGCCTAGCAAAGGTGTGAAATGCTATTGATAGGCTATTGATCATACTGGAAGTCCGATTTATTCGATAGATTAAAACAGAATTTCTTCCAAGTAGCGGTTGTATCAATATTACTCTTCTGATGCACCACATGAACCCTGACAAAACATTAAGAGAAAAAGCTAGATGGGAATGGCAGAAAAATGCTACAATCTACATGGAATAAATCCTGGAAGCAACACTCTAAGCAACAACAGCAGTATGGCCACTTGCTTCCCATTTCTAAAAAACATTCAAATAAGGTGAATAAGACATGCTGGAGAAGCAAGGATGAAATCATAAGAGATGTTCTCAAATGGACCACTTCACAGGGACCTGCTACTGTTGACCAGCTTACAAGAACTTACAGTTCTGTGCAGACACAGGATATAGTCTGGAAGACCTGCTAGAAGCAATGGATGATAGGGATGGAGAGAGTCAGGGAAACCTGTGCTAGCAGAGTGACTTGATGATGACACGTGAGTGTTTAATATATTATTCATAAAAATTGAAATATCCACAAATTTATATTATCATTAATTTTTATTCATCAAATATTGATTATGAGTATGAAAATCTGCTCTGTTTAAAAAAAACAAAACAGAGCTGTTTTTAATTCTAAAAATTAAACACTTCATCAGAAGTTTACATTGTTATATTAAATTTCATTTCAATATTCATAGAAAAGTGTTTTTTTTTTCATATATATTAACGACTTCACAGACACACACACACACACACACATACATATATAAATATATATATATATATAATCTTCTCATCATTTGCCTTGTTAGGCTTGTGGATTAAAGTAAAATTTGAAGTTACAGCATGTTGTGTGCATTGCATTTTTATAAGGTGATACATTTTAGTTGAAAACTGACAATGCCCTCAACATATGATACATATGTATATTTTGCCTAAGAATATATAATTTTATTCTTATAATATTATATACATGTGTTGTAAAAACCAAAGAGAAACAGCTGTGCTGTCAATAAAGCCTTCATATTTTTTGTATCAAACATATATATATAAACATACATACACACACACACTTATATATATATATATATATATATATATTCTTTTTTGAACAATGCAAAGAATATATATATATATATATATATATATATATATATATATATATGTGTACGTGCACATGTGTGTGTGTGTGTGTGTGTGTGTATGCTGTTTAGTGCATGATGCAAAACCGATAATTGCACAGTCACTTCCTTTTGTTTTTTTGCAGCATTATTATTGCTTTTATTATAATTGTTGGTGTTGTTAATAATGATAATAATAATAATAGATATACTTAGATACAATATACATATGTATAGATATTTTTAGTCTATGACGTAAAAGAAACGGAAATAAATATTCACAAGATATCTTTTATTTTTATTCATCAAATATTGATTATCTACAGTCATACATTTTAAACATTATGTGTTTCTTTACACAAAGAAAATGGCAAATGATTTTAAATTTGTTTTATCAATTTATCTATAAATATGTTTAACAGATAATTTATTCCTTCAATGTTAAGTAAAAAATGATGAGATATATTGCACCTCACATAAAAATAATGAGAAAAAAAGGCTTTTACGGGATTCTGTATTCCTAAAAATTGGATCATTTATAATCATTATCAAATAACATCTGACAATTGATATGAAACTAAAAAAATTAAAATGATTCAATGCTTTTACTTTGTATGTACAATGTATATAATCGTAAAGGCAATATCTCTTATCTTGACATAGCTTTCTTGCAACAACTATACTAGAATCTACCTCTTTATGTCTATGTATCCCTTTTTTTAAAATTCTGTTTGCACAAATATGCTGATTGCATAACTTGATAAAAAGTAAACTCCTTTTACAATATAGGAATCATTTATAATAAATTCATTCATTCTTGTCTGTTCTTTTTAAACAAGTATTGATCAATGAAAGACTGCTGCCAAAATATGCATTATTTAAACTAATATATCTATACACATGTGTGTTTGAGTGTGAGTGTGTTTTGTGTGTGTGTAAGAAAGTAAGTTTTATTTATATCTATACAATCACATTTCAAATATAAAATAAAGAATCACTTGTACCTTTTATTAAAACTTGGTAAAGCTTTGTGAATAACTTATATTTATACATATATATGTATATATGCACTTGTAAATATATTTTCTGCTAATGAGTATATTTATGGGAATATGTATATATATACATAAAACTATATGAAATTATATATATATATATATATATATATAATTTCATATAGTTTTTTCTGTGATGAATACCCCAAAAATGTCTAAAACAAATCCTTCCACAAATAACTTTGTTGTCAGTCATAGTTTCGAGGTTAAAATGTAATTTCCACATTTTATTAACGCAGTTGTCCCAAGCAATATATGCAGATATGCTTAGGCTTTGTAGGTAATTTGGAATACATGATAGTGCAGTCAATGCTTAATTTTGGATCTCTTATAAATAAAAATAATGATATAGGAATGAAAAGTTTTGGCTGTGTATATATATATATATATATATATAATCATATAAGATATCATCATCATCATCATCATTATGTTGCGCCATCAGCACAGATCTCCCTGACCTTCTCCTGCCAATCACTTCTGGGTGGTCCTCCAGGCTACATCCTGTATTGGCACAGAGCTATTGTATGTAGGTTCCAGCTAGTTGTCTTGTCTTTGCTCGTTCATGTGAGGGGATCCACAGGAGTATGTCACTTATGAGTTCCTCCCTACTTCTCCAGTAGTGTCCTGCATGTCTGGTTTGTCTAACTTGGATAGTTTTTGTGATGGGTGGTAAGTGGCAGTATAGCTGCTGCTTTGTGGGATGATGCCTCCAGGACTTATTCTATATTGCATGCAGCATTCTTGTGTTGTTGCTGACAAGCTTTTTCTTCATGCATTTAGTTAGTGTCCATGTAGTGCATCCATACAACAGTATCGACACGACCATTGCTTGAAAAACTTCATTTCATTGGTTAGATCTGACTTCCATATGACCTATTGCCTATTGATAGCTGTCCATGCCTTTGCTAGTCACATGTTGATGTCAGTCTCAGTTGATGAGATACTGCTTCCTTGGTAGGTGAACTTGTCTACTAGTTCCAGAGGGCTACCGTTTAGTGTGGAGATGTCGCCTGTTTGATTAAAGCGCATGTATTCTGTCTTGTGTGCATTGACATGGAGACCTATGCCTGCAGATGCTCATTCCAGACTATGTAGCAGGGTTTCGACTTGGGCAGGTGTATTTGCCAGAATTGCTATATCATCGGCAAAGTCCACATCCGTGATTGTTTGTGCAGGGTATTTTCTGCTTCTTTCCTTTGTCAGCTTGAAACTGTTTTCTTTGATTTTATCAATAGACATTCTAAGCATACAGTTTAGACAGAAGATTATCAGGTATGGGGCTAATGTATCTCCTTGCAGCACACCTGCTACAATATCGAAGTAGTCTGTGTGTCCATCTGGGGAGCAGACTTTTACTTCCGTGTTTCTATATAGCATCATTATGGCTGTGACGGTTTCTTTTGGTAGTCCAAAGGTGAGTAATATTTGGTCTGTTTTCTTTCTGTGTCAAAGGCCTTGGAGAAGTAAACAAATAACATTATTGCCTCAAGGTTTTTTGCACCTACACCCTCAAGAATTCAACGAATAGTCAAAATTTGTGATGTCATGGATCTATTTCTCTGATAGCCATTTTGTTCTTCCAGAGTATGTTTTCAATTTAGGGTTCTATGCAGTTGTGTACTTGAGCATTGTATATCTTGGCCAATATGGATGTAAGGGTTATACCTCGTTAGTTCTTGTCTATTGTGCTTTGATTATATACAGTGTTACAGTGTCAGAGCAGTATGTCGTTGAATTGCCTGGTCTCAAAATGTTGTTTCCATATGTAATATGATTACAGAAGGAAAATCCTATACCTTTAAAAACCTGGAAACAAAATTCAAAATAAATAAAGACTTAAGCTGCTACTCAAAAAAATGTAGTCTATATAATCAAATGTTGCAAATGCAAAGAATTATAGATAGGGTCAACACAAGCCCTTAATACCAGAATACCACTTCACAAGAGCAATATGAAAATAACAGAAAATAGAAAATTAAATGTACTGAAACACATTTATGAATGTAGACAAGGTAAGTATAAAATAATGCGCATATACCAAACTAATGACTACACAATACTTCAAATAAAAGAAAAAAAATAGAGATAAATTTAAGCCAGAGTTGAATAAAATGTGAATCATGCACACACACAAATAGAAACAAACTTACATAGATATGTAAACATACAAAAATTTTTGGAAAAAGTAATTACCAGTAAATTTTAAACTACACTAACACACAGAAACACAAATCTGAAGATACACACTCACATACACCCACAGAGAAAAATAACTGTAAGTGAAATCCAAAACAACTCCAACACACACACACACACACACGCACGCACACACACACGCACACGCACACGCACGCACACACACACACAGAGGCAATAACAAAAACATATAAAATATAAAAGACCAATTACGTGTTAAGGAGGCTAAGGTAAACACACTGTAAAAAAAGAGAGGTGTGACCCATAATCAACAGAAAACCATTCAACCTTTAAACATGAGTGAGTTCAAGTCTCATTGAGTACCCCATTAACAAGGGCTTGTGCCATATATGTTCTTTGATGAAAGCACATGTATGTAAGAGTGAAATAAATGGATAAATAAATCCTAAAAATTCAAATCTCTTTGTTGACCTATTAAAATATTTCTTTCTCTCTTTGGACCTACAGCAAAAAAATATATATATATATTTATATATATATATACAGAAACATGAAAAAACAAGCTATTCAGATTTGATTTTATAGATGAATTATTTGCCTCTGTTTCAGTTTTTACATTAAGCTGTCATCAGGCTGGTTAATATGTGATGTATCTTCTGAATTATATCTAATTTATTTTGAAAATGAAAGAAAAGTGAGAAAGCTTTTCACATTCTATTTGAGTTGATAGTATTCTGTTTGAAAACCATATGATGCAATTAGTATTCGAAATTTATTTTAAGTGTAATATATTTTGTTATATATATATATATATATATATCACTTTCTCCTATACCTCTTCTTATTTGTTTATTTAATTTTTCTTTACTTTCTTTATCCTTTCTCTTTATTATGTAGCTGTTTGTAATGTTGAAAGAATTACAACTACAAGTATTATTGAAAAATAATAAAAGTGACTATGAATAAAAACAAAATTATAAGAAAGTGTTCTTGTAACTTTTTATCACTAATTTGATTAAAAAAGAGATAAGTTGAAAAAAAAACGTCTTTGTTTTAACTGTATTCTTATTAGAATAATACTTGATTCAACCATCTTCCTGTGTTTTTAACTAACATTGTGGAATCTTTAGAGATAAGGTTGTAAATTCTTTTTTATATTTGTACATTTATATACAGTCCCTTTTCCCATATATATAAATAAATGAATAAATATATATATATATAGGCATGCTTATACATATGAATATATTATACATATAAACTACACCTACGTGGGTATATATATATATATATATATATATGGAGACACTTGTGGCATAACAGTTATTATTGTAGGAAATGCTCATGGTGACCCGATTTCAAATTCTGGAGAAAACTGTTTGTATTTCACAGTGGGAAATGTATTCATTCAAATATTCTTCCTCTAGTAATAGGTATATAGGAGAATATATAGAGCTCTTTAACATTGGTATGGCAACTGGTCTAGAAGAAGGAAAACTGAATTTAAACCTGTTAAATATTTTAAAAATTGACCTTGTATCACATGGTGAGGGTGCTTGAGGGTTGGAAAATACGTACATGTAAATATACATATACATATAAACTTATGAATATATACATGTTCAAACATATACACACACACATATATATATATATATATATATATATATAGGTTTGAACATGTATATGTGTTTATGAATATATATACTTATTTATATATATGAGCATACATTCATTAGTACAGCCTAATGACGAATAAGAACATCATTAATGCACAAATGGAAGCAGCAGCAGAATGCATACCAACCAGGCAAAGAGCAAAACATTGAGTTCTGTGGGACACATTAACAGTTAAGAAAAAAAAGACAATATTAAAATAGCGTCCCTATGTAATAAAAAGGACCCAACTAATGCCAAAGCTCAGAAACTTATGAAGGCTCAAAGTAAACTAATTAACACATTCCAAAAAGAACAATTAGAATACATTCAAAGTCAGATCAATAAAATAAGACATTCAGTTGAAGATCAGCGATCTCATACAGTGTGACTGACAGTAAATGAAGTGAGTAAAAGGAAGAGCTCCTCCAGAGTTAAACTAAAAGCTGCCTGCCAAGAACAACAAATACACGAGTGGAAAGTGTATTAAAAGAATATGCTTGGAAAATCCCCTAAAGTTACTGATAAACCTATCACAAAAATTAATAATCAACGAGACATCAAAGTTGGACAGTTTTCTCAAAAAGAACTCGATGTAGCATTAACAAAAATTAAAAACAGGAAAGTTGCCAGTCTTGATGAAATACCATGAAAAGTATGGAAGACAAGGAAATTTGAGGACCTACTACTCCAATACTCTATTGCCATATATAACCAAAACACAATAGAGAAATGGACGAAAGGCTGCAGCCTGCCTTTCCTCAAAAAATGTGACCTTGGAATTGCTGAGAACTACCAATGTTTAACTTTCACTTCTATAGCGGTTCAGATTTATAATGCTCTGTAACTCTATCCACATAGAACAAGAAATTCAGAAAATTCTTAGGAAGAATCAAAATGGTATTCAAAAAAAGCAATCCATCAAATCAGATTCTAACAATCCATTGAATTTTAGAAGGAGTTTATATAAAATACTTTGAGACAACACTCTTATTTGTAAATTTCTAAAAGGCATTTGATTCCATACACAAAGGGAAATGGAGCAAATTCTTCTAGCCTAAGGTCTCCCTATAGAAACTGTCATAGCCATAAGGATGCTCAATAAAACCACGAAAGTAAAAGTTTGCTCAGTGGATATAGATGCAGACATCTTTGATATTGTTACTGGTGTTTGGAAAGGGATTCATAAGCCCCATATCAATTCATAATCTGACAAGACTACATACTTTGAATGTTGATATATCTGATGAAAGAAAATGGTTTTACTCAAAAAGAGCAAGAAGCAAACGATACTCTGCACAAACTATAACGGATGCAGACTATGCAGATTACATAGTGCTATACCTCTACCCAAGCCAAATCCCCGCTGCATTATCAGGAGCAGACAGGAAGAGGCATGGCCACTATGTCAATGCAGACAAAACAGAGTACATATGTTTGAATCATAAAGGTGACATCTCCACACTAAGTCGTGGTTCTATGAAACTAATTGACAAGTTCACTTACCTTGGCAGTAGCATCTCATCTACTGAAAATGACATCAATATACAACAAGCAAAGGTATGAATTGCTATTGATAGCCTATTGAACATATAGAAGTCAAACTTATTCGATAAAATAAAACATTTTTTCCAAGCAGCAGTGGTGTCAATTCTACTATATGGATGCACAACATAGATGCTAACTAAACTAGATGGGAATTGCATGAGAATGCTACAAGCTATATTGAACAATTCCTGGAAGCCACATTCCACAAAACAGCAGCTATACTGCCACTTACCTCTCATCTTTAAAACTATCCAAATAAGACAGACAAGACATGTGGTAGACAGCTGGAGAAGTAAGGATGAACTCAAAAGCAATGTTCTCATATGGACCCCTTCACATGGATGTGCAAATGTTGGATGACCAACTTGATCTTATTTACAATAGCTCTGTACAGACACAAGACACTGTCTAGAAGACAGGCTGGAAGTGATGGATGATTGAGATGCATGGTAAGAGACAGTCAGGGAAATCCATGCTACCTGCATGACATGTTGATAATACATATATATATATATATATATATATATATATATATATATGCATTTATATATATATGTATATATATATTCATATGAACACACATGTACATTAATATATATATATATATATATATATACATCTTCATGGATGTACCTATATATATATATATGTATATTTACGCAAATATATTCATGTACATATATATGTGCTTTCTTCCTTGCTTAACACTCAGCATTATAAGGTAATCAAGGGTAAAATGGAGCAATCCTTACACCTTGGTGTAGTAGCTATTGAAAACAGAGCCTTCAGGTCACCCTCAACTGTGATCATCAACTTTACTTTATATATGTGTACATAGATTAGTCAGACAATCGCACCAGCAAGAAACTAATAATTACTAAGTGCCACTGAATCTGATTGTCTACTATATCCTATCTTAGATATAGATGCTCTATCACCAATATTAAGCACTCTTTATTTATAAATGAAATAAACTACAATATTAATATATATATATATATATATGTGTGTGTGTGTGTGTGTGTGTGTGTGTAACATTTTATCTTTTAAACATGTTTGATTAAATTGGACAGACACTTCAAGTCGGCCTATTTTATCATTGATCAGTATTTGTATGAGTCATTTGACTTTTGGATGGAATAAATTTAGAAAAGTGCCATAAGTTTCCCAAGTACATTCAGATCCGACTGGGGCCAACAGTAAAATAATACTCATTACGTAATATCTCAAATTCAAAGCAACTAACCTCAACATGTGTAATAACTTCTTTTTCTTGACTAGTTACCGCAGTATGAGCAATGTAGTTGTATAGCAGATTAAATGTCCCCAAGGAAAATGGTTCTACGATAAAGTAAGTAGCTACATAGGCTCAACTACTACAACTGTGATGAGATGTTCCACACCTTACCTATTTGAAACTAGTTCCATCTCTCAACACCTCAAAACATATTCATGCCCTATCTCTAAATATAGAACGATTCTAACTGAAAATAACTTGATATGTGGTGTATTCAATAAGTTTCCAGACTGTTTTTTGTACAGGCATTTAAAATTGTCGTAGACTCTTGAAAATTCACTATGTTATTGCTATACATCTTATGAGATGACTGACCAATTTTTATGATTTCAACTCCAAATAAACAGCTACAGCAGGAATTGGAATACACCCTACTAAAGCCTGATTGTTACAGCTGGTGATTTTTAAAAATGCAATCTGGACATGAGGACACTTTAGAAGAATGATATGCAATAAAATTGTGTTTTAAACTTGGAAAAAATGCCACAAAAACGTATGGAATGGTTCAGACTGCTTTTAGATCATCTTGCTTGAATTGAGCATGAGTTTTTGAGTGGCATAAGAGATTCCAGGAAGGCAGGGAGTGTGTGAGAGATGATGAGAGGTGAGGGAGGAGTAAAGAAGTCAATACACCTGAGTTGATTGGCCAAAAGGTTAGAGTTAGGGTTATCTTGAAGCTCTGGTAACCTGTGATGAAAGCTGGATCTACTGCTATGGCCCAGAGACTAAGAGACAGTGGAAGCATGCTGGCTCTCCCAGACCCAAGAAGGCCAGACAGAGCAAATCCACCCATAAAACTTTTGATGATCACTTTTTTTGACAACACTGGCATGATCTACATGCACTGGATTCCCACTGGACAGACAGTCAACAAGGAATACTATGTTAAGATTTTAAGAGAGTTCAAGGAAAGATTCCATCGGAAGAGACCAGCACTCTTCAAATCTGGTCAGTGGCATTTCCACCAGGACAATGCACTAGTCCACAACTCCATCCTTGTCAAAGACTATTTGACCAAGATGGGCAACAAGACAGTTCCTCAGCCTCCTTATAGTCCAGACCTTGCTTCCTGTGACTTTTTGTTATTCCCTAAGCTCATGGAAAACCGTTATGAGACAATTGAGCAGATGAAAGAGGCTGTGATGAAGGTCATTGACACACTCACACAAGAGGACTTCCATGGGGCCTTCCAGAAGTTATTGGAACGGTACAACAAGTGCATTGCAGCTGGAGGAGATTACTTTGAAGGGGACTTGAGTTTCATGTGTGTACTATCAATAAAAGTGCCCATACGAAAAAAGTCTGGAAACTTATTTAATGATCCTTGTATTACACTAAGAAATTTCACAGACAATAACCATTTTCGTCATGTATTGCCACCTTATGGGGAATTAGTAGAGTAGAGAGATAACAGTCAAGTACTTCTCACTAACTAATGATAACTAGTTCCTAGCTCCTTGGTGAGGTCACATGACTTCTAAATACAGCAATAGCCCCAGATGACCCCTAGATAATCATTAATTCTTTAAACTAAATCAATCCATCATTTTTCTGCACTGTTTAATGTTTAGAATTTATTCAAGCTAACCTACATTTCATGTCAATAAAAGATTTTGATAATCTATTTTGTAAAATTATACACACATATATATATATATATATATATATGAATTTATTCAGTTCCCTATGATGATGGCCCCTGGAAGTAAGGTGATCATTTTATTCAATTACTTGACACGAGTGCCACAAATATTTATGCACACACACACACACATATAAGTAAGTTGGCTGACCATAGTTGAAGGCAACCCAAAGACTCCTTTTTCAAAAGCTACCACCGAAGGTGTTGGGGAAGGTACTACTCCTTTCCTTGGATTGCTCCTCTTACCCTGGATTCATACCTTATCATAATAACTGTTAAGCAAGGAGACATCAAGTTCCATTTTTTTGAACCCCAATCTCCTGGACTAGTGGTGAAGATTCTGAGGATTATGCCAATAAAAACTTTAAGAACATATGTAATTTGGCAGATCATTGGCAGATCATAGTTGAGAGCAGCCAGAATGCTCCTTTTTCCATAGCTACTAGACCGAGGAGTAGGGGAAAGCACTATTTCTTTGTTTAGATTACTCCACTAACCTTTGATCTGTAACTGAAAATGTTGAGTGTTAAGCAAGGAGGCATCAAATACCATTTTTTGAGTCTTCAGTATGATTTGGCCTGGGATTGAACCCTTGTCTCCCGAACTATCGGTGAAAATTCAACCCACTAAGTTAATGGGCTGAATGTATATACATATACATATATATATATATATATATATATATATATATATATATATATATGTATATATAAACTTCTGTGTTTCTGCATGATTAGTGTGGTGAAAGAATTAACTTACCTCCTTGAACAAAGCGCATGAAAATGTGTTTAGTGTGCTAGGTCATTTTGACTGGAAAAAAATGCCTGCCGTTGACACATGGAATTTATTGACAGTGAAGCAGAAGAGAAGTCACGTGCATGTGGGTTGTATTCCTACCGAGTCAGTATATAAAGAGGTGGTTCCAGTACAATAGGGATAGATGCAATTGAATGAAGATCCACAATAACGAGAGATCCAATGGGGTGAAGATATACCGTAACAAGAGGCAAGTGTTATGGAGTGAAAACCTACAACAGCTCAAGGTGAGTGTGATGGGACAAAACTGCTACAGATAGCTTTAGCATTAGATAACCCACCAAAGTTGATTCGTCATTAAAAAAGAAGCCAACCAGTAAATGTATGTGTATTGAAAAGAAACTACATTTTTATTTTTATCAATTCTTATATGGTGGTGTGTGCCTTTGTGAATATGTTTTGATTTTGTTTTTTAGTGTTTTTTTTTTTCTGCTTTTATGTGCGTTTGCATATAATCATAAAGCTAAATGTAATAAATATTATTCATTGGTCTTTGGTGAACGGACATTATTCAAGAATATGCAAATTAAATTACCCTTTCTATGCAATTTGGAATTACGAGATAAGTACATTTTTAAATGCTTTTTTAATTTTTTTTTTTTTATGATCATAGCTAAGTCAATTCAAACAATTCTTTCAAAAATATTGTTTTTTTTACTGATGCATATCAAAATAAATGAGGGGATGATTTTAAAAAAAATATTCATATATTATATATTTTTTATGGGCTTGTGAAGTCAGTTTACCCCTATTCTTTTTTTTTATTTTAGATATCTGAAAATTAGGGAGAATTTTGAAAATGATGACTCTTGGTCTTTTCCAAGAATTTTATATATTCATCCAAATTTCTCAAACCAAATAAATGTATTCTAAAAGCTTAATTCTAGGAGAAAAGGAGGAATATATTTGATCTTTTGGCACATTTGGCATAGCAGTTAACATCCTTGGACATGGAATCAGTAAACTGTGTCCAAATCTTGGACAAAGATTGTTTGTTTCACTTTAAGCTAATTCCCTCAAACTTTGAGTAAACAATAGAGCAGACTGGCTTCTTTAACTCTGGTTATGCAACCAGTCTACCAAAAGGAAAACTTTGAATTCAATCTTTATTGTAAGGATTACTCTTTTTATCCTTACTTGATGCATGGTTTAACCATTGTCAAGTGTGCAATTCCTCTAATCATTTTTTCCTTTCTAGACAGTAGAAGTCGTCATGATATTGTGGTTAATGTACTGGTGTGTAACATCACAGAAAGCAAGTTCCAACTCCAGTCACACTATTACATTCACTTTTAGACTAATATCCTTTGGAAAGGTATGAACCTCCTTATCCCTACATCTATGAATTAGATTGTATCATTACAGTTCTTCCACAAGGATGGCTTTAGCATTAAATAACCTGTGAAGGTTGATATGCCATTAAAATAAAGTAATTTTTATTGACAGCTTTAAAAGGATCTGCTGGATATACATATATTGTGTCGCTTAAAAAAAGTATAATCCTACCAATTTTTAATAAAAAGTTGACATTCTTCTGAACCAAAGCTATCTGGATTTCATTTATAATTTTATACAAAATTATATACTCAAAATGAATATTATTAGGTATTCAAATTCTATAGGAGAGAAAAATTATAACCAAAAACTTGAATTTTTAGCAGTCCAAAAATCAACTCTTGTATATATATTTATGCAATTTTATTTGTGATCACAGATGTAGTATAATAAAATTTACAAGGTAAGGAAATCAAACTTTCAATACTGTTGAATTTGGTAATGAATAATACTTCTTTTGATTGTATAATGCCCCACAAGAAAAGATAAAATCCCATTTGTTAGAGAGATAGGTATGTACTTATTGTCAATGCAATATATATATATATATATATATATATATATATATATATATATATATATATATGTATATATATATATTGGCATCATTTCTTCATTAATATGTATTGATTGAACATAATTAACATTTTTTGTCAGAATATTTTTTTGTTAATTCTTTTGAATTGCCGTATTGATCTTATGATATTTGGTGGGAAAAGGGTTGATAAACCTTCCATAATTAGTTATTTTCCAAGGACTTTTTGCCCGACTTTGGGCCATCATCAGGGGAGGATATATTACAAAAGTAATGTAACTTTTGTATGTACATTACTACATTGTAAGAATGAGTGTTTGTACCGTTGTACGTTGTAGTGTTTACTTTTCAAATTTGTTTCTATAAATAGCGTCAGAAGCTAAAAACATTCAAGTACATTGGCACTGGTTTCAAAATTAATTCCGTTAAGTTTGGGTTGTATATTCCTGATATGTAGTGCCACGAGAATCTGTAGTTTTTGTTTGTTATTTTGATGTTCCAATCTTGTGTTTTCGGTAAGAATTTTCCGTAATTCTGTTGTTGGGCATAAATGTACTTTTAAATACTGTTCTATATATATATATATATATATATATATATAGAGAGAGAGAGAGAGAGAGAGAGAGGGAGAGAGAGACAGACAGACAGATAGAGGGAGAGAGAAAGAGAGAGAGAGAGAGAGAGATAGCTATAGTTATAGTTATAGCAGTAGATATAGATATATTGATATTTAATGCTCATAAAACAACAGCTCAATATTCAACTGGTAATAAATCCTAATATGCTATGAACCCAAGAGACAAAGTAACCTTTCCTTAATAATGAGACATAAAATTCTTTGATTTTGAAATTGCCCAATCAAAGCAAAATGATCAACTTTTTTGATAATCAACAAGAATTTTTCAGTTAATGGACTTAGTCATTCTAGAAGAACTGAGAGCAAAATTAAAGGAAAGTAAAAAAGTTCAATAAGTCTAATATTTCCATGCAACTAATAACTAAAGGAACTTTTCTCAAATATGTAAATCTTTCACAAACTTTCATACCTTTTATTAACCTAATACACATCTATATACCATAAAGGGCTTTTATATCTATGCATGCTATCATTCAGTCTTTACAGATTTCATTTTTTATGCTTTTTCTATTTTATTTGGGTTTGGCTATAAAACTTGTTGAATTGTATGAGTTTTGTTTTTTACATTCATTATCACTTCCAAAATGAAAACCATAACAAACCACTTAAATCAACAATAATTTAGCAGAATTTAGCATCAAAAAGACTTGTTGCTTCTCTGTTTATCATTGTTTTTTTTCCGTCCCCGGACAGATTTTGCCCAGTTGGCTAAGGCTGTAGAATACAGCAACTGCTTCTTTGCAGAGGGGTAAGACCTCCCCCAACAAGTGTCCAGGATATATGACGCTAAACAATCTGATGGTGAGGTTCCAGTAATGATGGAGCTTTAGGGAATGCGGAGTACTCCTTCATTGCCATTGCTCCCAGGTTCACTGTGGTCTGGAGTGGTAGCACCTGATAAGGGTCCTATCTACAGGTCAAATAGAACTAAACCGTGGTGTCTTGAGTTTACTGCTTTTTGCATTTAAACTTCATATTTATGCTAAACTGAATTGTTTAAAATAAAACAGTTTTGTCATTTAAATTGCATACTTATGCTAAACTGTATTGCTTGAAAAAGAACTGGTTTGAAATCTAAATTGTATACATATGCTAAACTGAAATGTCTGAAATAAAACTGTTTGGACATTAACTCTGCGTTTTGTCCAGTTGGCTGGGGCTGTAGAATACACCAACTGTACCTCTGCAGAGTGGTAAGATCCCCCAATGCGTGTCCTGGATATGACACTGAACAATCTGATGGTGAGGTTCCAGTGATGCTGAGGCTTTGGGGAATGCGGATGACCCCTTCATTGCCATTGCTCCCTGGTTCACTCTGTTCTGGAGTGGTAGCACCCAATAGGGCCCTAAACTAAATAGAACTAAACTGCATACTTATGCTAAACTGAATTGTTTGAATTAGAACTGTTTGACTAAACTGAATAGCTGGAAATAAAATCTTTTTGACAATTAAAGTTTCATTTAAATGGTATACTTATGCTAAACTGAATTGTTTGAAATTGAACTGTTTTTGACATTGAAACTGTTCTTACGCTAAACTGAATTGTTTAATATAGAACTGTTTTGAAATTTAACTGTGTATGAACAAAATCTATACTAAACTGAATTAGCTGAATTAAAACTGTTTGAATAAACTGAATAGCTTCAAATAGAAATGTTTTGGACAAATAAACTGTATGATCATACTTAGCTGAATTGTTTGAAATAGAACTAATTATTTGTATAAAAATGGATTTGGTATAAAATAACCTACATAGGTTGATATGCCATGAAATCCAAATAACTCAACCCAGTACAGATTCCACACCTTGTTGAGAGAGCTTTGAATATGCTAATTGTATCCTCTGAAGAAAGGTAAAATCTGCCAAAAATGAGTGTCCTAGATATGACACTAAAGTGCATCTGATAGTGGGGCTTCAGTTCTTAAAACCTGGTGAGTGTGAAGTATACCCTCATTGGCATTACCCCCAGGTCTACTCCAACTTGGCATGATACAACCTGCTAAGAGTCAAATAGATTTGTTTAAAATTTATTTGTATTTGATTAGAATACTTGATGCCATATAACTGTAAATTATTTGTATTAAGCTATAATTGTTCACAAAGGATTATCATTAGTTACTTGAAATCATAAAACTTTCTGCAATCAAATGATTATTATTAAATAGAAATAATTCTTTGAAACCATATAATTATTAGTATTTGATAAGAATACAAGAAATCATATGACTGTGTGAATATTATTTCTATTAGATAGGAATACTTGATATTATATGACTGTGTGCAATAAACTCTTAAGAAACAACTAAACAAAAAATGTAAACATAAATGTACAATGAATGTATTTGTCTATCCTATAGACATAAAATAACTTTTTATGGATTAACATATTGTTAACATTAATTCATCTGGACAGAATGCAGGCTTGAATTCTGATAAATGTTGTCATTATATAAGACATTGAAAAACCCCTTAAACGTCTCCACTCGAAAATTACCAATGAACCAATCACAAAAATTATTAATAACCAACAAGACATCTAACAGACAGTTTATGCTATAAGAACTCAACTTAGTCCTAAGAAAAATTAAAAATAGGAAAGCAGCAGGAAATACCTCCAGAAGTATAGCAGACAAGGAAATTCGACAACATACTGCTCTGATACAGCAACATCGTATATAACCAGAACACAATAGACAGATGGACAAAGGGCTGCATCCTCCCTTTCTTTAAGAAGTGTGATCTTAGAATAGCAAAGAACTACTGAGGTATAACCCTCACTTCCGTAGTGGCTAAGATCTATAATCCTCTGCCACTCAACTTCATTGAACCTAAAACTGAGAAAATTCTTAGGAAGAACCAAAATGGCTTTCGGAAAAATTGATCTGCAACATCTCAAATTTTAACAATCCGTCAAATTATAGAAGGTGTTCCAACAAAAAACCTTGAGGCAACACTATTATTTGCAGACTTCTCCAAGGTATTTGACTCTATACACATAGGGAAGATGGAACAAATACTTCTGTCCTACGGTCTCCCCAAAGAAACTGTCACAGCCATAATAATACTCTATAAAAACATAAAAGTAAAAGTTCGCTCACCAGATGGAAACACAGACAATTTTGAGATTATTGCGAGTGTGCTACAAGGATATAAATTAGTCCCATACCTGATTATTATCTGCCTAGACTACGTGATTTGAATGTTTATAGATTTAATGAAAGAAATGGCTTTACACAGGCAAAGGCAAGTAGCAAACAATACCCTGCACAAACTATTACAGATGCAGACAATGTGGAGAACAAAGTGCTTCGGGCAAATACACCCACCTAGGCTGAATCCCTGCTGCATAGTCTTAAATGGGCAGCTGGTGGCAAAGGCCTCTATGTGAACACTGACAAAACAGAATATATGAGCTTTAATCAAAGAGGCAAAATCTCCACTCTAAACGGTGGATCTCTGAAACTGGCGGACAAGTTCACTTACCTCAGAAGCAGCATCTCATCAACTGAAAATGGCATCAACATATGACTAGCAAAGCCATGGACAGCTATCGATAGTTATTGGTCATATGGAAGTCATACCTATCCGATAAAACAAAACAGTTTTTTTTCCTAGCTCTGGTCATGTCAGTGCTGCTATGTGGATGCACCACATGGACGCTGGTGAAACATATGGAAAAAAAGCTTGATGGCAATTAAAGAAAAATATTACGAGCCGTATTGAACATGTTCTGGAGGCAATATCCCACAAAACAGCAGCAGTACGGCCACCTACCACCCCTCATGAAAACCATCCATATTAGACGAACCAGACATGGGAAACTTTTCTGGAGAAGTAAGGACAAATTCATAACTGATGTACTCCAGTGGACCCCCTTACATAGATGAGCAAGGGTTGGACGACCAGCTAGAACCTATCTAAAACAGCTCTGTGCTGATACAGGATGTGGCTAAGAAGACGTTCCAGAGTGATGTACAATAGAGACAAGTGGCAAGAGAGGGTCAGGGATATCAGTGCAAGCGGAATGATATGATGATGATATAAGACATGATGCTTTTCATGCTTTCCGACTTCGCATGATTGTTTATTCAAAAGGTGAGAATCTATTTAGCATCCAAATAGGGGCAAAACTTATCCTTGATTTTTTTGTATAAAATATATGAATGATATGTATAAAAAAGATATTAATCTACATACATTAATAGATATAATGATAAAGATAGAAAAACAAAAAGCCAAGAATATTTTATTATGCATGTTTCCCTTGTAGTTGCCATTTAATTTCACCTGCAGCAGCTTTTTCTTCTTAGCTATCAGCCTGCAAAGCCTTTTAAATGCAAGAAAACTCATTACATTGATGTAAGACATTTTTCCAAATTTCCCTAAACACAAAAACAATACCAGTTATGCAGAACAAGGTGACCTTTGAGTTGGCAAGATAACATTGTTGTCTTTCTTCAAGATTTTGCACAAAGGGAAATGATACCAAAATGGTGCACTTAAAAGCTTTTTCAGTGAAATAACAGGAAAAAAAAAATAGAAAAAAAGAAACAAAACAAAATGCAGCATATTTTACAAACTAGAAAGAGCCATTCTAATGTCCATAGATTTTTATTCCTGACTTAATATCAAGAAAATATATCTAAGCTTCAAAAGACTAATTTTTAATGATTTTTCATCCTCTTCTTCCTCTTCTTCTTTCTAAGAAGAAAATCTGTGATTCGTTGTTAACAAGGGAATGAGATCTGATTGTCATAAACAAAGAAAAGAGAATATCTGAGATTGTGGATGTAACTGCATCATCACATCAGAAGATGAAGACAAAAGAAATGGAAAATTTGTGAAAAAACACAGCACCTTTTGTAGGAGCTGAGAAAAGTGAAGAAAATGAAAATTATCATCAGAAGAATCCTTGATGGAGATAGAAGGAATAAAAAATTCACAAAAAATGTCCAGACTTTCATATTGTTAGGCTTTGCAAGGATACTAAGAAAAGTACACGAGGATTAGTATATAAATGTATATGGAAAATTACTAAAAGATATGAAAGTTTGTTTACATATTTAAGATCTATCCCTGAGTTGTTGGTTTTATGGAATTTGATATGCCAGTGTACATGTAAACAAAGAAGTTTAGGTTACTGTATACAGTGTACTATTCTGAGGTGTCATGTTTCATGTGTCTCAAAATTAGCTCAGGATGAAAATGACCCTGTCCTAGAAGGATGAAATAATCTTCAAGCATCTTTGTACTCCATCCTTTGGCAATGCCATCCAGCAGGCACACATTGAAATTTCTTGGCAGGCAAGAGTAGTAATTCCAAAACTATCAATATGGAAAATAGTTAGTCAAGCAATATGGCTTCAAGTAATCCTTTTTTTATGCAAATAATTTACACAGTTATATAATTTCAAGTATTACAATTGAATATGAATAATTTTCACAGTTATATGGTTTCAACTATTTGTATTAGATACAAATAATTTTCAGACAAATGTTTCATGCATAGATAGGACCCTAACAAGTATTAGCACTCTGTGTTAGAGTGGATCTAGGAGTAAAGACTATGAAAGGAGTACTGAAGACACTCCTTTTGAGGAGTTTTACCAATCTGCACAGAATTCAGTCATTATATTCTTTGTATGCTGATTATGTCATCTCGATGGACTCATTGGAAATCATAAAAAGGGGAAAAAACTATATAAAAATAAGTAAATACAACTTTGAAAATAAGGTCACTGGTTTGATTAGATGGTTGGTATTATGGGAAATCTATTATTTTTGAGTCGTACCACTCCATGGGCATTTTTCTGAAATAAACTCAGACTATCTCAGATAGAATTTGAACTTGATTAACCAATTCCAATTCTTTTAATGTTAACTGCTAGGATTCCGCAACAAATTTACATTAATAATAAGGATTATGCATTGTTACAACAACATTATCAGAGCAGCTTCCAGTCACCTGATGCTCATTGATGTTTTACCTTTTGTTGTGAAGATACATATCATCATCTTGTCGTGCCACCAGTGAGGATCTCCCTGATCTGCTCCCAGCACCCTTCTCTATCGTCCATCACTTCTGGTAGATCTTCAAGGCTATATCCTGTATATACATAGAACTGTTGTATGTAGGTTCTAGCTGGTCATCCTGCCTTTGCTCGTCCATGTGAAGGTGTCCGCTTATGAGTTCATCCCTACTTCTCATCTATGCAGTGTTCCACATGTCTGGTTCGTATAACTTGGATAGTTTTCATGATGGGTGGTAAGTAGCTGCATAGGTGCTTCTTTGTGTGGTGCTGCCTCGAGCACTTGTTCAGTATGGCTTGCAGCATTCTTATGTAGTTGCCGATGAGCTTTTTCTCCATACATTTAGTTAGCGCCCATGTAGTGCATCCATACAGCAGTATTGATATGACCGCTGCTTGAAAAAACTGCATTTCATTTTATTGGTTGTTCTGACTTCCACATGACTGATAGCTGATCTATAACTGTCAATGCCTTTGCTAGTCATGCTTAGTGTCAGTCTCAGTTGATGAGACACTGTTTCCTTGGTAGGTGAACTTGTCTTCCAGTTTCCTGCATTTTTAAATGACAATATAGTAGAAGACAATAAATTAGTAATGATTATTTGAACTCTGCCTGACTTGGAGTGGATTTGCTTGTTTTCATCTTTCTTTCTTTCTTTCTTGTAACCTTTGATTATTTTAGCATAAATCCCTCTCGTTTAACTGAAATTAATTATTTGTAGTAATGTATGTTTTGAAATACTGTTTGCCATTGTTTCAATCAATGAATTAGTTATCACCTCTGTAAAAGTTTTCTTCCAGTACGAATATGCAGAAAAGCACCGAAACATCATGGAAGATTATAGGGTAAAAAAAAATCTTATTTCTTCCTTTGTTTATCCAGCTTGTTGCCTGTATAAATCCAATTATTTCTTCTATGGATTCAGTGGAATCATTGTTTATGTTTTTGAACACAAACGTTCAGCTGCTCCATTTTCCAGCCATTGCCAGGTGCACACAGCATCAAGTGAATAGTTTTAAATAAGTCTATTGTTCTTTATAATTCTGATGCTTTTGCTAACACCTGACAAATGTTGGAGGATGAGCCAATCAAAGTATGATATAAATAAAAAAAGAAAACAAAAAACAAAAAAAAAGAAAATTACTATGATGGATTTTTCATGGAATTCTTCATCTCAGAATTTTGGACAATACCAATTTTATGTTGATTTCATGCTTTTTACAATGCTGTAAAATCATAATGTGTGTAAAAATTATTTTCATTTTTAGTTTGATATTCACAGCATTTCATCAAATTTTAATTGCCTTTTGATGAATAGTTTCACCATAGGATTTTATCATCAATTTTGTTTGGGGACAAAAGATTATAGATTTGTTACAGCATTGCAAGGTGTTAAGTGTCTGCTGGAAACAGTATATATAAATCAATATACATAAATAGGGAAATCAACTATTCATATAAACATTACATAGAAAACTTCAGTACCATTTTTGACTCAGTGCTCAGGAGAACTAAAAGGTTCTAAAGTAAACCAAGATGAGGCTTCAATACCAATCAGGCATCAAGGCAGAGAGGTTCTAATATAAACTCACATAAAAACTGCAAGAGCCTTCCATATTTAAAAATTATATATGTTAGAAGTCAGATAAAACATAATTGACATGCATGGTATAATGATCAAAGAAAATGAACTTGAAATGCCAAGTTCAAATCCTGGACGAGACTATATTTCTTATCATACTAATGCTCTTATGGATAAATAATGGTGTTAAGTGAACGCCATAGCCTTGATAAGAACAACCTGTTTTGTAGAAGAAAAACTCTCCATTCAAACTTCCTACCAGTATAGAAGGAGTTTGCAGTCTAAATATTTTCTAGCAACTTGTGACATGAATGCCAACTTGTATAGTACTTTGTCTTTCTCTTGGACAACATCTACATTGTGAAGAGGAGAAACCTGAAGCAGGGGCAACTGCTGGTCTACTATACATGCTTATTCAGGCCTGAGATCCAGGCACAGATCTCATTAGGCTGAAAGATGCTGCTGTAATAAGATAATACGTGTATAAGTAGAGAAATCTGAAAGAACTTATTGGCTGGAACATGACAATACAACAATGACAATATACGTCTAAAGAAATTCAAAGCATAATTTACAAGGCAATGGTTTGTATAATCCAATTCTACTTCATAGAATTTATTTATTTATAAAGCCATTCTTTCTGGATGCAAACTGAATACATCCTTGTTATAAGGCCCAAACATTTTTCAATGTAGAGAAGAATATGTATCAGTCTTAATGTTTGTCATTACAAGATGTCAAAAAAAGCTCCATCTATTGATGGATATGGGAATATTTTGGCAGACATTTTGATGACACTCACTGACTTTCTCTGTTGACTTGCAATATTTACTCCCTGAGGCATCTCCTGCTACTGTCGTGTCCTATTGTTTTCAGCAATGTTTATTCGTTTCTTATAAGATTCCATCATTCCATCCTGAAGGCTTCTACATTAGGATTAATCATTGAGTATTTGTTCACTGCTGAATCTCAATACATTATTCTGATCTGCTGCTTGGGATTCAACAAAACCTCTAATTGTGAAGTATGAATGCTTATCACAATCACAATTGACAAATACGTTTTTAAATTTTTTTTAAGTCAAGTTTTCAGTTTAATATTAATGTTAGGTTTAAGGTTTTAGTTTAATATTAACATTAAGTTTAAGGTTTTAGTTCAATATTAATATTAGGGTTAAGCTTAAAATTTAAATAAATTAAGATCAGGAGCTGACAACTGTCACTATCTCAGACTTTGTAAAATTATCTTTTAATAAATGGAAACTGAACCTTCCATGGCTGTGTGCCACCTACCATGAAAAATAACTGAATATGTAAAATATTGTAAGTTCTTGCCCAGTTGCTATAGAATACACTGATTGCACCTCTGCAGAGAGGTAAGACCCTCACCAATGTGTGTCCTGGATATGACACTAAACAATCTGATGGTGAGGTTCCAGTGATCCTGGAGCTTTGAGGAATGCAGAGCACCTCTTCATTGCCATCACTCCCAGGTCACCTCTCTCTCAGTGAGGTAGCACCTCATTGGGCCCTATCTATGGGTCAAATAGAACTAAACTGTGTACTTATGCAAAACTGAATTGCTTGAAATAGAACTGTTTCATGTGTAAACTGTATACATATGCTAGACTGAATTGTTTGAAATAGAACTGTTTTTGACATTGTGAACTGTGTGTAAAAAAAAACTATACTTATGCTAAACTAAATTGTTTGAATTAGAACAGTTTGAAATAGAAATAGAATAGCTTGAAATTGAAATGTTTTTGACAATTGAACTGTGTACTCATATTTAAGCTGCATACTTATGCTAAACTGAATTGTTCGAAATGGAACTGTTTTTGACATTGAAACTGTATTTACACTAAACTGAATTGTTTGAAACAGAAGTGATTATTTGGCATTAAATAACCAACAAAGGTTGATATGCCATAAAACCCAACCAAACCAACTCAACCCAACCTATTGTAAACTCTTATTTAACAGTTTGAAATGCAAATGAATAATAGATTACATCATTTTATTGGCTATTAAAACGATACAAAAAATATATGTAAATGTGTATAAAAAATGTAATCTGTTATTTAATTCCTTTAAAAAATGAAGGACTTATCTATAACCTGGTTTACTCATGTGGCATGTCCTGGGCACATATAGGAGCCTAGAGTCCATCCCTCTTGAGACTTTTCACTGGCTTGACTTCAAAGTTTTCCCTTTTCAAGATCTGTCACCATATTCAAACCTTTGCCAAGGATATTAGCTCTATAGGAGATGCAAACTGCCTCATTCAGGATCTGAACTCTGATATGAAAGTTAACTTCTTATGGTGATTATAGATTACATACTTTTATAGGCAATTTAAAAGTTATAAAAATATAGTAAAATTAGATTACACTGAATATAAGTTTTTAATCATCCAAATTCTGAATGTAACAGAGATAACTAAGAAATACTAAGTAAAATCCTTCCCTTCAAAAATGAAGGCACAAAAATATAGAATACTATTGCAACACGAACCAAATGGATTCATAGTTTTCTGTTATAAACTTGCATTATATAAATCCATGTAAAATTCTAATCTATGATCTACAATAAAACAGCAAACATTTGTAAACACAATGATACTTCTATACAATTGGTATTTAAATAGCTTCTAAAAAGGCCAGAATGTGACACAAAGTCAGTTTAAATTAGGGTGCCACTTAGGAAGCAAGCCCTCTTGGGGGTGATTTTAAAAATTGTTCAGATGCTAGAGGATCCAACTGAAGTAAGAGTGCATCAATGGGATTTATAAACCTTTGAACTTGTATCATTTTCACTAACATTGTTTATCACAGTTATGTTTATATTTCATTTGTATTAGGATTGTTAAATGCAGATTTAAATAAATAATTGATTTTGGTGCTATTCATTTTTAATTAGATGTTTTTATGTCTTTATATATTAGCAATTTCCATCCTATGAATTTTGAATAAAGTCATTGAGTTGTAAGCTTAAAAAGAAATAATCATAGATTCCTAAATGTGCCTTCTCATTTGTTCATTAAAAACATAACTTAGCAAAGAGACAAAAAAATTCACCATTAATTTTCTACTGGAGTTAGATCCAGATTTTTAACTGGTGATATTAATTTTATATGCTTTTCTTAAAGAAAGCTTTAATTTTCTTTGCTCTGTGACAAGAGGCATTATCACCCAACAAAATATCTTCATCATCACCAAACTGATTTTCTATCGATAGAATGAGAAAATCATCCTGGATTTTAATGTACAGAAATGCATTGATTGTTAAGATAATGATTAGCAGTTTTATCGGTCTTTTAAATGACATATAAACTCATATCATGAATGACTTGGGAAACTTTAAGAAAAAATGTTTTGAGTCTCTTTTGTTATTAGTTTCTTTTTTACTGAATAAAAAACAAAGTGAACATAATCTAATTGTTATCATTTGATAACGTTTGCAGGGGGTTAGTATTTTGCAGCATATTCATTTTTTTTTATTTCTTCTAAATGTATCAAGTAATTTTACTAATTTAAAAAATATAATACCTGATTCGATTTTTTTGTAAATATTTTCCTGTTCAAATCTAATATATTCCTTTTAAGAAATATTTGATTTAACAACATGAATATTAACAGAGAAGAGAGCCTTAAAACTTAGACTAAGTAAAACAAAATAAATGAATAAATCTACCTTAACAGGCCCAAAGGTATAATGGTTAGAGTGTTCACCAATGGTCTGTGAGACTGAGGTTAAATCCCAGGTTGAATCATGCTAAAGACTCAAAAAATGGTACTTGATGCTTCCCTACTTAATACTCAGCATTATAAGGTGTGGTTCAAGGGTAAATGGAGCAATCCAGGGAAAGGAGCACTGCCCTCCCCTACACGTTGATGTAGTAGCTATAGAAAAGGGAGCCTATAGGTCCCCATTAACTATGTTTGGCCAACTTTACTTATTTATAAAGCTTTGGTTTTGTTTCATTTCTTTATCTAATGCCATATCAACCTTAGTGGGTTGATTAATGCTAAATCCCCCTCTCCCTTACAGATGAATAATAGTAACACTATCTCATCAATAGCTGAGCGGATTAGAGGGGCTCATACCTTTCCCAAGAGTGTTAATCCAAAAAAGAATGCAATTGCATGACTTGAGTTCAAACTTTTTTACTTTGTTGTCACAGTACATCACATTAGCCACTATGTCACGGGGGGGGGGTCTACTGACTCCAGCCCACCCCATATACCTTTATCTAGATTTGGAAATTCAAGTGGACTTACATTAATGACTAAAAAATATACAGCAAATAGATGTTTTGCAAAAATTTTATGAGTACTGAAATCTTGTTGAGATAATTAATTTTCTCCCTCCAAAGGATGGGTATTTGGCTAATCTAGTAACACACAAAATTACTTTAGTACTGTAATGAAAAGCAACAAGAAAAGGAAAACTAATTAAAAATTGATGTCAATGATACATTTCATACAATAAAGTAAAAAATGTGAAAGACTGAGTGAAAATAAAAATCCATTTAAAAATGAAGAAATGTTAAGTTATTATCATTAGATATGATGTATGAAACTAAATCTTTGGTCACATTCAGAAAAAACTGAAGAATTCAAAATGAAAATCCTATTTCAATATGAAAACTAAAACACATGGGAAATGAGTTTTTCATTTGGGTGGTTTATGTTAAGCCTGAAAGAGGTTAATTTCAGATAACTTTGGTTTGTTGCTTAGTTTATTTAGGTGTCTATGTGTCACCTTAATCTATTCAGTCTTATATTTTATGTTAAGTCTATATATATATATATATATATATATATATATATATATATATATATATATATATAAGTTATATAGTTAAGGGTGACCTGAAAGCTCCCCTTTTAGAAGCTACTACCCCAAAGTATAGGAGAGGGCACTATTCCTGTCCCTGGATTACTCCACTTACTCTTGATTCATACCTTATAATATAGTGTTGAGTAAGGAGCCATCAAGTACCATTTTTTGAGTCTTTGGTATGACTTGACCTGTAACAGAACTTTCCTTTTTCCTGATCTTAGTATGTTTTTATTCAGCTTCTTAGTATCTGGGTTCAATTAATTGAGAAATTGCTCTGATTCCAAGCACTTTTGATCCTATTGATTGATTATCTTCAAGGAATTTTTTTGTAGGTATTCCTTGTTTTTACAATTTGAATGCACTTCTCTGATACCAGTAACATCAAACAACATATAACTAAAATAAATTGTAATAACATGGATAAATTCACATTTGTTGAAATACAAAAAATCCTCTCCAATAACACCAAAATTGTTAAAAAAGTTAGCAGCAAAAAATGCCTACATGCCCTTGAAGCTATCAGTATTTAAAAAAAATATAATAAAATCGCATTCAACACTGGCACAAATCTACTAAACAAATTTAACTACTAATATGTTAACTAAAGCATCCCACCAATAATAAACTCTTCAAACAAGACAAATATTGTGCCTAAACTATAAAAAAAATGAACAATACCAACAAAAAACTCAAAAGATGATCAATTGATACGATTGCAAGAACTTGTGAGCAAAACTAAGGGTAACTTCTGTATCAATTGGAAGCTGATATGAAAAAAACTTGAAATAAAGCTAGGGAAAAATAATATCATCAAAATAATAAGTTACTAGGTCTTTAACCCGAAGGATATATATATATATATATATATATATATATATATATATATATATATGTGTGTGTGTGTGTGTGTGTGTATTTATAGACAAAGACAGAGAAAGAAAGAAAGGGAATATTGTGACTTTTTGTTGTTTGTTTTGATTTTTGTTGATTTTTTCTCTTGCTATTTCTCCTTGGATGAGACTGTTGTATATGTGCACCCAGCTTGAGATAAATGTGTAATCTCCAGTAGAATAAAACAGTTTTCCTCTGTACATTCTATATCTTTTCGTCTTGAAATCAAAATCTCCATTGGTATAGATCATATATTTTGACCCTATGCAAATGTGCCAGTAAACAATTCTTTTTCCCTCGTTGAAGTATGCAGTTTCTAAAGTTTAGTCCAGAGGAGAAGAACCAACTCTTATGTTTCATTTCAGATGGAATATATCCTGGAATGTAACTATTTGGATATTTTTGATAAAGACAAATGCATCACAGAAGCAATCACACACATCACTCTGGTATCCAACTGCACAAAAATGTAAACAAATGAAAGTTAATTTAAAATTACGTTAATTTTCTGTGCTGACATACATCGTCCAAATGGCTGAGTGGTAAGATATCAAGTCTAGTGTAAAGTTAGCCTGGCTACACTGAAGTGTTTTGATACAACGAAACAGTCTGTCTGTTGATGACAGTATATAGATATATATGAAGATCATTAAAGAAGTTTCCAGACTTTTTCGTATGGGCACTTTTATTGATAGTACACACATGAAACTCTAGTCCCCTTCAAAGTAATGTCCTCTGGCTGCAATGTACTTGTTGTACCATTCCAACAACTTCTGGAAGGCCCCATGGAAGTCCTCTTGTGTCAGCGTGTCAATGACCTTCATCACAGTCTCTTTCATCTCCTCAATTGTCTCATATCGACAACCTCTGAGCTTAGGGAATAACCAAAAGTCACAGGGAGCAAGGTCTGGACTATAGGGAGGATGAGGAACTGTCTTGATGCCCATGTTGGTCAAATAGTCTGTGACAAGGATGTAGTTGTGGACTGGTGCATTGTCCTCATGGAAATGCCACTGACCCGATTAGAAGAGTGCTGGTCTCTTCCGATGGAATCTCTTCCTGAACTCCTTTAAAATCCCAACATAGTAACCCTAACCCTAACCCTTGGGCCAATCAACTCTAGTCTAATGACTTCCTTACTCCTTCCACACCTCTCATCTTCCCTCACAGACTTCCTGCCTTCCTTGCATCTCTTATGCCACTCAAAAACTGATGCGCGATTCATGCAAGATGGTCAAAAAGCAGTATGAACCATTCCATATGTTTTTTGGCATTTTTTACAAGTTTAAAACAGAATTTTATTGCATATCATTCTTCTAAAGTGTCCTCAAGTCCAGATTGCATTTTTGAAATCACCAGCAGTGACAATCAGGTTTTAGTAGGATGTATTCCAATTCCTGCTGTAGCTGTTCCTTTAAACCTGAAATCATAAAATTTGGTCAGTCATCTTATAAATTTGTTTTTGTTCGTGGCCTTGTTTTAAATGTTCATTTTGTCCGCGCCGTTTTACAACTTTCATTCGTTGCATATCTTCCTTCATTTATTACTTTATCCATATGCTTATAATATGCCATATTCCACCTTTTTTCTAAAACACCAAACTTATATAAAACCCCAACATTAAACCTGTGGGGTACCATATAAATGCCAAATACAGGTCCATTCACCTACAATATCATAAGATGTATAGCAATAACATACTGAATTTTCAAGAGTCTACAGAAATTTTAAATGATTGTACAAAAACGTCTGGAACATTATTGAATCCACCATGTATATGTGTAGTTAGGTGGTAGTCTTTCATTTAAGCATGTTTGATTAAATAATAAAGACATATTTTGTCTATATAATTTAATAATAGAATATCATCAAGAAATATGTAATGTTTTAAAGGGATTTCAAAACATTGTCACAATTTTCAAAATTAATTCTATGGATTTTAGGTTTTTTTGTTTTTATATGTAGGGCTTCTAGGATTTGTGGTCATAGTTTATTTATTTCATGTACTATTATAGCGGTGCTTTCAAGAAGAATTTTTTAACATTAGGATTTTGGAATAAAATGGGTTTTAAGATATGAGGCTATAGTGCTAGAATCATTAAGGTGTATTTGTTATATACTCATCTACATCATCATTCAGCATCACAACGACACAATATCAAAGACAGACACATGAATAAACGACGCAAGAAGAAAGGACGCAGGAATGAAGGACGCAGGAACAATTAAGATGCAGGAAGGAAGGCACAAGAAGACTTCTTTACAAATATATTTACCTCTCACTTTATTGCAAGGGTTCGAAAGGGTTGTTGAAGGGTTTGCATGTGAGAGGATGCTGGAGACCGAACGTAAACTTCATATTTTGACCCCACTGTTATGACTATCACATTGTGTCTTTCTTAATCTCCTGATACTCAACCAGGGCCATGGGGTCCACTCTGCTGGATGCTGGCTTCCTTTATTGCATCTTATCAGCATCTTCTCTGGACCCCAACTCATCAGGGCTTCAAGCCCCTTCGGTTGGGTGGGGCCTTCCTTACCACATCTCGTCTCTAACTCTCTGGGGTCCACTGGCAACTGCATCGGGGGTTTTCCAAGTGCCTCCTCAGTCGGGTGTGGCCTTCCCTACCACATCTGGTCTCTACTGTCTGGAATTATACTGGCAACTGCATCAGGGATTTCCGAGGTTCCCCTCGGTCAGGTGTAGCCTTCCCTACCACATCTGGTCTCTACTGTCTGGAATTCGACTGGCAACTGCTTTTGCACTCCAAACTCAACTGAGTTAAATAATAACACAACGCCCACACGATCGCCTACTGGATCTTTGAAATCGAATGTTTAATCGTCATCAAGCGGAAATAACTGTCATGCAGTTCAGAGGTTACTCTCTTCCGGTGCATGACTGTAATGGCAGAATGGGACCTTCTCCTTTTCCCATATCATAAGCCTTAATCCGCCCACGCGATCTCTTTCGATTACTGGCCATTGGAATGTATCACTTCCTTCCGGTGTATCACCTTGGAATAGCATTTTTAGGCCGGGGCGAGGGTCAAAATATAACATATTGTAAGGTGTCTAGAAAGAGTTGTAGTGGTAAAACCAACATGCGCATTATTTTCTTTGGAGACACAGTGTCTCAAGGCACATTTGAACATATATACGATGTTGGTCCTCTCAAGAAGTTTGGTGTAGGGGTAAGTGGTATTAGGAATCAAAAAAAATGTTCTCCCTACTAATTCTACCAAAAAACCAAGACTTATCTTTTACGGCAACAAATTTACAACCTCCAACCTAATTATTTCAATGTTTTGAAATGCCTTTAGATATTTTTCATTTAAATATTCCATATTTCTGATAATATTCTATTTCCGCTGATAGCATTCCGTTTTTTAAAATTCATCAGCAACTCAGTTTTATCCAACTCTGTGTTTGTGAAATTTTGTTATGTTATAAAAGACACGTAGGACACTTGAAGCTGGGATCGAAACCTGCCCAAACTTTACATTGGACTTAGTATCATACCACTCAGCCAACAAGCGTACTAAATCAGCTTGGGAATTATGAGGTATTAAGTAGTAGCGTTTGTTTGTTTACATTTTATACCTTACCGGATCCAAAGTGCTCAATTTGTTCAAAGAGCTTTTGCATTATGCAAGCTGCAGCAGCACATTCCTTTGCCAGAGTGCTCAACCTCCATAAGGGAGCATATAACTGCTGAAGATTTCTTCTCAGTCATACAACCAAGCCGAAATATATTATCATTTCTTGAATTCAAATCCTTTATGAATTTTTTTGCACTTCACATAGTGCTAATACCCTTTGGAAAAGTATGGATCCAACTATTCTACCTCCAGCCATGCGTAAGTAGTAGCGTAGACTAGTCTTTTTAACCTTTGTATGGCATCTGGTCTGGGAAAAGGAAAAATCTCAATTCATTCTTATTGTAGCCCTGTGGAGTGGACCTGGAAGCGATGGCAAGGAAGAGTACTCCACATTCTCTAAAGCTCTGGCATTACAAGAGCCTCACCGTTATATGTTTTAGTGTCATATCAAGGCCACTCATTAGCTGGGTGTTTCCCCTCTGCAGAAATACAATTAGTAAATTCTATAGTCCCAGCCAACTGAGCTGTATTGCTAATAAGGATTATATTCTTGACTATTATAATTTAAATGTATATTTCATGGAGTTAAGTCTTTATTCTCTCTTTCCAAAATATATTACTATTTTTCAAATGATGCAGTAGGTTAGCATACAAAAGAATACAGATTCAATTTCATTCCAATTAGAAAATTCTTTGCATTTGGCTTTCTCAATTGGTAGGGAAGTCCCAGTAGTCTAATGGATAAGATGGTGAATTCCAACATCATAGACAGAAAATTCAAATACCAGTCTTGTGATTGCATTACATGCGCATACAGTTTTTTTTGTGTACCAATAAACATATTGGATAAGTAAATGTCTTATCTTTAATGTAAGTTTTTCTGTTGTGTAAATACATGCGTATATTTTTCTGTTGTGTAAATACATGCGTATATTTTTCTGTTGTGTAAATACATGCGTATATTTTTCTGTTGTGTAAATACATGCGTATATTTGCTATGATGTAATAATGAGCTATTTCTGACTGAGTTTGATTCTTGCTTGGGGATGAGTCCCAGTGATTTTATGGCTAACATTCTGAATTGCAACATTGTAGTGAGTGACTTCAAGCTCCAGTAGTGTAATTATGTTCACTTTTTGACTAATACACTCAGAAAAGATATGAGCACCTTTATCCCACCTAGCAATGATTTAAATCATTACACTTCTGTTCTTCTTCAAGGATGGCCGTGGTATTAAATTACCCATAAGGGTTAATATGTCACTAAAATAAAGTAACTTAACTTTCTTTACTTGCAGCTGTATCATTCTCTTCTCTTCTTGAGAATAATAAAATTGAAGGAATATTCTTGGTCATAAGGGTAAATATTTTTTGACCTTGGCGTTATGTTTAGAGTCTTTAAGGACCAATGGCCTCAAGGAGCCGCAGAAATCTTTCCATGAAGAATCTAACATTTACACTCTTTTATCATACTGACATTTAAGGAAGCCAAGTGTCACAAAAAGAGATCATGTTTTGGGGAAGAACTGAGCTGAAACTTCAGTGTAAATCTTTCTATTCAATTTTTCTTAGAAACCAAAGTGGCAGATGCAAGATTATTAAGACATTTGAAGGTCTTTGTGTTCTACAGCTTAAATAACAGTGGATCAATGCATGTATGGTTTCGCAAAATGATAGTGGAATTCTTCAAAATAAGGGTATTCAAAAGGGAACACTGTTAAATTACTTCTTTATCAGTTCATAGATGTCCAGGGTATGACTAAACTGATCTGATAGTGAAGCATCGGTTCTGAAGCTATATAGAGAGAGGAGTTACTCTTCCACTCTGAGCTCCACTCTTTTGAGGAAAGGCAATATCTCTAAGGGTCTCATCTATGAAGCAAATAGATTTGTGTAAGATAATGTTTAAAATGATAGTGAATTTTAATAACATATTGGTTCTTTGAACATTGATATTGCTAGCTCTGTTGGTGGGGCTCAGTATATGCTCATTGTATCCTCTGCAAAGGAGTAAGAGCACCTTGTAAAAAGAGATGTCTTGGGTCTGATACAAGCTTGTATCCAGTGGTGAATCTCCAGGTCTTCTGGAGCTCTGGAGAGTGGGAAGTTACTCCTTCACTCCTAAGTACATTCTGCCCTGCAGCAGAAATATCTGTTATCTATAGGTCAAACAGTTCTGTTTAAAATGATTGTGAACGTTATTAATATATTGGCTCTTAGCACATTGATATAGTTTGCCCTGCTGTCAGTGCTTTAAATATACTGACTGCCTCCTCTGCAGATGCATCAGACCTTCACAAAAAGGTTGTTATGAGTATATCACTAATCTTCATCTGTTGGTGAGGCCCCCAGTTCTACAGCTCTTAGGAGTGTGGACTACCCTTTCATTGCTATAACTTCCAGGTCTGCTCTGACTTAGAGGATAGTACCAGTCAGGGAACTACCATAGATCAAATATATTAAATTTAGATAATGTTTAAAATTACAGTAAAGTTCATCAATATCTTGGCTTTTATAACAAGGATAGTGTAACTAAGTATAAAGGGTTTACTGGTTTAAATCATTGTGAAGATATATTTTTGTGCTGTGTATAATAGGAGATTGTTATTGTTCAACTGACTTTGGCATAAAATAACCCAACAATGGTTGGAATGCTTTAAAACCAACCAAGTAATCATCAAGCCAGTTACTGGATTTGCTTTGAGGCTGGTCAAGCTAAATTTCCAAAGCTGAATTTATGTACAGGCAAACCTTTTCCCACAGTACATGTTCAAGCCCAGGTTAAATCAAGATTTTGAATGCTAGTTTTTAATGCTGACATACCCTTTCTACATGGGAGATTCGTTCAATACACTCTTTCAAATATTCCTCTATTTAGTTTTCTACAGTTTTAAACTAAACTTGGAATATACCTAAAACCATATTTAATTTACATTTTTGCTGTAGATAACAAATACATTCATCTATATATATATATATATATATATATATATATATCCCATATAAATGTGTGATTTGCTCCTCATTTATTATCAAAATAGAAATGCTTCAAAATGTGGATGTGTGTGTGTTTAACTTCACACTAATATCCAAATCAATCTATTTTTCATTTTGCTAAAAGCAATGAGTGGGACAGAACTGAGTTTTTTTAGCAGTTGTTCGACAAACAGACTAAGAGAAGGAAAACTCTGAAAGCAAACCTGCTTTACTCCACTTAAAAACAGACCTTGTGTCACATCCTGCCCATGGTAGAGAAGTTTGGGAAATGCATAGATATGAATTTGTTCATTGCAAAAAAAATTTTAATCTCAGAGAAATATTATTTTTAAGGCTATTCAAAAGAATGGCAAATAAGATAAAGTGCTTCAGCCTTGAACAGAGGTCTGTCATTAGGGTCTTTGTGACTAACAAATGCAAATCATGTGAAATTTACAGAAGGATGCGTGATGTGTATGGAGAATCATTTTTTTATCGAAAAGTGTTTACAAATGAGCTTAACATGGATTTGCCATTATAAGCTCGAGTCGAAAAGGCAGTTCATGAGATTGATAAGACACTGACTCTCTGGAAAAGAAAAAGTTCTGGGCACAGCTGTCAGTAAAGGATGGAACATAATAGGGCCCATTACCATTGATTTCCTTGAAAAAGGAGCGACTGTAAACAGTGCTCCCTATAGCCAACTTCTAAGGCAATATTTACCTAATTCATTGAATGAGCTTGTGTATATCATCATCACCATCATGTCCTGCTGAGAGCACAGAATTCCCTTATTCTCTCTTGTCCTCCATCCCTATCATCCATCCCTCTTTACAGGTTCACTAGACTGCATCCATTGTCTGCACAAAGCTGATGTATGTCTTTGCTGGTTGGCTAACACTGGTGCATACAGATGTAGGAGTCCATAAGAGAACATCACTTTTGAGTTTTTCCTTACTTTTCCAGCATGTCTTGTTCATCTTACTTGGATAGTTTGTGAGATGGGAAGTAAATGGCCATACACCGGCTGTTTTGTGGAATGTTGCTTCCAAGATTCATTCAAAAGAGCATAAAGTATTCTTCTGGAGTTCCCATCTAGTTTTTCCTCCATGGGATGCATCTATACAGTAGTACCAACATGGTAACATCATGGAAAGAAATCCATTTTATATTATTGCAGAGATTACATTTCCTTATTATCAATAACCTGGTATTATTAGTCCATACCTTCACTATGTGTATGTTGACATCACTTTCTGTAGATGAGATATTGATGCCGTGGTATGCTAACTGATCTACTAATTTCAGAGATTTGCCACTTAAAATGGAGATGGTTCCTTCTTGTTTAGAACTCATGAACTCTGTTGTAATTGCATTCACATAGAGTCCAATACCTCCTGCTGCTTTCTCTTGTTGATGTAGCAAATATTCAGCTTGAGCAGGTGAGTCTGCAAGAACTGCTAAATCATCTGCATAGTCTTCATCTGTTATGATTCCTGTTAGATATCACTTGCTTCTTTCCTTTTTTAATATGAAACCATTTTCTTTTATTAGATCTATTAGTGTTTGTTCTATTAGGAAAATTATAAACATATTTAGTGCATACAAACCTTTTTCTAAGACTCCAGTGACAATGTTAAAGATGTTGGTATCACCATGGAGTGAGTGAGCTATTGCTATCATGTTTTTGTAAAGCATCATTATAGCTGTAATAGTTTCTTAGAGAAGACCAAATGCTCATTGTATTTGATGTATCTTTCCTCTGTGTATGGAATCAAATGCTTTGGAGAAATCTATGAACAGTAGTGTTGCCTTGAGATGTTTTGCCTGTATTCCTTTGATGATTTGATAGATGCTCAGGATCTGTGAAGTTGTAGATCAATTTCTTCCAAAGCCATTATGATTTTTTTTGAAGAAGTTTTGCAATTTCTACTCGAATACAATTGAGAAGCATTGTGTTATAAACCGTAGCAGCTTTCACTGATGCTTCTGTAATTCTTTGTAATTCTGGGGTCAACTTTCCTGGGGAAGTGGAGGTTGCAGCTTTTTGTATATTTCTCTCTTGTATTTTGTTTATACATAGCATTAGTTAATGGAAGAAGTATATTGCCAAATTTCCTTTTCTTCTGTACAGCAGGATGAATTTCATAGAGAACTGCAGCTTTTCTGCTTTAAAATTTTTTCCGTTCTACTTGAAATTCCTCTGTAAATTGTCCAAGTTTAATGTCTCATTGGCTATTAATAAGCTTTTCGGTAGGTTTATCACTGATTTCAGGAGGGTTTCCAAGCCGATTCTTGAAATGTTCTTTTCATTTCAGAAGTATCTCCTCTTGGCTGGCAGCTTTTTGTTTTACTCTCAAGGTGTTTTCCTTCTGCTTACTTCATTTAATGTTTGCAATGATAATTGTAATTATATGTGTGGAACATTTTATTCTTAAAGAATCTATGATAAACTAAGTCAAGTCTTAATAAATCTTGAATTGAAATAATCAACAATGGAAACAATTGATAATGTAGAGAATTTAGTTTTATCTTTATTTTCTTTTAGATTAAGACCTGGTTATCTGAAGTAGATAGGTTTCAAGCCATATCTTCTTGTTGAGGCTTGATAACAAATTGTCAGCATGTAAAAAAGTTTACACCCTAAATTTTAAAAATATTATTAAGATCAAAAAGGAAATTTTTCTTATTTCTACATTCTCAATATTCTTCCATTATTAGAATTTCTATATTTGGTATTACCTTAGTATTTTCAATTTTTTTCAAATTATGTCAATGATTATTAGCACGACTTTCATTTTTATTAGATGAAATTTCTAAACTTCTAGATCTAAGTCTTCTTAGAGCACCTTATTTATTTTTATTAGTTTTTTTACAATATTGTTGCTGGTATTTATAACAAAATTTTTAACTCTTCCATACATTCACTGCTTAACTGTGGACATTTAATAAAAAAATATTATGGACCCACCCCGCAAAAAACCAGCAACATTGGTCCATGTACATTTTGAGTTTACTATATGGGGCAACAAAAGACAATCTAATCAGAAGAGGGTCTTTGTTTCTAAACTTACTTCCAATATCTTTTCTTCTCTCTCATGGTGGATGGATAAAAATCTGTGTATTTACCAATATTTCTTCTTTTCATTGTGATCCATATTCCCATGCATTTTATCATAGGGAAATAATTCAGGAAGACTCAAGAGATCTCAAGGAGAAAAAAGCAAGGAGTTCTACAATAGAGCATAATCATAATAATTTTTTTCTTAAATTCTTTATGTCCAAGACAAACAATGCATCCCAAATAACAATTAATAATGGTGGTTGTAGGTCCAGTAAGATCTGGTCATTTTGACTCTTTTTAAATGTTTTATTTTGATTTTGTGGTTGCTTCATAACAATACATTCTTGCAGACAATTTTCAAAAATGAAATGAACACTTAGATGAGTGTATGATGTTCAAAGAAAAGTAATTTGAAGAGAACTAAGCAGTCATTTTTAATTTGTCAGTTACTTTTTCATTAATAAGACATGATTGGATCATTTCAAGACAGATCTCATGTATACAATAATGAGTTGATTGATAAAACAATACAAAAAATTCATTTTTTGAAAAATGAAAGTTCATGTAAGAAAACACTAAGAAGAAATGAATTGAGAGATCAGAGTTAAAATTTAGCCCTGTTTATGAGGCTTAAATGATACGGGCAGTTTTCCGTGCAAAGAGGTAAAATCACCTTAGAATGTTGCACCTTGTGTATCACATTATGTTGAGGTTCCTGTTATTTGGTTCAAGGAAGTCTTGACTACTCCTTCATCACTGTTACTCGCAGAGTGGCAGAACCCGCTAGCGTCTTTATCATGAGTTAAACAGATTTGTTTGATGATGATAGGAATACTTGACACTCTATTTTATTGTGTACAAAATATTTGTATCAATTTTTCCTCTAAATAAACCAGAAAAGGTTACAATGCCATTAAACAAATAAGCCAAACTAAACCTGCCTTCAAATCTTGAACAAAGTTTTTTTGCTTTTCACTGTGTACTTCAAAGAGGCATAAATTAATTTATTCCCTTCACTCTTGAGCTGTGGGTAAATAATAAAAAAACCCTTAGTTTTAGCATGACATCCAGTGTCAAAAAAAAACAAACAAACCTAAAAACTCAAAATACTCTAAATGCAAACCAGCTAAACTCAGTTTAAAAATTGACCTCATGTCACATTCTGCCAATGGTGGAAGAGATGAAAAAATAACTCATCTCTTGAAAAAACAGAAAACAAAATTAAAAAAAGACTCCTATCCCCCCACCCCCAAAAAATTTCAGAGCTCTCTTGAAGTTTTGTAATGTTATGAAAGAGGTCACTAAATTCTGTATGCAAAGTTTTAATGAAAAGGGCAGTTTTAATTCACTTTGATTAATCATTTTTAGGACCTAGACGTTTGGTATAATTATTTTAGAACACCTTGCTTTTTTTGAGATCGCTCGAAACATTGAATTATTTTACATACATTTAAGTCATGTGAATATTGTTTTAAAGGGAAAAATAAAGTTTGGCAAATACATAGATCGTAACCAACCAATAAAAAGCAAAGAGGTGATTCAATAGTTTACACCTGGGTTTGCTACCTGTTTTATTGTAAGTAGTTACTGTCTTATGACAATCTAATAAACCCCCAAAATATACTACAAGCCATAATTATATTTCTTGATTACTCCAGCTAGAGTAATGTCAAGCGGGTCTGAGCAAAAGGTCTTCAGATGAAGTTATATAACAACCGAAAATAGTGGGGGGGGGGGGAAGAAAAGGAAGACAATGAATACATAGAATTATAAAATGGGTTTGGGTTTTTTGTTTAATCACATATCAACCTTTGTAGGTTATTTAATGCCAAAGCCATTCTCCGAGAAGAACAGTAGTGGTACTATTTAACCCATAGCTGGGAGGATAAGGGGGTTCATACCTTTCCCAAGGGTATTTGCCCGTAAGTTAATGTAATAGCGCGACTGGAGTACGAACTCACTTACTAAGATTCCGCAGTCCACCGCTTTAACCATTACACCACGAGGAAACCCCCCCATTATAAAATGGTGTGAAATAACAGAGAGAACAAATGCATGATTTAACCTAATGTTATTCGTTCCAGTACAAATTATACAGAACAACTTATAAGAAAGCGTTTTCTTAACTAAGTCTCACGAAGTTGCGTTCGTACTATCTGTAATACAAAATTTTTTAAGGTCAGTTTCGTAAAAATATGACAAGAAATATACAGCAGAAGGAGGGGGAGTGATTTAATGGTTGACTGGTAATTTGAATAAAATATTTGACTTATAAGACTTTTAAGTGGATCATAATTTTGACTTTTCACGTTCCCAAAAAAGAAGTGGAAATTCTTCTGATTCGTCAAAAATTTAATTTTAGTTTCTAGATTTTTTCTTATTTATTTAACTGGAAGTTATCCATCGATCCTATTACACAGAAACTAAATTGTGTCAGTTTGCTTTCTGCATCTGAAGTTACTACATCCAGTTGCTGATGTTAAAATACTATCCTGTCAGTGTATTTATTGGTAGTGTTAATTCGCTTCACTGGATAAGAGAAGGAATATATATATATATATATATATATATATATATATATATATATATATGTATATATATATATATATATATATGTGTGTGTGTGTGTGTGTGTGTGTGTGTGTGTGTGTGTGTGGCGAAGAGTGAACGGGGAATCAGTGTACGCAGTCCATAATGAAGGTGAATCGCCAAGGCGAAAAACCTAAATCTGCGGCCCTAGAAAATTATGAATGTGATGTGAACTAATTTTGATGTGAGAAAATACACTTTTACCAACAGGCCTCGCTTCAGACTTGATACCCCCCTCCACTGGTTTTATGTCCCTCCACCAACTCATTAATAACAAACTGGAGATGATAATGGCTGCTATTAATCACGTGAGAAGATAATAAAAACTACAAATAATAAGTTATTAAAATTTATTCATAAATCAATTCAATTCTTAGTTTCCTTTTTAGCCAATTCATTGATCACTTTTTTGTAAAAAGTCTCACCACTAGGCTTTATCATTTTCTTTTTCAAAAAGTCTTTATTCATAAAAACCATAACCAGATTTCTTAATCAGCCTTCAATTTAGGAACACCTCATATAATTATTTGCTCGCTTAAGTAAAGTAGTAGGTATGATCAGAATCAGACGTAGTACTTTAGTTATTTCTGCTAGAGCTTTGTTTAGTTCAAGTTCCAGTATTATCTTGGATACTTGACGCTTGTTTTGCAAAATCTGTAGCATAAGCTGATTTCAGCTGGCATTTCAATCTATCCAAATACTAAATGTTTATATATATATATATATATATATATATATATATATATATATATATATATATACAAAGTTCAAGATGGTTGATTCCATGTACAAACCAGAATTTATCTAAGAATATAAGATGCATGAAATTCTCCGGTACTTCGAGATACAAACGGATCGGCCAGTAAACAAGATATAGTTTTAATAAGGAGAAACAAATTCTAGTCATCTAGTAGATTTTGCCATTACAGTGGACCAGAGAGTGAAAATAAAAGAAAGCGAAAAATAGACAAATACTTGGATCTTGCCAGAGAGCCAGAAAATCTGAAACATGAAAGTGACGATGCTACCACTTGTAGTTTGAACCAAAAGAACGGACCCGAAAGGTCTGGAAAAGTATCTGGAAGCACACGATTAAATGGTTTCAATTCATCATATTTTTTGGTACAACTCTGTCTGTCTTAAGAAGGACAGAATGTCTTCGATTTTGACTTTGTCAAATTGATCGCTCAAACGATTCACTTTGAAAATCGCGTTCTGATAAGAGCGAATTCTCTACGCTCTATGAGAACGTTTTTATCAATGCAAGGCGTCTGACATGTCAAACATTGTGGTTATTGTTTCTGTTTCAGTATGAAAGAGTGAGTAAGCCTTCTATAGCCAATACGTAATCGGAAAATAAGGACGTTCTTTTCTTAATTTTCTGAAAGCTGGTCTCTGTTCTTCCTAAGTTGACTGGATCTGGAAGAGTTTCTGGTGGATATTACTATTCTAGCGTTTTTGCCCGTTTGCGTGAAGGAATTTGTTGATTTGGGGTTTCAAGCCAGTATACGGAATACTGAATTTGTCGATTTGGCTGCCGAGTCTGCTCTTTTATTTCCTCTCACTCTAATATGGTTTGGGGTACAGCATATAAGGATTTCTTTACAATTTTACATAGAGTCTAGTCTACTCAACAGTTTAATGATTAAGGGATTCTCGAGTTTTTTAATCACTTAATGATAGTAAGACAGAGAGTGAGTCTGAGAATGTGATAAATTTCTTGTATTTGTTCTTGGAGATGACGTTGAGTGCTAGATCAATTGCACTGACTTCTGCTGTGAAGATTGAACTTTCCATTGGAAGAGCTTTCTTAAGAATCGTTTTATTTAGAATTGCCGCACATGGCGTTTTGTTATTGTCCTTGGAGCCATCCGTGAAGACATTGATGGTCGGGATGGAGTGAAGGATATTGCGGAATTTATCCTCATAAGTACTGGGATGGGGTTTTGTTCGGGAAAGTTCATTCAATTCGAGGATCACTTCAGGTTTTTTTAATGATCCAAGGTGGTGTTTGAAGTAGGATGCTTTCATGTATACTATTTAGAGAGATTTTTGATTCTTTGAGTGTACACTTCATCCGAAGGCAAAAAGGTTTTATTGATTTTTCTTTTTTTTTTCAAGATGCTGCTCGTATTAAGAGTTGAGGACACAGTCATAAGTCGAGTTTTTTTAGGCAAGATTTGAGTTTTGTGTTGTATTGGAGAGCCAGTTTTTCACATATAAGTTTTAGAGGTGTTTTATGGGCCCCAGCATATAAGCTGTCAATTGGGAAAGTTCGGAAAGCTCCTAAGACCTGTCTTAGGCCTTATAGGGTCGAGCAGGACCTCCTGGCTGATCTGTTGACAAAAATAGCATAACCTAGTGATCTGTATAGTTTAAGGGGCGTTTATCGGTCAGCTCCTCATTCTGTGTGGGTGACCACTCGCAGAAATTGTTAGGCTCCGGTGGATTTGATTTTTAAATATTTATGTGGGGGATGAGGGTTATTTTCCTGTCGAATATAACCCCAAGGAATTTATATTCGTCAACGACATGTATGTCCGTATCTTTAAGATTGATGAGAGGCTCATTGTGCATTTTTCTGAGTCGACAAAAATGTACGCATCATGTTTTACTTTTGGAGATTCTAAAACTGTTTGTGTTTATCCTGTGAGTGATTTTTCGGATGCATTGTTTCAGTTGGTAGTTTGCATATATTTAAATTTGGATATGATGCAGAAGTCTTTAACATAAAAGTAATCCTCAATTCCAGGAGTAAGACACTTTGTGATGCTGTTTATTTTTATGTTGAATTGTGTCACTGACAAAATACTCTCTTCAGAGACGCCCTCTTCCTGTTTCTGGAGATTAGAAAAAGTTGATCGGACTTGAAATTTTCTGTCCAAGAAAACTCATTATGAAGTTGGGCAATCGGTCTCACAATCCCAGGCTATGCAGGTCTTTCATTATTCCAAAAATCCAGTTGGTTTCATAAGCCATCTCCAGGTCAAAGAAGACTCCTATAAGATGTGGTTTTAGGGTGTTGGCCTCTCTCTCGTGAAGGTTTTCAATTTGAGCCCATGATCCAATGTAGATCTCCGCTTTCTGAATCCACAATGAGAATTAGAGATAAATTTGTTTGATTCGAGAAACCAGACCAATCATTTGTTAACCATACGCTCCATAGTTTTGCAGAGGCAGCTAGTCAATGTTAGTGGGCGGTAATTAGACGGATTTGAACTTTCTCTCCCTGGTTTAAGTATAGGAATGATTGTTGCAATTTCCATGATTCTAGGAATCTGGTATTTATGCATATATCATTATATATTGTCAGAAGGTAGTCCAGTGAACTTTTTGGTTGGTGATTTTTGAAAGTCATTATGAATTTCATCTGGGTCGACTGCTGTGTTGTGTAATGTTTAGATAGTTTTTTGTAATTCTGCTGGTGGTGTACGTGGTTGGCTGTATTTTTCAGAATTATTGGATTTGAAGTTGAGTTTTTGTTTCTCTATGTTACTTTTGAAAGTAAGCATATGTGGATTGAATTTGTTGATGGAAGGATTTTCTCAGTGTCTCTGCTAATGTGTCTGCTCTGTCTTTCTTGGTAGTTGCTTCCGTTTTGTTTTTCGTGCTGTGTTTGAGAGTAGTTGGTTGGGTTTTTACGGATATTTTCCTCATCATCCTCCAAACAGTTAGTTTGGGCGGAGGAACAAAGTTGGTTGACATAGTTTTGCCAACTTTTTTCTTGGTTTCCTTTGTGATTTTTCGTGGTTTTGCCATGAGAAGTTTGAAAGCGTTTAGGTTAATGGCAGTGGTTTTTTGATTAAATTTTCGTAAGGTGGACTTATGTTAGCTGTTCTGCAGTCATAATTAAACGGAGGGTTGTGTTTGTTTGAGGCTGAGTTTTTTGTCATTGTTTCGTTTGTTATTGGGATGAGGGTTTCGGTCATGTTAGGGTTGGAATTTACTAAGCTTTTTTGCTTAGAAACGGCACAAGTTCGGTGATGTTAGGGTCTTTAAACAATTTCTGTTTACAGATGGTTTCAAAGACTTGCCTGTTTGCTTTGTTTATTTTTCAGTGAGGGAGTCTATATTCACAGAGAGGTTGTAAACGTTCGATTATTATAGGGAAGTGATAACTGCCGCAAAGATCATTATGGACTTTCCACTCATAGTCCATATGGCTTATGGGAACGCATAAGGTTAGATCAATGGCTGAGTAGGAGACAGTGAATGGGTTGAGGTATGAAAATCAGAGGAAGAATCAAAATTATCCTGATCTCGGCATTGTTGAGATCAGTTAGAATACTTATGTTATATACTCACATAATAAATATGCTTATATAAACATATACATGTTCATGCAGGATACACACTGACGCAATAAATTAATCAGACGCAGTAATTAACGACGCAGGAAGACCTCTTTAGAAAAATATGTACCTCTCACTTTATTGCAAGGGTTCGAAAAGGTTGAGTGGGGTTTTACTGTGAGAGGGAGCTGGAGATCAAACATAACTGAAATATTTTGACCCCTCACTCTTTGTGTCTTTCTTGTTCTCTTGATGCTCAACCGGAGGCCTAGGGGCTCACTCCGCTGGGTGATCTGCTACATCTTATCAGCAACTTCTCAGGTCCCCAAACTCCATCGGGGTTCCCGAGGGCCCCTTTGGCCGGGTGTGGCTTTCCCTACCACATCTCTTCTCCAACTGTCTGGAACTCTACTGGCAACTCCCCTGGCTCGTCGAACTCAACTGAATTATATAATCGTTCGACGCCCACTCGATATTTGAAATCGAATGTTTAATCGTCATCAAGCGGAAATAACTGTCATGCAGTTCAGAGGTCACTCTCTTCCGGTGCATCAGTCTATGAGTGTACCATGGGAATTTTTTAGCTTGTCCCATTTCATCAGCCAATTTCCGCTCACGCGATTTCCTCACATAACTGCCATTGGAATGTGTCACTTCCTTCCGGTGCATCACCTTGAATGGCATTTTGCTCGGGCCGAAGGTCAAAATATAACACTTAGACTCCAGTAAACTTGCTGTCACTTAAACTTCGGTGAAAAATAGTTTTTAAAACTAAAGTGAAAAGCTTGCATAGAATGAAATTAATAATCTTAGAAAGCAAATATGTGAAGAAGAGCAACTATATGGATACTTCAAGTGGTAATGTAAGGAAATGACACATCAGATTACCTTGACATGGTTACGAAGAAGAAACCAATTGAGTGAAACTAAATCTTTATTAAGTGCAGAACAGAATTACGCCATAAAGACTAATCAAGGCAAAGCAAAAGTTGATAATACGCTTAAAAATAACTTCTGTTGGTAATGAGAAGAAAGAGATGAAACAGTTAAAAGCGCAATAAGAGAATGCAGTAAACAGGCTCAAATAAATAAAGGAATGGTTGCAACAGAGTTGGAAAAGTGATCCACTAAAAATTGTCTCAGAGTTTAAAATTTGGCCCTCCTTGCAAACGGTATATACAAAAACCTGAATATGTTCTCGAAAATTTTGCGCACAAAATTCTCTGGGATTTAAAAAATAAAAAACGGATCATCCAATCCCGACCAAAAGACCATGCATAGTTTTAATTCACAAGAGAATAAATTTGGTTATGCTTACAAATGATATATGCACAAACTTGAATCCATCTCCGAAAATATTACGCTCAAATTCTCTGGGATTTTTGAAATACAAACGGATCATTCAATTCCAGCGAAAAGCTTTGATTCACAAGAGGAAAAAATGCTTTCGAGTAGAGTTTGCAGTTACTGAGATCACATTGAATATATATTAAAAAAAAATGAAAATCTCAAAAAATACCTGGATTTTAGCAGAGAACTAAAAATGTGGAACATTTAAGTGATTGTGATCCCTATCATTGTTGGAGTATTTGGAATGTTCATCATGATGCTGGAAAAGACATTGTGTCACTCGAAGATCAAAGAAAGAAAGAAGACTATCAAGTCCACTGCAGCGCCTCAATTGGTAAAACTATTTAGAAGAGTTCTTGAGATTTGGGGAGACTTTGGCTGACAAACCTAAAAAGAGTAAAATAATAATGGAACACAGTGTATAAGTTTAGCGTAACTGCATTCACGTTCTGATGTATGTCATCATTTAGCAAGAATGAAATTGTGTTTCTTATCTTAATATGCTGAGTAAAGAACATTGTTATATAAATTAATGAGTCTTGCGATTTTGATTTTCTTGAGTCGATTTTGTGTTAAAATGAAATAAGCATCCCATGATTTCTACACTCAGAAAACATTTTTATTGCTGCAGAAAATGCCGGTTTAAAATCATATTTAATAGAATATTCTTAAACAGGTTCATTATTTGCATATAAAGTAAGCCTTGCTTGTTCTTCAATAAATGTATATTGAACAAAATGTGTTTATTGGCTCTAACAATATAAACTTGATGAAATAAATGTAGTTAAATTGCGAATGTTTCTTCTGTGTATCAGGAACTGCTATATTTTTCAAGTCCCTGTTCCTCAAATTATAACCCTATTTTTCCGTTCATTAAGCAATTTGTTCTGCTTCAGAAGTGAGTAGGTTTATATACTTGATATTCATATGGCAATACTAACATTTGAATTGTTCGAGGGTTATCAGGACCTATTTGGCAATTGTATTATATCAGACCAAAACGTTATTATGACGGGTTAGGACTCTGAAATGTGCCTCGTAGAGTTTCTTTTCCATTTTCTGATGAATGTCTAATCCATAATGAAAAATAAGAGAGCAAAAACTACGATAAAAAAGTGCTTCATGTTTGGTTTAGCTTTTTTGCTTAATAGCATCTCAACCTTCATGCCAAAATCATCCTTACAGAAAAACAGCAATGATACTTTACAACTAGCGAGGTGGATAATGGTCTTTATACTTTTTTCAAGATTATTATACCGAGGGTGAACTAAATAGAGGAACTGGAGTTCGAACACACTCACGTTGAGGCTGTAGTCAAACACTTTAGCTATTCATCATCATCATGTCGCGCCGCCAGCGCGGATATCCTTGACCCTCTCTCGCCATTTCTCCCTATCATTCATCGCCTCCGGCAGGTCTTCAGGGTTACATCCTGTGTCCTCACATAGTTGCTGTATGTATGTTCGTGCTGGTCGTCCCACTCTTGCACATCCATATGTGGGGGTCCACAGGAGTACATCTCTTATGAGCTCGTCCTTGCTTCTCCAGCAGTGTCCTGCGTATCTGGTTCGTCGAACTTGTATAGTTTTCGTGATGGGGGGCAAGTGTCCGTATAGTTGGAGTCTCGTGGGGTGTTGTCGCCAGGACTTGTTTAATACAGCTCTCAACATTCTTGTGTAATTTCCGTCCAGCCTCCTCTCCAGCCGCTTCGTAAGCGTCCATGTGGTGCATCCATATAGCAGTATCGACACAACCGCTGCCTGGAAGAAACTGCGTTTCATTTTATCAGTTAGGTCCGACTTCCATATGGTCGAGAGCCTATCGATAGCTGTCCATGCCTTCGTCAGTCGTGTGTCGATATCTTTTTCGGTTGATGAGACGCTACTTCCTAGGTAGGTGAATTTGTCGACTAGTTTCAGAGAGGCTCCGTCTAGTGTGGCAATGTTGCCCGTTTGGTTGTAACACATATATTCAGTTTTGTTTGCATTGACATGGAGGCCAATGCCAGCTGCGGCTCATGGCGTTAGAAAAAGTGATATAGTTAATTTTGTACAGAATATTTTTTCAGGGTCAGTCATATGTACATTGCTTCACAGGAATACACTCTACTGGTATGAGAAATATAGAATAATTGTAATCAGATAAAAAAATACAACATAAAACTAATTAGGATAGATAGATATTTTTTTAGGTTGAATATGAAAGGACTTACATAAGAGATCATCATGCTTTAATCACTTAGTACTTGAATGCACAATGGAAAAAAGTCTCAATGCTGAATCGGTGGCACTGATTAGGTGACGCCTATTTAGGCACATTATATATATATATATATATATATATATATATATGTGTGTGTGTGTGTGTGTGTGTGTGTAAGCGAGCATTTCTTCTTTCTCTTTCTCTCTCTCTATATATGTATAGATATATATGTAGATGATGAAAGTACTCCCACACACACACACACACACACACACACACACACACATACACATACATATATATGCGTGCTAAGTTGGTGGGTTCGTAGCCACACGCGCACACACACACACTGATATATGTATATATATATATATATGTGTGTGTGTGTGTGTGTGTGTGTGTCCCTGTTAATATCTGTGTCAGTTTATGTATAAACGTGCACTTTATATATATATATAAATATATATATACATATATATATATATAAAATGAAAATGCTTGCGAGTACACCCACACACACATACATATATATACATATATATATATATATATATATATGGGCACTTTCATCATGTATTATAATTATATAATTATGTTAATATAATCTATTGTAGTTCTATATATATATATATATATATAAGGAAGATGGATGAGTATTAACATTTGCTACATTATTTACTAATTATGATGATAAGGATTATATATAGATTGATAACATTCAATAGCTCATTAATTGATAGTTAAGTAATTATCATTATTCTCTTCCTAACACAGATATTACCTGGATTTTCATTGCAAATTTTCTCTGTAAAAGCTGACCTGATTTTGTCGAGAGGATGTATTAATCGTGCGGGAGGCAGTGTAAATGCTGTCAGAATAAAAATCTGTTCTATCGTAGAATGAATAGGGATGCAATAAAAATATCCGAAATAATGATGTTTTTGTTTATAAAAGCAGTAATTCCTGTTTTTACTAATACATACGATTTTCATTTATTTTATTTATAAATAAAATAAGTAAATGATAATATAAAATTTTATCTGAATTAAAGAAATAGAAAAAACAAAAACAAAAGCTGAAAACAAATTGTGTACTCAGGAAGTGATTCAAAAATACATTTGATAAAGGAACTTTTTATAGCCTGACTGTGTTGATTTGGCTCACCTGGGGAAATGGACGCAATTTTAGTTCACTGATAATGACTCAGGTTTCGGGCTATCATTTTATTACAAAGTTATGGATGAGTGTGATTACTTGACAACTTGAACATTTGGATTCACCAATTTTCTCTAATCTGCCATAGCTGTTTTTATTATTATTATTATTATTATTATTATTATTATTATTATTAATTTACTGCGGCAACTACTGTACAAACGAGTTAGGAAAGACCTTGTACTAATGAAGTCATCTTAGGGTGCCATATCTCGCGCCAACTGAAAGAGAGGGAAAAGTAACACAACAAAGGAGACGAAACCTGTCTGAGATAAAATAAAGATTATTTTCGTCTATGATCGGTTGATGTATAGAGATGTTTTTGGGAATGTCGTTCGTTCGGGAAGATAGCATGTGCCATATTTATAGTTAAGAAGGGCCACGTGGGAAATTGAGTACTGATATGAGTAGTTGAAAAGGTTTATTACATATTGTAGTTTACTGCTATCACATAATGTAATTGTTTGCAAAATGTCGTGTGGACTTTGTTTATGGTATCGAATGTGCGTCTTCCTTGAGGTTGCTGCTCAGTGGTCAGTCGACATCTCTGTTAGGTCGCTGGTGGCTTGTGGCACCGGCCGTTACGGATAGTTTAGCCACTCATTGGACGTGTTCTCTCTCAGCAGTTAGGATCCCTTCTGTCACTGGTTCAAATTAGCCTCTCTTATATATCCCAGGCTTTGATTTTACTTGTATAACTCGGTTTCTGATTCGTCCAGTTGGAACATATTTTTCTTATCTTTTATTTTTCTGTCACGTTTGTCCCTGAAATAGGTATGTGGTGCCGGTTGAATTTTGGTCCTTTGTTGCCATATGATCGGTGGCTGTCGAAGTGAACACTTCCGTTTGGTTTATAAAAAAGGAATTCCGGCAGTTTACGATAAATTGTTATTATTACAGAATAATTCCATCTTTGTTTGGAAAAGTACTTATGAATGGTAATTGCTTTTGAAAAGTAAGTAAACAAATACATCTTTTAATCAGTATCTAATTACAAAGTAAGTCTTAAAATAGTAAAAGAAAAAAAAACAGTTGTAATCAGTTAATAAATTATCACTTGGCAAGTTAATTGCTTCAAAGCAAGGGATAATTCATGAATAAATGGAGTATAAACCGATCATTTTTGGAAATGGTTGGCGCCAAGAGTAGTGAAAATATGGAGGAAAAAGCTTTTAAATTCATTGAAAAAAGTGAACTTAATATTTAGTTACCTCACCTTGAATTTTTATGACAGCCTTAATTCTTTCAGACATGGATTTCACTAATTTAAAGCAATATTTTTTCTTATAGTGGTTCCAACTTTCCCGTAATGGCACTTCATAGATCTTTAGTAGATGGCGAGTTCGCAAAGACCTTTTAAAAAAAATTCCTACATGAATTTTTAATTGGATTCAAATCCGAACTGTTCACTGACCATGCCATTGATTTTATATGCCTTTCCTAAAAAAAAAAAAGAAAAGCTTTAATCTCTTTTACTCTGTGGCAAGTGACACTATCGCGATGAAAAATGATTTCATCATCCCCAAACTAATTTTCTATCGATGGAATGAGAAAATTATCCAGGGTTTTAATGTACTCTTGGGCATTGATTGTTGAGGTAATGTCTGGCGCTTTTACTGGTCCGTTAAATGACATAGAACCTAATATTATGAAAGACTTGGGAAATTTACTTGTTTTCCTCAAGCTGCCATCTTTTTATATTTCATTTGAACAGCACCTGGGAAAAGTTCTAGAATCATCACTTTGATCAAAGCACTTTTTTTTCATCAATGAACATCACTTTCATACAATTGTCCACACACAATGTTTGCTTCTCTTGAGCCAACTTTAAAGTCCTTATTTTCTTTTTGCTTTGACGCTGATTGTCATTTATCGTTTCTGTATGCAAATCCCATTTCATTCAGCCGATTTCTTACTGTTAAATGACATTAACTCCTGTTTCAATCTATTTGCTTTTGTTTTGCTTTTTATTTTCATAGTTTGGTTTATAGTATTTGTTTAATGGTCAATAAATCTTTATGGATTATTTAATGCCAAAATATTCTTGTCAAAAAACTGCAGGGTATCAGTTCGAAAATGAATGTAATAACGAGACTGGAGTTCGAAGTTGCTTCGTTCAAGGCCGCAGTTCAGCACTTCAGCCATTACACCTTGGGAATTCCCACCTTTTTTGCTTTGTGATTTCTATCCTGATGCTTTCATGTCTTTCGTGATCAATCAGTATGTTTTCTTTTTTTAACCATCCCATTTATTTTATATTGCTCCAAATTTTAGATGCACTGATTGGGAACCGCTCACGTTTTTCACCATTTTCCACTATGGATAATCTTTAAACTATTTTTACGACGCTTTCCATTGTTTCAGCTGACAGTTCTTTTTTGGAGCCATATTTCCTTTCTTTTAGATACGTCCGACCGCTTTCTGTGGTCTGCAAGAAATGTCTTTTAACTATAGACCGAATTACATGAATAGGCTCTATTTGTTTTAAAAATGCAAAATAATGACATATTTTTTCTTCAAAATTGGCTTATCTATAATACTTCCCTGTTAGGAAAAATACTATTCACTCCAAAATATTATTTTGCTTAGTTTTCGGGATATTTCATAGAGCTAGCATGTTCAGCTATTAAATAAAAATGCTTGACCTTTCATCTGTTATTCATTTATTTACTGTTAAATAATAAGTAAGTAAAGTTAGCGACCATAGTCGAGGGTGACCCGAAGGCTTCCTTTTCGATAGCTACTACACCAAGGTGTAGGGGAGGGCGCTACTCCATTCCCTGGATTGCTCCACTTTACCCTTGAACCGTACCTTATAATGCTGAGTGTTAAGCAAGGTGGTATCAAGTTCCATTTTTAAAGTCTTTGGTATGACTCGACCTGGGATTGAACCCAGATCTCCCGGGCCATTGGCGAACACTCTAACCGCTACCAAGCTAAACTCCTCTAAGTGAGCTAAATCCATAGTTATCGCAAGGGAAGTATATATATATATATATATATATATATATATATATATATATATATATATATATATATATATATATATATATATATATATATATATATATATATATATATATATATATATATATATATATATATATATATATATATATATATATATATATATATATATATATATATATATATATATATATATATATATATATATATATATATATATATATATATATATATATATATATATATATATATATATATACATATATACATATATATATATATATATATATATACATATATACATATATATATATATATATATATATATATATATATATATATATACATATATATATATATATATATATATATATATATATATATATATATATATATATATATATATGTGTGTGTGTGTGTGTGTGTGTGTGTGTTTTCATGTGTGTGTAAATATAAATATACATAGATATGTAATGTGGGTTGTAATTGGTCAGGACAGTAATTAGCAGAGATGTGTTTTTGCATAGTTGCAGACAGGTGACATAATCATTGAAAAGTAGTTTACCCAAGTGGCTACTGACACACTCACTCCTCTTTCAATTAAACCAGTAATAAGACTTTTTGCTGAAAAAATATCTAGCAAGAGAAAAGAAAGCTTAGGGATGTATTTTTCCTTTCCTTTCACAGATAGCAAAAAAGAAAAGAGATTACAAGTAACTTAATCTTGAATTCAAACTTTGTTTTTTGATTTTATTTATATTTATTATGCTAAGACCCCCCCCCTCTCTCTCTCTTTCTCTCTCTCTCTCCGTATGCATGCAGAAAAACTTGTATACAATATTAGATGTGTGGGAAAAAATTAAGAAGAGGCCATGATTTTATATTTACGAAGAATGTTAAAAAAAAACTGTCATGTATTTTACTTAAAAAAACAAAATATTTGACAGGTTTTTAACTTAAAAAATAAAATACCTGTCAAGTTTCATTTTACACACACACACACACACACACACACACACACACACACACACACACGTGTGTGTGTGTGTATGTGTGTGTGTACTACTCTGATACTGATTAACATTGATCTATATATAGAACGAGGATGGGCTGAAACGTTGATGGGCTGAAAAAGTTCAATGATGATGACTTCTGCTATTGATGACATTTTTATCATTTAGAAGCTAGTTCTGCAGTAGTGAGGGAAGAAGTCAGTTGATCGCAATGGAGACTATGTTTGAAATTAATCCTTATTTAGTTTCATTCTATGAGAGTATCTTGGTCAGTTTATGAACTTTTCTGTCGTTTTCGTATATCAACATGTACTAATTAATATGTAAATGACAGGAGAAACATAGAGCGAAAGGCACCTGCATGTAAATTAATTTGTCGGTTGGAGTACTTTAATTTATATACAAAAGAAGGTGCAAGAGAATGAAATATGTCCAATGTGTATGGCATATTCATACCAATATATATATATATATATATATATATATATATATATATATATATATATATATATATGAAAATGTTCACAAATAGATTTTTTTTAATAGTTACTTTACTCTCACCTATGTTTCTCGCTTCTTATCGCTGTCCCTAGGAAATGTTTAATGACGTCATATAAATATTTTTCTCTCTTTTGACCAACAAAAAAAGAAAAAAATTATAAATCTATTATATACATTATCATCTACAGATAGACCGTTTCGTTGTATCCACAACTCTTCAGTTTGGCTAGCCAGGTTAGGATCGAAACCCGCTTAACTTTACGCTAAACATAGAATTTAACTGCTCAGTCATTTCGATGACATACGTGAGCTCAGCATTTATGTAGTCTAATGATTAAAATTGCTTTTTAAAGCTTGTTTTGTTTGCTCCGGCAAAAAGATAATTCATTGTAAATTTTTCTTAATTGTTGTTATGTTTATTCTCTAAGATACCTCTGAGTCTCCGCGTCGCCAGATCCTAACCTTTCCGCTTAGGAGACAAGAAAAAGCTGTATGGAGGTAAATCTGGTAAGTACAAAAGATGCTACACTTAAATAAAACAACTGTTTTGCCTAAAACTACAAATCAAAAATTATAACTGATATAAATTCTTGAGTAGGACCCATCTTCATTAAAGTTTTAAGATTTAAATTTCAAAGTCAAAATTTAAAAAATCACTTTGTTTCATTCAGATTACGTATATATATATATATATATATATATATATATATATATATATATATATATACTTCGCTCTCTTTCTCTCTCTCTCTCACTCTCTCTCTCTCTCTCTATATATATATATATGTATATATATATATAAATGTATGTGTGTGTGTGTGTGTGTGTATATGTGTGTTTGTATATAAACACATATGCACTCATTTACGTATGAATATGCAACATTCTGAAAAAAAAACGTGTTAGAGAATATCTTTTTGCATAAACACACACATATATACTAATATATGTGCGAGTTTGAGTTTGTGTGTATCTGTGTGTTTGTGAGTGTTTGTGTGAGTTTGTGTGTGTTGCAATAAAATTGTAAAAATATATATTTAAATTATTTTTGCTTTCAAAAACTATTCTGATAGATTTTAAATTCTGAGTTAAATATTTATCCTCACGAGTGAAAACTAATAACTTTAGATTTTTTTCGTTTTGTTGGAAGATCAATCTTTCATTTGGCAGTCCTTGCTGCAATTTTATTTGGCGTCAGGTGTGCTGCATTTAGTAAGTAAATAAGTGATGTTAGTTGAGATTGGAATTATTTTTTTACCATTTTTAGGCCCAAAGCACCAACTCTTGAAACATTTACTCTATATAGATGTATAGTAATGCACTATCAGAAGGATATTGCGTTGTCTAAGCTAAAAATGATATCCTAAAGTCCATTTTGTTAAGCTAGAATTTATTCTACGAGCTCTTTAAAAAATGTTCTTCTGAAACATACTTATATTTTGGGAGAAATATTGAACAAACTGTTCGAAAAGAAATTTAAGTAAAATTATCAAAAATAAAATTCAAATCATTTGAATTAAATGCATCAAGTTCAGTGCATTTAGGCAGCTGTCTTTAATTGATATAATTTTGCGTAAAGATGATAGACAAATTTTTTAAAAGTTATCTTTTATTTTATCAAGTATGACGACAATATAATGATACCTAATTTAGACTTTTCCTCGGTTCATTTATCTATCTTTTATAATATAAATGGCACTTGAAAATTGTTTTTTGGATGAATGAACTTTTTTAAAATTTGATTCTGGGATTAATTCAGAGTTCTGCACTGACAGATCACAATTTTATATCCTTAGTGAACAAAAGAGACCTATCAGATAGTATTTTTTTTTTGTTTCAGGACACTTTCAGGCGTGGAGGAGGAACTCCAGTGGATCCCAGTTTTATTTGCTTTCTTCATAAATAGGACATTTCTGATTCTACTTGATATTACTCCTTTTTTGCACATACTTTTTTTGCTTTTTAACATTAGTAATTCGATTTATCAAGTATTTCTATCAAATACATACAATTTGCAAACAGCTGTATAGTTTCAGCTAGCTGATAATAATAATAATACGAAGTAAATGATTGAACAGTTCTATGTGACCAAAATATACCACCTGACAAACACAACCATTCCGGATCAGTATATATATATATATATATATATATATATGAAGGTCGCAGAAAAAACATAATCCAAATAGGTGTATAGCGGTTGTTGGTATTAGTTATTTTCCCGAACACTATATATTTTAGGCACTAGAAATGAATTACGAAACTATTCTTTAACAACAGACGAACGAAAGTTCTTTATTTGCAGCTTTGAGGCGGTTTGTTCTTGGTACTGCAAGACTCGTGGTGTTTAGGCTTGTTGGTTGTTTGAGACGATATGGCTTAGCTAGATGTTGAGATGGCAGCGTGTCGTTGGACGTGTGAGGGAAGTATTCAAGGTCACCGTGTAGTTTTGTGTGTCTGGTAATAGGGGAGAGTAGGCGTTATCTCCATTATGTGGACCAGAGGTGAAATGAGAGCTAGGTGTGTCGAGAGCGAAGTGGCGCTCGGATCGACATAGTAAATTTTTGTGGTGCTTGTGGAAGGCATGCTGAACGTATCTAATTCATATTCAACTGGGATTCCTTGGTCTAAAATATATTAGACGCAAAGAATCCATAAATTAGAAGGTTCCCTCGCTGAGTGTCCATGTTGCTGCTGCTAGGGTTAAAGCCACAGTGATATGTCCACACTGGGTGGCTTGTTTAGCTAAAAAGCATTGCTAAGCAGGGGCAACCAGAGACACGTCCGTTCTGGTCGCCGTCTCATGCCGAAGAGAGTGTGTTTGGCCGCTCACCCGTTTTGCTAGCCGGAAAAGAAGGTCCGGGCTGAATGGGATAAGTCATCCTGATTGGGTGAAATTCAGTGTTGAATTAAATAGCGCGCCAAAACAAAATATGAGATTTTCCTCTTCTCTACAGGTGAATATATTATGATGTAAAGTCAACAATAACGTTACAGTAACCATCATCAGGATTTGGATATCAAAATTGTTCGCATAGCGATGGATGCTTGCTGAGATGACTGCTACCTTCATACTGTCGGATTTTAATCCATATTTACTTTCATATATATATATATATATATATATATATATTTACTAATCTACTATATACCAGCATTCACGGTTACCAGAAAAAAAGAAAAAAAAAACCCCGCCAGGCACAAGAGATAAAAACATCTCGAATCTCCGCCCGGGGGAAAAAGAAAAAAGTATCATAGGACAAAAAGAAAGAAAAGGCCAACCCCGTCACATCAGTTGAAAAAAATCAAGAGATATGCAGTCAGTCGGTCAAAAGAAAAATAAAACCCACGGTAAACGCTGCAATGCTACAATTACAAGAGTGCTCAACACGAGTGGAGCCAATTACAAAATTAACTTAAATCGCGAGTCGGAATTCTCCTACTAATGTTTCACCTTAACGGATCATCAGGGAGTCTAATTATATATATATATATATATAAACAAGGTTTGCCATTAAATAATCCACAAAGGTTGATATTGCATAAAACACAACCAAAGTAAACTTGAACAGTAAGGTACTGGGCAATTTCAGTTCAGGGGACTCTGTTATGTAAATACCTTTGGATAGTGGTCGTTGAATAAGGTATAAAATCAAACCACAGTGCTTTCGTTTTTGTGAGAAACTCTACATTTTGCATGAGTAGGGCCAATCCTGATATTTCAGCATGTACATTATTCTTGAGCAGTTGCAATATCTTAGACTTAGTCACATATTTGGCCTCCTTTAAGTAAAGAAGTCAAGAGCATAAAAACAAGGAATTCTGAATTTCTTGAAATTAATCTGCCTCTGAAAAAATTGTGCAGAAACTCTATGGTTTCCCTAGTTGTACAAGCAGTGACTCAGCCATGTTGAAACCAGTTTTGTGGATGTAAAAAATTTTCAATCATTGTTCTGCACAGGGTATCACTGACGGTCTCAGTCTTAAAAAAATTAAGCACCAATCTCTTTGCTGGAAATTACTCCACAGCATTCAGTATACTTAACTGAATGTAATGCGTGTTGATGCATTTCCTTCCAATTTATTGTGCCTGATTCACATGTCCATTTGTTTAAAAATGGTTCTAATTACTAATCATGGGCTTGTTTCAAAAATGTCATCTTTATTCAACTTCTTTTCAAATCATAGTGCATATTCTAGATTCAGCTGACATCAGATGGCTGCTCCTTCTCATGAAAGTAAATCAAGTAGGAGTGCATATACAAGGTAAATATGAAAATCTCTTGTATTGATATCCTGGAAACACATAACAGAGCTGATTAACAATGAGTGCACACAAACAGAGCTTTAATAACTCTTTGCTGTACAGACACATTTCTGTATCTGAGCAAATACTTAAGCAATGACTGCTTCAAAAGAGATATTCTACTCTGTCATGAACCTCAAACTGAGCTCTTTATTGTTTTCATAGTTTGGGGATTCTTTATAGTAAATTAGAAATAGAAATTTTTGCTAAAATTAGAGACCTCTCAGCTGATTATATGAAATTTTATTATTTTATTTGTTTTTCACTCTTTAACTTGATATTTTCAATGTTTTAGTGTAACTTAAATTATCAAAAAAATATAAGAAAGGAAATTAAGAACAAAAGGGTTGAATTTTTTAATGTTTCAGTCTTTTGTGAGATGAAGAAGACATGTAGTAGGCATGGCAAGAAAAGTAAGAATGAGGACATAAGCGCCATTCTGTTATGGGCTCTTTCAAATAGACATAGCAGTGTTGACTGATCAGCAGAGTTTTACATATATGACCTCTATGCAAATACTAGCTAGAGTCTACAAGACCAACTAAGAGTGATAGATAATAGAGATGGATAGTAAGACAGAGTGTCAGAATTATGTGCTTTCAATGTGACTATATATATATATATATATATATATACCACGATGTAAGTTTATATATATATATATATATAAATATATATATATATATATGCACGTCTAATATACATATGTATATGCATATATACATCTATATCTACATCTATATGTACATATATATAAACATATACATATGCCCATACACATACACACAGACATAAGATATACAATACTCATATGTACACAAAAATGTATATATACATATACACATATAAACATATGTTTCTATATTTGCACATAACGAAATGCTTACACACACATGCACCCACATGTATATATATATATATATATGTATATATATACACACATGATGTTTAATGTACATGCATAAACATTATATGCATATAAATATAGATACGTTTATATATATATATATATATATATATATATATATTGAACCCTGGTCTCCTGGACCATTAAGGAACAGTCTACTCATTAGGCCAATATATGTATATATATATACACATGATGTTTAATGTACATGCATAAACATTATATGCATATATATATTGATACGTTTATATATATATATATATATATTGAACCAAGGTCTCCTGGACCATTAAGGAACAGTCTACTCATTTGGCCAATAGCCTATTTGATACATATATATATATATATATATATTTGACATGGGAAAGGTTTAGATCCAACTATTCTTCTTCCAGCTCTGAGTAAACAGTAGAGCAGGCTGGGCTCTTTAACCTCAGTATGGTAACAAGTCAAGGTGAAAGGAAACTACAAATTTAAACCTGTTAAACTCTCCTTAAAAAATTGTCTTTGTGTTGCATCCTGCTCAAACAGATAACAATATGCCCCTCACTGTGGATTGAACACTAGTGGGTAAATATGCTAGCTGCCACATACACTGAAATGCAATAGCTCTTCTCAGGAACTGAATCCTCTTGGTAACTAATAATGCAGATTTAAAAATATATATGAAAAAATTTCTTCAGTTATGCTGAGAATGACAATGGCTCTGGGGTAACATATCCAAATGATGTAAAGTCAGCCAGGCTTTGATCCCAGCTTGAAACCTCTCATGGGTCGAACCACACTGTAGAGTTGTGATACAACAAAACAGTCTGTCTGTGATTGACAATACATATATATATATATATATATATATATACGTGTGTGTGTGTGTGTATATATGTATATATATGTATACACACTCACACATATATAAACACACACATATGCATAATATATAATGTGCATACATATATATCTATATATGAGGTGCTTTCAATAAGTTTCCAGACTATTTTGTACAGGCATTTAAAATTGCCGTAGACTCTTGATTCAGTATGTTATTGCTATACATCTTATGAAATGACTGACCAATTTTCATCATTTCAGATTCAAATGAACAGCTACAGCAAGAATTGGAATACACCCTACTAAAGCCTGATTGTCACAGCTGGTGAATTTAAAAGATGGAATCTGACACTTTAGAAGAATGATATGCAATAAAATTCTGTTTTAAACTCGGAAAAATGCCACAGAAACGTATGGAATGCTTCAGACTGCTTTTCGACCATCTTGCATGAATCGAGCATCAGTTTTCGAGTAGCATAAGAGATTCAAGTATGGCAGGGAATCTATGAGGGATGATGAGAGGTGTGAGAGGAATAAGGAAGTCAATACACCAGAGTTGATTGGCGAAATAAAGAATTTCATGGATAAGGACTGTTGTGTGTCTATAGAGACAATAAGTGCACAGTTTGATGTCAGCGTGGGAACTGTAGACACAATTATTCACGAGGAAGTGAAGATGTGAAAGATTTGCGCGAAGTTTGTCTCAAGGGTACTCAGAGGAGATCAGAAAGAAAGCCGTTGTCATGACAGCAGTGACATTGTCGAGCTGATCAATTCAGATCCCGCAGTTCTTGATGTTCTGGTGACCTGTGATGAAAGCTGGATCTACTGCTATGACCCAGAGACCAAGAGACAGAGTTCCCAGTGGAAGCATGCTGTCTCTCCCAGACCCAAGAAGGCCAGACAGAGCAAATCCACCCACAAACTTTTGATGATCTCTTTTTTTGACAGCACTGGCATGATCTACATGCACTGGTTTCCCACTAGACAGACAGTCAACAAGGAATACTATGTTGATGTTTTAAGAGAGTTCAGGCAGAGATTCCATTGGAAGAGGCCAGCACTCTTCAAATTGGGTAAGTGGCATTTTCACGAGGACAATGCACCAGTTCACAACTCCATCCATGTCACTGACTTTTTGACCAAGATGGGTATCAAGACAGTTGCTCACCCTCCCTATAGTCCAGACCTTGCTCCCTGTGACTTTTGGTTATTCCCTAAGCTCAAGGAAAAACATAGAGGCTGTTGTTATGAGACAATTGAGGAGATGAAAGAGGCTGTGATGAAGGTCATTGACATGCTCACACAAGAGGACTTCTATGGGTTCTTGCAGAAGTTGTTAGAATGGTACAACAAGTGCATGGCAGCCGGAGGATATTCCTTTGAAGGGGACTTGAGTTTCATGTGTGTACTATCAATAATGTAGTAGTGTCTCTGCTTGATTAGGCGTATTCGCTAGTAACGCCAAGTCATCAGCGTAGTCGGCGTCCGTGATTGTTTTTGCGGGGTACCTTTTGCTTCTTCTCTTAGTCAGCTCAAAGCCATTTTCTCTGATTTTGTCGATCGAAGTCCTAAGCACATAGTCTAGACAGATGATAAAGAGGTACGGGGCTAGTGTGTCTCCTTGTAGTACTCCTGCAACAATGTCGAAGTATTCCGTGTCTCCATCTGGTGAACGTACTTTTACTTTGGTGTTTCTGTAGAGAATCATTATCGCTGCTACGGTTTCTTTTGGTAGGCCGTACTGGAACGAGCTGCAGCTGGCATTGGCCTACATGTCAATGCAAACAAAACCGAATATATGTGTTACAACCAAACAGGCAACATTGCCACACTAGACGGAGCCTCTCTGAAACTAGTCGACAAATTCACTTACCTAGGAAGCAGCGTCTCATCAACCGAGAAGGACATCGACACACGACTGACGAAGGCATGGACAGCTATCGATAGGCTCTCGATCATATGGAAGTCGGACCTAACAGATAAAATGAAACGCAGTTTCTTCCAGGCAGCGGTTGTGTCGATACTGCTATATGGATGCACCACATGGACGCTTACGAAGCGGCTGGAGAGGAGGCTGGACGGAAATTACACAAGAATGTTGAGAGCAGTATTAAACAAGTCCTGGCGACAACACCCCACGAGACTCCAACTATACGGACACTTGCCCCCCATCACAAAAACTATACAAGTTCGACGAACCAGACACGCGGGACACTGCTGGAGAAGCAAGGACGAGCTCATAAGCGATGTACTCCTGTGGACCCCCACTCATGGATGTGCAAGTGTGGGACGACCAGCACGAACTTACATACAGCAGCTATGTGAGGACACGGGTTGTAATGCTGAAGACCTGCCGGAGGCGATGAGTGATAGGGAGAAATGGCGAGAGACGGTCAGGGATATCCGCGCAGACGGCGCGACATGATGATGATGATGATGACTATCAATAAAAGTGCCCAGACAAAAAAAGTCTGGAAACTTATTTAATGAGGCTTGTATGTATAAATATATGCACATATATATGAGCATACATGTGTACACATAAGCTCACAATCACACACTATATTATACCTTAGAGGAGTTATACAAGGATTTTAAAATATCATGAATTATACAGGGAATTCACTTTAGTTTAGTGGAAGAAAGTATAGCAACAAACACCTGAGCAAAGAACTTGTATATGATTTACAGGTCTGAGGTTTAGGCTTTGGTTCTTTTCGGAAATCACATTCGGACTAATCATAGGGAAGTAACAGTACCAAACCATGCTATGCAATAGGATGAAGCCACATACATACACATATATGTATGTGTGTGTGTAACAAATTAATGCAGCTGCCACTGCAAAGACAGCAGCAGTGCTACCAACAAAGCCTTCATCAGACAATGACCCTAGGGTCAGGCCTGGCTTCGACCTGAAACCATGACTGACCCCTGGGTTATTATCTGATGAAGGCTTTGTTGGTGTCACTGTTGCTGTCTTTGCAGTAGCAGTTGTATGAATTTATAATGAAATCTTGCTGACGAACTTGGAAATCGACTTGATAAAAATAATAAACAACATAACATATTGATTCATTCAATTTGTTTTCTGTAAGAATGTATTATTAATTTCCTACCAAAATTTCCCAGTCCCCATTAAAGAGCATTTCTATTTGTTTCCTGATCAATTTCAAGCTAAAATATTTTGAGCATTTCCAGGTATGTAATGATAGTAGTTCCATTGTCCCCCTACCACACATCACTCCTTACACATATACCTTAAAGCGCTCTCTGAGGTCAATGTAGTTCACATGTCAAATTTCATCTAGGTTTGCCTATTAGGAAATGGTCATTCTGTTGATAGAATGAATTATTTCTGATTAGTTTTCCTTATAATTCAAGTTCCCTCATGAGGGAGCTTTACTGCAAATGTTAATTTTACCAGCTTTCTTGATAAATTGGACCTTCCAGATCAATTTTAAACTATAATGTTTTGGTAACCTCCAGGAGTGAGGAGGTAGGCCCTGCTCCTTGCAAACACTTTTGAATTTATGCTCTTTTAGATCAAGTGAGATCATACACTATGTTTCACCGAATAGCCTTAAAGTCTAAAGGTAACAAGCAAACAAAGGAGAGAATTATTCATATGATAACAAAAGAATCCAGCATTGGGAAGGATAAAATATATCTAACTACATTTTATTAAGTAAATTTTATTTTATTTGCTTTCCATATGAATTAGTCTTGATATTTATTTTCTTCCAAAACTTACCAGTTCCTCTCTTCTTATAGAAAATTTTATTTGTTTCCTGGATGAATTAGACCTTCCTGATAAATTTTAAGCTAAAACATAAAGGGAACCTCCAATCAACCTTTCCCAACATCACTCCCTCTAAAGATCCTTTTGAAATCCACTGTGAGATCAAGGTATCAACTACCATGGGCAAGGTTTCATCAAGGTTTGTCCCTTAACTGAAGAGACTGTATGTAGATTTTGTCATTTTTGATAAATTGTTCTTAAAAATTTCAGATCCCCCATGAATAGTAGCCAATCCAACAGTTTAATTTGATTTTTGGATGAATTAGACCTTCCTGATCAATTTTAAGCTAAAATATTCTCAGCAGATAAATCTTGTGGGACAAAATTGCAAAAAGTGTCCTGAATAAAAAATATATGATAAAAAGGTTAAGCTGTGAAAATTAATGAAGTGTAAATACAGGGAAGGACATATGTAAATATGGGAAGGGACAAGTGTACATTGGACAAGGACTGGTGTAGATATCAGCAAGGAGAAGTTTAGATATAGGCAAGGATAGGTGTAGATAAAGGCAAGGACATGTTTAAAACCATTCTTTTCTGCACATGTTGATAACTGAATATTTTCATAGCATATTATTTTGTTCTGGCCAACTTATTACACATCTTTTCTATTTTTAAGACAGTGCTTTTTTATTTCTTCAATGGCCTTATTCTGAAATCTTCTTCTTAAATGTTATTCTTTTGAGAACAAGAAACTAATTGAAGAATAAGGACTCTAATTATTTCAACATATATTCTATATTTAAATCATCAAGTTAGCAATGCAAGCATAAGTATCAGTGTCAATGAAAATATAAAATGATCATGACTTTTGAGGTTTCATAACACATGAACCCTGAAGTAGGAGTGTGTGTTAAAATCATTTAGTTCTCTGGAAGAATGCAGGTTCCCCTATGAACAAAAAGTGAAATATGATAAATTTAATCTTGAAATTTGACAAAATTAAAAGCTTTGGATTTGATATTGAAAAATTCTGAATATTGCAGGTCTGATAAATATTATAACATCTAAACAGTAGTTAAGAAATTATCAAAATATTTTACTTCAAACCATCTACACAATTAAAATATTTGTACTTTAATTTGAAATATTTTAAAAAATGAAATAGTAAAAATTGTTGAATTCCAATTTAAGGACTTTGGTAAAAACTGAAGAAAGTAAAATAAAAGGACTTAATTTGAAAAACTAAAATTAACCTTTGAATCTTTCACAAAAATTGTTCCCCAAACTGAAATTACCAGATTTTATTGTTATCTTTATTTATTAAGTTAGAAATTCCAAAAAGTCTCTATTCATTTTAGACAATTTTAAATTTGAAATGAAAGAATTTTATTTTGAAAAATTATATAGTATAAGTATAATTATATAATATAATTTAAAAACAGTAAATATTCAGATTTCATTTAAAAAAAAGATTAAATTTGGCAATTTTAATTGAGAAAATTTGGAAATTGTTATGCAATTTTAATTTGAAACTTAGTTAAATTATGAATAAAAGGAATTTGCAATTATTCAGATTGAAATGAAATTATATGAGTTTTATAAACTGAAACAAGTGGATTTTATTTGAAATATCTTTAAATGTGATATTAAATGCTAAATGGATATAAAGACAATATCAACAGCTTTTCATTGATATGCACAGACTTCTATAAAAATGATTAGAAAATAGATGAGAACAGATTGAAGTAGTGTTGAATAAGTATGAATAACATCTATTCTTATCAATAATTAAAGATATATATTTAATTCTAAAGTACAATATAACTGGGTGAATCAAAAGTTTTGCAATGTTTTGGTTAGTGCTAGTTTACAGCACATTTTTTATATGACTGGAACAATTAAGCTATGCAAGGAACTCACAGTGGTTAGTAGTGATGTGGTTGTTGGCGCACTGTCCTATTGTGCATAGTTTCACTCCCTGTGTGATATAAAAGCTACACAGATGAATGTGCAATGTAGTCTAATTTGGGAACACATGTTTATAAGTCTGAACTGGGTCATTATGCTGCAGAAGCAATCAAAAACATTTGTTGTGTAAAAAAGGAAGGCATATTTGATCACAGTATAGTATGGTTGAAAAAATTTGCTTGAGTTATCAGAACCACCTTCAGAACATCAGCAAAAGCATCTAGAACTGTTGAATTGGGCCTCATGTATACCAAAATATTGCAAAACTTTTGACTCACTTTTGTATAGCAGTAAAGTTGGCAACTGTTGCTGAGGGTGGCCTAAAGACTCCCTTTTCAATAGCTACTATACCAAGGAGTAAAGGAGGATACTACTCCTCTTTGCCCTTGATCTTTTACCTTATAATGCTGAGTGTTTAGCAAGATGGCATCAAGTACCATTTTTAAGTCTTTGGTATGACTCGAACTGGGATTGAACCATAGCCTCTCGGAACATTGGCAAACACTCTACTCATTAGACTATAGGCCCGATATATATTATAGGTTTGTGAATTGACACTATATAAAAATACTCTAGTGTAGTTTAAGCAGCAGTTAGATATGAAGTTCAGAGGTACAACTAAAAAAACATTGGTCTCTGCAAAATTGTAACAACCCACACCTTCCTGTAAAATAAGTGAGAAAAATTCAAAAGACTAAACTTCAGTTCTTGACCAATCAGAAGGTTTCCTGCTTTTTTAAAAAAAATACTATTTCCTTAAGGCTTTATAAATCAAGAATTTTATTTAAATCACCAGTCATATGAATTCACATGTTGCTCTCACCTATTCTCATCAATTTTCGGTAAACCATCTTGAACATTTTTGAATTAGACATTTAAAATGCAAATTTAGGGGATTTTGTTCAAGAACATCAGGTAAATTGCCCTGTATAATTTTGTTATTTGAGTGAATAAGAGATTACTCATAGTTTTCTCTCTTGATTATATCACACAATTTTTGTATTTTTTGAAATGTCTATTTCAGTCTCTTTCTAATTAATGATGGATGCTATAACACCAAACCAAGTACTTTTACTTAGACCAGGAATTCTCAAAGTGGTCCATATAGACTCCTGAGGATGAATAATATTTTGGTAGTGTGAATAAAAGCATAGCGGTCCATGAGGGTGGGTGGGAAATGCTAGTTTGCATTTTTAAAACCGTTTCTAACAGAACAAAAATTGTTTGATCATGTACGATAGTTGTCAGATATAGTAAAACAAGCAGAAAGTTTGCTTGGGTGTGGTGACTATTCACATATGAGTTGTTAAAATCAAATGAATGAACAATCTAGCTCTTTGAACCTTTTAAGCCTCACAAACCTGAAACATACTATTTGTAATTTCCTCTATGACAACCAAACCTGCAACCTAGTATTTGTAATCTCTATCACTACCGAAACCAAAACCTTCTATTTATAATCTCGACTATGAAAACCCAACATGCAACCTACTATTTGTAATCTCCTCTATGACAAGCAAATCTACTATTTGTTATTTGTAATCTAATCTTTGACAGCCAAAACAGCAACCTGCTATTTGTAATAAACTCAAGGACTACAAAAACTTCAACCTTCTATTTGTAATCTCCTCTATGACAAGCACACCTGTAATCCAATTTTTGTAATCTCCTCTATGACAATGAAACCCATCTTTTTCAGTCTCACAAATCTGTAACCTACTATTAGTGATTTCCTCTATGGCAACCAAAAGTACAATATTCTATTCAAAATCTCCTTTATGACAATAAAACCTGCAAGTCACTATTTGTAATCTCCTCCATGACAACCAAACCTGAAACAAACTCTTTGTAATTTCCCCAATTACGACCAAAACAACAACCTACTATTTGTAATCTCCTTTATGATAAACTATCCCATCCTATGCTGCCTCACAATTCTGCAACCTAATATTTGTAATTTCCTCTATGACGACCAAACCTGCAACCAATTATTTGTAATCTCCACTATGACAATGAAACCCATCCTTTTTATCTTAAAAAAACCTGCAACCAATTATTTGTAATCTCCACTATGACAACCAAACCTATCTTTTTTTACCCTTAAAAACCTGCAACCAATTATTTCTTATCCTTAAAATCCTGAAACCAATTATTTGTAATCTCCACTATGACAACCTATCTTTTTTACCCTTAAAATCCTGCAACCAATTATTTGTAATCTCGACCATGAAAACCAAAACCATCCTTTTTATCTTAAAAAAACCTGCAACCTACTATTTGTAATATTCTCTATGATGTCCTAACCCATTCTTTTTAGCCTCACAAACCTGTAAACTAATATTTGTTATTTCTTCTGACAACCAAACCTGCAACCTTCTATTTGTAATCTCTATCACAACCGAAACCAAAACCTACTATTTGTAATGTCCATGATGACAACCCAACAGGCAACCTACTATTTGCAATCTCCTCTATGACAACCAAACTTATCCTTTTTAGCATTTTTAGCTTCACAGATCTGAAACCTACTATATATAATCTTCTCTATTCCAACTAAACCTACAACATACTACTTGTAATCTCCGCTGTGACAACCAAACCCATCCTTCCTATTAAAACAATGTGAGAATTAAAGATGAATTTGTATTTATTGTGAATTTTTTCTTTCGTAAATTATATTAAACACCAGTAAATTAGCTATGTTTTGTAATTTAATGTTCAAGTAATCCATTTCGAGATGAATGGAGATTAATTTAGTTGTTTAGGATGCATCAAGTAAAACATCTAAGAAGCCCTGATATAGATACAGAATGTATTATCAGTACCTGTAGAAATCATGTTAGTCTTGATGATAGAAATATTGCATTTGTATAAATATTGTACATTTTTTTAGGAGAATAGTAGGTCCATTAATTTTTCTAATTTGATACTGAAAATATCACTAATAAATCTTCTTTTGAGTACTATTTGCTAAATAATTAAAAATAATGCAATCACAGTGTTTTCTTATAAGTGGCTTTCAAATTCGATATCATTATAGCAAAAATGTTTAATTTATTTATGAGTGTAAATTTTAGATTTTAATGAGAAGTAATGAATAAAACATGAAGAATTTAATTCAGTAAATTATTAAATTAAGGAATATTTTAAAACTGTTTTTTTTTGTTCTTTGAATATGAATGAGTTACATTATGTAAATTTGCTGTGGCATATATAAATATTCAGTCAAGTTAAAATGTTATTTATGCTGTTCTCTTTGGATAGGTTAGTTGGTTGATTTTATGGTGTGTCAATCCTTGCTGAGCTATTTTATGCTGAGCTTATAAGTTCAGTAAGTTTTTTGCCATCTTAAAAATTGGATTTCATAATAATGTTAATGTCACTTTAAAAATAGCAAAGACAAGGAAATTGACCTGAACAAAATAGTATTTAACAAAAAGATCAATTTATCAATATCACAGACACATATGGTAATAGGTATGTCCTTGTCCATGTATTTTTGTAATCATATTGTTTTCAGTAACAGATTGCTTAATACTAACTAGAAGACTCGACCTAGTGATCGTTAACAAAAAAAAATGGGAACTTGACATCTCATGGATTTTGCCATTCCAGCAGATCACAGAAAAAAAATAAAAAGAAGAAAAGAAAAGAAGAAAAGAACAAAGAAAAATGTGGAACATGACAGTGACGTTGATACCAATTGTAATTGGCATTCATGGTATAGTCTCCCAAAGGCTTGGAAAGGGGACTTGAAGAGTTGAGAAATCAGAGGATGAATCTGTTGTACTCCCAACATAATGAACTCGCCCTCCTCCATAGATACATGTCAATGAGAGCGTCAGACGGGAGTGCACCAATCAGTGTGACACAATCACATGTGATACCATTTGCATAGTGAACAGATAGTCACTACCACACTGGACTCTCAGCTTTGTACCAACTAACTATTGTTTAACCAGGTTCACTTGTACCTTGTTTCTGTTATTTGAATATATATGTTTTTCTATCAAACCTTTTGTGTTTCCCTGTGTCTTTCTTTGGTCAGCATCACAACAGAATCAAAACCATCCAAACTGCACCATTGTTGAGATTGGTCAGAATAATCAAAAGTGTCCTGGAGATCTGAGGAGACTTGCTATCTCTCAGACTTCCCTGAAAGACCATCAGCTAATGTTGGTGTGAAAAAACTGGCAAAAAATCTTTCACTGAAATAAAAATCCAGAGAGGTATATTCATAGGAGATGTGCTATCACCATTACTATCTGTAATTGCAGTGATATCATTCAATCACATGCTCAGGAAAAAATGCAGCCACCAACAAACTTACTAAATCATAAGAAAAGATAAATCACCTATTGTACATGGATGACATCATACTGTTGGCCAAAAATGAAAAAGGACTAGAAACCCTAACATAGGCAGTGAGGATAAACTGTCAAAATATAGGGATGGAATTTGGTATGCTCCTTGCTGATAATGAGACCAACCAAGTTAAAGCAAAAATAGATAAGATGCAACAAAATAGTAGATGTAAGTTATGTGGTGATAGAGACAAAATGACCAGTTATGCGATATGCAAATGCAGCAAATTTGCAAAAAAAGAGTATAAGACTAGACATGATTGGTTGGAGAAGGTGATCCACAGGGAATTGTGCAAGAAATTTAAATTTGACCATAGGAACACGTATATGCACAATCTGGAATCTGTCCTGGAGAATGAGACACAAAATTTTCTGGAATTTTTAGATGCAAACAGATCACTTAATCTTAGCTAGATGACCAGACCTTGTAAGAATAAATAAAAAAGAGAACCTGCCAATGAGTGGACTTTGAAGTCCCAGTGGACCACAGAGTAAAATTAAAAGAAAGTGAAAAGTGAGATAAGTACCATGACCTTACTAGAGAACTAAAAAACAATGGAACATGAAGGTGATGGTGATCTCAACTGTATTTGGTGAACTCAGAACAATCCCCAAAGGATTGATAAAGGGATTGGAGAACTTGGAAATAAGGGGATCTGTAGAGACTATCCTGGCTACAGCATTATTGTGATTGGCTAGAATACTGAAAAGAGCCTGGAGACACGAGACTTGCTGTCACTCAAACTCCAGTGAAAAACCATCAGCTAATTCTGGTGTGAAAAACTCTTAAAGGAGTAAAATAATAATAATCAATTATATGGTCTGAAGTAAATTTTCTTATTTAATGATAATTTCATTGTACACATTTATATGGTTTCAAGTATTCCTATCGAATACTGATAATTTATAGACAATTATATGGTTTCAAGTAAATAATTATTTACTTTCCAGTAAATACTATTCTTATTTAATTATAATTTCTTTGAACCAACTATCTAGTATCTAGTATTCCTATCTATGAATAATTTTTTAACAGATCTACTTGACTCATTGATAAGATCCTCACAGAGTGGACCAGGGTGTAATGGCAAGTGGTGACTTCATACTTACTCCAGGGGTGACTTTACACTTTACTCCAGAACTGATGCAGTTTAGTGTCATGCCTAGAACTCACTTTTATTTTAAAACTACAAATTGTGACTCACCTTTTCATGATATAATATTTGTATTTATGTATTTACACATCAAAATCATTTTCTGTGATAGTGAATTTTCAGCCAAAGAATTGTAGAAATTCTCTGATTCCATTGCTTTGAAGTTAACCAAACCCATGAAATGCTTCACTGAAAAATATCAACCTTATTATAAATCATTTATAGGCTTAAATTTTATCAGTGTTTGTTAAGTTGCCATGCCCCTCAAGGTCTTTCATCAGCCCTCAGAGATTTTGTGTTGGAGACAGCCGCACCTGTTTATGATTTAATCATTTCTCTAAGAATACAGTTAGGATATTTTTGGATACAACAGAACACAAAACCAGCTTTGATAGTTTTTAGATAGAGTTGCCAAAATCTATTATATACGTGTGTGTGTGTGTGTAAGTGCTTGCATGCATATATATATATATATATATATATATATATACTGTATTCATGAGAATGCATAGGGGGGTGTCCTCGTAGTGTAATGGTTAAAGTACTGGATGGTGAAATTGGAGTGAGTGAGTTCATACTCCACTTGCGCTATTACGTTCACTTTTGGACAAATACCCTAAAAGTATGAAGCCCCTCATCCTTCCAGCTATGGGTTAAATAGAATCATTGCAAGTCTTCTAGAAGAGTGGCTTTAGCATTAAATAACCCATAAAGGTTGATATACCCTTAAACAAAGAAACCAAACCAAACCAAACCAAACCAATCTAGAGAGTGCATAGCTAATTCCCCAACCTTACATATAGGTATCAACTGAATTGTGACAAGAATATTTTTTCGAATATTCATCCAACCCCTCTGATATGGTCAAGGTGAGACACAGAATCAATTTTTCAGCAGAGTTGTAGTAGTTTGAAATTAGAGTTTTCCTTCTAAATTTGTTACCATACCAAGACTAAAAAACATAGTCTGCCCTACTACTTATGGATAGCTGGAGGGAGAAGAGAAGGATTCATATCTTTCTCAAAGTGAAATACACACAATTTTATTAAGAATTTGAACTCTGATTGACTATTCCATATCCTAAGTTGACAACTGTCATGCACCACACCTCCAATTCTTAATGAGACATTTTTACTGCATAAAGTTCAACCATATAATTATTATTCAGTGCTAAATTAAGTTGATTGAAACAGGAGAAGATTATCTTGAAAAATAATTCACTGCTTTTTCCATCATTTGATGATTGCTAGAAGGAGTTGGACACTGGGAACAAAAATGACCAGAAATGCACCTGGTTCCTAAAGTAAACAGGAGATTTTGTATAATAAAAGGAAAAGAAAAGAAACATTATTTTTTATATACACTAATGTTATCTTTCTCTGTGCTAAATGTGGGTTTGATACTGTGATTCAAAAAGGTCAGGCCATCGAGTTGATACATACCAGATCTCCAGTAAAGAAAAAGTTCCAGGCACAGATGTCAGTAAAGAAAGTCATGTTGAAGTCTTTTGGAACATGGAAGGATTCATGACTATTGATTTCTTTGAAAAAGGTGCATTTGTTGACAGTGCTTCCTATTGGCAACTATTTTGGCAAAATTCACCTTATCTATTGAAATGTCCTCATACACATATACACACTATATACTTACATAATATAAAGAAAATATATAAATACAGGCCAATATTTCATAGCACATACATATATACAGATGCATAAATATTTCTGCACACACACACACACACACATATACATATATATATTTCTTGCATCTTTCTTTTTTCAGATATCATCATTTCTGTAAATAAAATAAATTGATTTGAATTTCATCTGACTTTTGCATAAATTTAAAAGGTACTGAAATGTACATATTTTTAATTTGTGTCTTTATTTTTTTTTTTGCATGTGAATGCTGATCATTTTGCACAAAAATGTCTCTAAAAGTACAGATGCAAGATATTTGCAGAAAAGAAATTATTCTAATATGTTGGACACGTCTAAATTAATTAGTCAAGTTCTCTTTTCCCTTCAACAAAATAGAAAAAATAGACCCTAATATATCTCAACGGTGCCTTCATTAAAGCTGTCACTGTTTACTATCAACTTTTAAGATAAATTGTTCATGACTTAAGAAGAAAGGTTTCTGTATTCAAACATTGCTGTAGGAATAAGAGTATAATTATTTGGACTAATGTTATCATTCTCACTGTTTTTTTTAATCAATATCTAAAATATTGCTGGACCTTCTTCATTTTCAGAAAGTCTGAAATTGGTTACTATCATTATTCCTTTTTTTTTATCGTTAAGGCTTTTCATACTATTGTCTTCATCTTTATTGTTATTTCCACAACGTTTTGTCCGATATGTTGTCTGGCCATTTTCAGGTGCTTGTCGAACTTGGGAACCTACACGGAACTTCAAACTATCCTTTCCTTAGCCTGTTCCGTTAGCCATAACCAGGTACAAGTGTTAAGTATTCCTGTATTGTTACTTACTTCCAGTCAGGATTGAACCAGCAACCTCTAGATGATTGTCTCCTTTGAAGATTGCCATAATTAATCCAGTTTGATATATTCACTGCCTTGACAAACTCTCTGTTGATTAAAAAGCAAAAATACCTTGATAATCCTCTGTATTATTATTTTGTAATTATTTATGTCGTTGTTAATCATGATATTGAGAATTTATTAAACAATTAAATTTGAAATGTTCTTGCATAACTTATTTATCAAATTTAAATAGTTCCCTTGACAATAAGTTATCAATTCACATTGTAGCCCTTCAAGAAGCCAATAATTCATTTAAGGCTTCTTCCAGTTTTTTTCTTGATTTGAGTAGTTCTTTTCACAAAGAAAATGGTCTTAATACTTGAAAAAAAAAAAAAAGAAATCATTTGCAGAAAGAGTGATACAATAAAACTGAATATTTCTAATTGCTTTTCAGTTTTTTCCCTGCTGGAACTCACTGAAATATTAATCTATGTATCTATCCATCAAATGACATGTCAGTATACTGATTGAGAAATGAAAATTCATGAGTGAAGTCAGGAAATAAAATTTAAATTGTCAATGATTAATTCAATGATGTTAACTTAAATTATATGTTGAAATGACAAGGTCAAATTCATTGAAAAATTTAAACTACATTTTGCATAGAATAATTTCAAATGGCTGTTTTTTAAGCATCACGGAGTCCTTTGCAGAAAAAGCTAGATAGGAACTATACAAGTATTAATTCATTTATTGGTATGGGTCAAAAAATTTTTTAAATATTAATTATAAACATTTTTTAAGGGATCAAATTTCTCATATCAGGTGATGAAAACAAAACTAATCTTCACTGACACATTCAAATCTTTGAAATTTCAATCCCTCATCAAGTCAAAATAATAGCAATCATTAGTCAAACCTGAGAAGGACATGTTTTTGAAAATTCAATTTTGGTTGAGTGTCATGTTGAATAAAACAAACCAGAGGCAACACAAACCAGAAAGGAAAAAACAGATCTGGATGTTTCCGGACATTCTTTAATGCCTTAATTATCAGATTATTTTGGTAATCCATGGCTGCTTGACATCAGAGACACAATTTCTTGGTGCATTTTATCTGAAAACTTTGCAATATTTGTTTATCCTATTCTAGCCATTTTGAGTTGTAAGAAGAATATTTGTTGATGCACATCCAAATTGGTTTTAGATAAAAGAAGAAGAAAGATGAAATTGTCACAGGCTAAACAAGAATTATTGCTATGTACCAACATGACACATGTTTACCATCGAGATGACTTTGCTGGAAATAAACATGAAGACAAAAGAATTATAGTGATAAAGTAAATTGTCTTATACACTTAATTTCATTCTTAATGGGTAATAAATTCTTTCTACAGTCTATCTTTTCATTATACTAGATTTGTGACATACTGAATAAAGAGCATTATTTCCTGTGCATTCATAGCACCCTCCATAAATACATATATATATATATATATATATATATATATATATATATATATATATATATATATATATATATTTGTGTATGTGTGTTTGTGTGTGTGTGTGTGTAAACTAAAGAGTGATTACAGTACCTTTATAAATAGGAAGTGTTAGCACAATCATCAGACAGGACAGAAAATTTGGGTGATAAGATCAACAACTAAATATAAGAAAGTGTGTAAAGTAATGTGTAAGAAAAGAAGGAGACAGAAAAGTGGGAGGAAAAATATAGTAAGGAGGAGGTAGAAAAGAAACAATAGAAGTGTGTTAAAGTGGAAAGAAGAGGAGTAACAAGGAAGGAAAGAAAAGGAAAAAGGTAGAAGGAAAAATGTAATTTGTTTATATATATATATATATATATATATATATATATATATATATATATATATATATATATATATATATATAATTGAAGACCCAAAAACTCTATGTAAAAAGCTTATGCAATGTGTGTAGGCAAGGAATACAGGGAAACTTATTCAGAGATAAAATGTGCTAATAAATATTTGTATTAATGTTTAGTAAGTTTACTAATCTTGGATGTTCATATTATCTGTGGTTTTCTAAAATCCAAGTACCATACTCCTACTACTCCAGTGTAGTCCTTTTAAGTTTATATACAGATCCATTAAGCATTCCATTTTGTTTTACATGAGTAATGGTTGTTCCAACAGTAATACCTTAGATATAAAAATTCAACAAATAATTCACTACATTTATTCAACAGCTTATGGCTGTCCTTAAGCATCAACATTTATATTTTTCTTCAAGCCATAGATTACATTTGCTTCTATTTGCAGTATAAACATTGGCTCTTTTCACAATCTGCCATTTTATTTGTCGGTGATATCCTTTAATTTTCCTTTGCATAGTAGAAATATTTGTGCCATGTGCTGCAACATTCTTACTTTTTAATGTTATGGCATATTTTATAGGTGTACCATCTTTTTATTCCAGCTGTTTTGAGGGGACATAAAATATATTTTCTCCTCCCCATTTGTGAGGATAGAGGTTTTATAAACTATGTTATCTCTGTTGTGGCAATTGTATCCAGGTTCATTAGGGTTATTTTGTGCCATAAGGATCATAGCATTGTAGGACACCTTTCAACACAAATATATATATATATATATATATATATATATATATATATATATATATATATATACATATATAGAAATATATATAGATAGATAGATAGATAGATAGATATAGATATAGATATATACATACATACAGTGATATGCAAATTTATAGGATATGTGATTTTAAAATAATTTTTTCTAAAAAACAATAATTTCTATTATTGCTACTAACTTTAAATTTCAGCAGAATATCACAGATACTTAAGAAACAATGAAATGATGGACAAATTTGATATAAATGTAGCATGTATGAATTTTGGTCATAAATTGATTAAAAGTACCATATTTATTTATAATTTGATGTTTCTTATTTGTTATGGCAGATTTCAGATATTTGAAATAATTTGAACCAAGTTTTATGCAGAAATTAACACCAGTTTTATTCAAGTTTTTAGGAAACCCTTTAGGATTGCTCTTGGTTTTGGAATTCCTCTGATGAACCATAAGTTTAACACTTTCAGTAAAATGTCTCAGGTCAAATGACTGATTTAGTTATTTGCCTATATACCTAGCATATCTCAAATATTTACTATATTCAGGTGATCATAAAAGTTTGTAGTGATAATAGAAATGATTATTTAAAAAAAAAGTTTTTAAAATCCCATGTTTCCTATACTACTTTTGCTTGTCATTGTATATACATTTCGATGCAAGTATGTATATATAGTAATATCTATACATATTTATAATATATATATATATATATATATATATATATATATATATATATATATGACACAGTGGATAAAGCTTTTGAGATAGAAATGATAAGGTGGTTCATAACTTTCCCAAAGGTATTTGTCTGAAAGTGAATGTAATACTGCTATTGGAATTTGAACCTACTTACTTCAAGACCACAGTCCTGCACCTTAACCATTACTGAATTCGCTGTTCCCCATAAATAAGTACACCCAAAAAAGTTTTTCTATATTATGGCCTATTTTTTTCAAGCAAAACATACTAGGATGCAATCAATTCCTGTGGTACAATCAAAAACAAATATATGTAGGTTTTATTTATTACACAATTCTACAGCATATATAATAGTTCAAAAGTAAATAAAGTCTTTGTATATATTTATACAAATTCATTTGATTTATAAAGGTGTGGAAATTTTAGTTAGATTTTCAATACTTTGGCAGTTTATAATAGATAATACATAATCAGCTTAATAATAGAATCCTGGTATCTTTGGTTTTGAAGAAAATTTTATAAAGATTGGTGGAAGGTGTACATATTTATAGAAGTACTGTACATGCTGAATGGGTTATTTTTAAGGACTGGTGAAAAATTAGATTCTGTAGCAAATGATTTTTTCATGATCAGATTTCCTAAACTTTATGGATTGCTGCTTGGATATATATATGCATACACAAATCCAAGAAAGGAAAAACATTTGTATTGTTTTTTTTTAAAGGTTAAAGAAACTTGAAAAATGGTATACTGAACTTAGATATGAATATGTAGAAAAGTATATACATTTAATGAGTTCAAGTCATTCCTTTCTTGGTTGGGCCAAGAACTTTTTAGTAACTTCTAGTAAAAAAAACGTCATTTGGCATATACTTCCAAAGGATATTCATATATAAAAAGTGTGTAAAGCATTTTCCTCTATAGAAATTTGGAAATTTCCTTTTAGCAATCATGAAAACAATTTTAAAAAGTTCATGAAAACAATTAAAAATGTTCATAAAAACAATTAAAAATGTTTTTTGTTTTTCATTTTCATGGAGTGTTTCTTTCATTTTTTCTCAAATTTTGATCAAGTGAATTTGACATCTTAATTAATTCCTATTGCATTAGGTTTTCCTTTAGTTTTGACACTCAGGCATTTTCTTGAAATATGAGTTACGTTTTCTTTTTTCATCAACCTTGTTCTTTCTCTTGTTTCACACTTTTATAGTCAGTTTTTTTTAGCCATTCTAATTTTTTCCTTATGCCCTTCAGAATTTGCCACACTTTCTCTTTTTTACTCACTCATTGCCATTTGCCATAGTGTCTCCTGTTTCCACTTTATGCATCTCCTAGTATCCGTGGAAGAGGTGCATTTTTTTACCAGCTTCATAATGCAAAGGTATATTTTTTATGTAATTAATACATTCTCAAAAGGTGTAAAATAAACATTAAATAAATGCAAGATAATTCATTTCTATATGAAAAAGATTTTTCTATATATATGAAAAATAAAGACTAAATGAGAAACATATATATATATATATATATATATATATATATATATATATATATATATATATATATATATATATATATATATATATATATATAAGGTATGATATAAATGTATTAAAGGGTAAAAAGTATTCAGAACCATTATCAGCTGAACAGGTTAAAACCTAGAATATTAAAATATATTAAATAATATATTGAATATTATTCCTGCCAAGCTCAGTCTGTCACATGAAATTCCATGTAGTATGTGACATAAAACTCTGAGTAATGAACTGAGTTCAACAAAAAACATAAAATATATATATATATATATATATATATATACATGTAATGTGTACTAACAGGCAAAAAAACCTACAAGCAACATTACTATTTGTCGACTTCACCAAGGCCTTCGATTCCATTCACAGAGGGAAGATGGAACAAATCCTACTAGCATACGGCCTACCAAAGAAACCGTAGTAGCACATTCTCTATAGAAACACCAAAGTGAATGTATGTTCACTGGATGGAGACACAGAATACTTTGACATTGTAGCAGGAGTACTACAAGGGGACACACTAGCCCCATACCTCTTTATCATTTTCTAGACTACATGCTTAGAACATCAATGGATAAAATCAGAGAAAATGGCTTCGAGATGACAAAGAAAAGAAGCAGAATGTACTCCACGAAAACAATTACTGACGCGGACTATGCCAATGATATAGCGATTCTGGAAAATTCACCCAACCAAACCGAAACGCTACTGCATAGTGTGGAACGAGCTGCCGCAGGCATTGGCCTCCATGTCAATGCACACAAAACTGAATATATGTGCTATAATCAAACAGGCGACATTTCCACACTAGATGGAACCTCTCTGAAACTGGTAGACAAGTTCACCAACCTAGGAAGCAGTATCTCATCATCCGAAAAGACATCGACACGTAGCTAATGAAGGCATGGACAGCTATCAATAGGCTATCGATCATATAGAAATCAGACCTGACTGATAAAATGAAACGCAGTTTCTTCCAGGCAGCGGTCATGTTGATACTGCTGTATGGATGCACTACTTGGATGTTAACAAAACGGCTGGAGAAGGAGCTAGATGGCATTTACACAAGAATGTTGTGAGCAATATTGAACAAGTTCTAGCGGCAACACACCACAAGGCTCCAACTATACGGCCACCTGCCTCCCATCATGAAAACTATCCAAGTTAGACGAACCAGACATGCAGGACACTGTTGGAGAAGCAGGGACGAGCTCATAAGTGATGTACTCCTATGGACCCCCGCATATGGCTGAGCAAAAGCAGGACGACCAGCTTGAACATACATACAGCAGCTATGTGAGATACAGGATGTAGTCCTGAAGACCTGCCAGAGGTGATGAACAATAGGGAAAAGTGGCGAGAGAGAGTCAAGGATATCTGTGCTAGTGGCAGGACATGATGATGATGATTTTTATACATATAACTTTCAAACAGATTTATGAAACACTTAGATGTGATCCTAAAAGAGTGTAATGGGAGTAACGGTAAATAAGCAGTGCCATAACATGATCTTTGTTTCTGGAGTTTGGGTGGCAAGTATATTTTTATCATGTCTATAGGAGGGACATGGCTCCTTGCCCCATTTGTTATTGTCTTGCATTACAAATGTATTTCTATTGTCCCTGAAACTTAGCAAAAAACATAATCTATTATTAAATCAGAAAATTTTGTATATCTCTGATTGTAATGAATAAACTTCATAAACAATTTAAATACAGTAATGAGCAGACTGTGATTGTATCTATTCCTCACTCTAGAAAAAACATTCTTAGTAATTTTTAAAGAAAATTTTCTTGTGGTTTTACCAATTAGATCACAAATTGTATGTTTATTTCTAAAAAAATAAAAAAGATTCAGATTTATAAAGGGGATCAGTTTAACATGTTAGATCATTAAACAGAACACATTTTATAAACATGTATTTCCAAAATGAAACATTTTCTTCTATCCTTTTTGGAAAAGGTTGTGACCAACTTTTTCTTTTGAAGAAACACTGAATTTGCTTATCAGAACAGACTTTTTAAAAAAATACTCTGCTAAAATGTAAGATGCAAAAATTACTTAATTTATGGGTGATAAAAAAAAAAAAAAAATTAGAGAGGGAGAAGTTATGATATCAGTGTGGAACCAAAATTGTTTTTTAAATGAAATTCTAAGATAACTAGTTTATTCAGTTCCTACAGCAGAGAAAGTGCTGCCAAATTTCTCATCAGAATAATTCCATACTATTTTTTGGTTTCTCTAAAGATTCTTCGAGGATTTTTATGTTTTTGACACAATCTATATCATTACCATTAGTATTGGTCAAGTCTTCATGGGTATAGAGTTACTTTCAGTTCACCATAAAAATATTTTTTTGTTTTATTACTTAATTGATTTTAATTTTATCACATCTCTCGAGAGGTCAAGACCTCCTGCTCCTCTACTTGTTAGAAGCCTGTGAAGGAGTACTCCACACTCCCCAGAGCTCTAAAACTGATGCAGTTTACTGTCATAGCCAGGACACATTTATTTCTAAAGTTAGTTCTCAACCCCGTCTGAGGAATGTGGTCAGTAAATTCTATACCCTGCGGACAGTTCTGCTTGAATTTTTGTTATTACATTTGTTTTCAAACTTATTCCTTTAAGAAAGGTAAGAAAACCCTTATCTCCTCTCATAGTAATGTATTAAATAGTACCATTACTGGCTTTGGCATTAAATAACTGATAAGAGTTGATATGCATTTAAACAAAGAAACCAAACCAAACTAAAGTAATTCTATATAGAGCAAACATGTTAAGTCACTTAATTGCATCCCCATAAATGCATTTTGATTTAGATGCATAAAGACAGAATTTAATTATTTCTTTTTGTAAACTTATACATAAGGTGTGTTCAGAATACATTGAAAGTGAAGCTGTATTTTACCAAGAGAAAATGAACAATGATTTAAACGCTAATCTTCTTCAAATAATTCAAGATAAAGTTTTCCATAAGTAAAAGCACCTTCTAATTAACATCAAGCTGCTTTTGCTCATTTCTTTTAAAGCCCTCCCTATTGTCAAATCTTATACTTGGGAGGGATGATTCTGACTTAAGGAAACCTGAAAAAGTTGTTTAGATCTAGATCAAATAACTATCAAATTGCCAAATTGTGTGCTTCACAAAAACTGCTGCTTAAAAAGTATTGAAAACTGATGCTGACCTGTCTGAATAGTAATCTAGACGGAATAGCTTTATTGTATAAATCAATCTGTAGTGCATTTTTCATTAAAAGGTAAATAATCTTAAAATGTATAGATTCAGTCTCAATAATTTTTGATTACACTTTGTATACATGCATTTATAAGTTATATATTCACACATGTGTTTACATATATATATATATATATATATATATATATATATATATATATATATATATATATATATTTAAAGGACTAATCAAATCATCATGAAATTTGATCATGAAAACATTTCTTATTCAAACACCAACTATCCATTATCACTTTTGTGGCTGTCTCCAGAGATATGTACAAAACAGTCTTGCAAAAGGTATTGCTCAAAAGGATAGTGGCAAAATTCTATACTGCATTTTGTCTGCAGATACTCATCAAATTCCCTGAGCTTTTAAGTATATATATATATATATATATAGACAGATGTAAATATGTATATATCTCTGTATTGGCCAAATACTAAAAAGATTTTCAATTAGCTACACTTTTTTCAGTATCTCCTTTTCAAACCTGGGAGACCATGTCACATTGGCATTGCCATAGAAATAAGTCCAGATATGTGGAAACATATGGGATAAGTTTTTTCTTGAAAGCATGGCATGACAACAAGAACTGTAATTCAATCCATTACATGGACACCCACTGCCTGAGGAGCTGTGGCTTAAGCCTGTCCATGTTAAAATTTATTTCTAAGCTAAATCAAATCCACAGAAAGTTTCAAAGCAGACATTTGTGAATACTATGATACCTTGTAAAAGTTAAACAAGTCTGCTTCTTTTAAAAAGCTATTTTTACGTTAAAGATACATCTTGAATGACTACATATATTTTCCTTTTTATATTATATATATATATATATATATATATATATATATATATATATATATATATATACAGTGTATCACAAAAATGAGTACACCCCTCACATTTCTGCAAATATTTAAGTATATCTCTTCATGGGATAACACTGACAAAATGACGCTTTGACACAATGAAAAGTAGTCTGTGTGCAGCTTATATAACAGAGTTAATTTATTTTTCCCTCTAAATAACTCAAAATATAGCCATTAAAAGCTAAACCTCTGCCAACAAAAGTGAGTACACTCCTTAGGAAGAGTTGTCAATATTAACATAAACCATGTCAACTGTCAATATTTTGTGTGGCCACCATCATTATCCAGAACTGTCTTTACTCTCCTGGGCATGGAGTTTACCAGAGCTTTACAGGTAGCCACTGGAATGCTCTTCCACTCCTCCATGATGACATCGTGGAGCTGGTGAATATTTGAGACTTTGCACACCTCTACCTTCCGCTTGAGGAAAGGTGTTCTATTGGGTTCAAGTCTGGAGACATGCTTGGCCAGTCTATCACCTTTACTCTCACCCTCTTCAGTCTTGGAGGTATGTTTGGGGTCATTGTCATGCTGGAACACTTCCCTGTTAATCAGGTCCTTGAGGGAGAGGATCTTGCTCTGCTGCAGTATTTCACAGTACATGTTGGAGTTCATTTTTCTCTCAATGAAATGTAACTCTCCAACACCTGCAGCACTCATGCAGCCTTAGACCATGACATTCCCACCACCATGCTTGACTGTAGGCATGACAGACTTATCTTTGTACTCCTCACCTGGTCGCTGCCACACATGCTTGAAGCCATTGGAACCAAACAAATTAATCTTCATCTCAGCAGACCATAGGACATGGTTCCAGTAATCCATGTGTTTTGTTGACATGTCTTCAACAAACTGTTTGTGGACTTTCTTGTGTATCGTCTTCAGAAGAGGCTTCCTCCTGGGGTGACAGCCATGCACACCAATTTGATGTAGAGTGCAGCGTATGGTCTGAGCACTAACAGGCTGACCCACCACCTCTTCAATCTCTGCAGCAATGTTGACATTACTCCAACGCCAATCTTTCAAAGAAATCATTTGGATGTGATGCCCAGCATGTGCACTCAGCTTCTTTGGACGACCTATACGAGGCCTATTCTGAGTTGACCCCACTCTTTTAAAACACTGGATGATTTTAGCCACCGTGCTGCAGCTCAGCTTCAGGGTGTTGGCAATCTTCTTGTAGCCTTGGCCATCTTCCTGTAGTGCAACAATGCATCTTTTAAGATCCTCAGAGAGTTCTTTGCCATGTGGTGCCATGTTGGAACTTTCAGTGACCAGTACGAGAGAGTGTGAAAGCTGCATTACAAATTAGAACACACATACTCCCAATGTATACATTGGCCTTGTAACACTAATGAGCCACATGACATTTTGGAGGGAAGATGACAAGCAGTACTCAATTTGGACATTTAGGGTTGTAGTTTGTTAGGGGTGTACACACTTTTGTTGGCAAGGGTTTAGCATTTAATAGTTATATTTTGGGCTATTTTGAGGGGAAAATGAATTAACTCAGTTATATAAGCTGCACACAGACTACTTTTCATTGTGTCAAAGTGTCATTTCGTCGGAGTTGTCGCATGAAGAGATATACTTAAATATCTGCAGAAATGTGAGAGGTGTACTCACTTTTGTGATACACTGTATATATATATATATATATATATATATATATAGGAGTGGAGTAGCACCTCCTACCCCTCAGTGTTGTAGCTATTGAAAAGGGAGCCTTTGGGTCACCTTCAACTATGGTTGACTTATATATATATATATATATATATATCAAAAGTTTTTTTGAGATTTCAGGAATGCTTTTCATATGAAATATCTGTTCCATTATGTATATCTCAATAAATTCTTCCTGTAAGCCAATTGCAATATTAGAAAATTGATTGATTGATTGATTGATTGATTTTGATAACATGTTAACCTCCCTAGGGTTATTTTATGCCTCAAATTTAGCGAATTTTGTTGATTGTGTAAAAGTACAACTTTTATTTCATTTGCATCTTTTATGTAACTATTTCTTTAGAAATCTTTTGGTTTGGTTTGATTTCCTTGTTTAATAGCATATCAAACTTCATGGGTCATTCAATGCCAAATACCAACTTGTAGAAGAATAGCAGTAATTCTCTTTAACCCATAGCTGCGGAATAAAGAAGTTTGCATTTTTTTGAAGAGTATTAGTCCGAAAGTGAACATAATAGTGTGATTGGATTAGGAATTGGCTTACTTCAAAGCTGCTCTCTTGCACCTTTGCCATTAAGTTATATGAATTTCCCTCAGGATTTTCCGCACACCATAATATGAAATCAAATATCCCAATATAATAAGAATAATTTTCACTCTTTAATATGGTTTGAAGAATTCCAATTTAATACTAATAAGTATATGGCTTCAAGTAATTATTTTCATTCATAACTTATTTTCATCTGTTTGCACATAGTTATAAGGTTTCAAGTAACAAATGATAATCCTTAATAAACAAGGAAGTAATTATTCTGTTTACAAATTATATAGGGTTATATGGTATCAAGTATTCCAATTGAATACAATTGATTTTTTAAACAAATTTTGTATAATTGATTGATTAATTTTAATGAACCCATCTGGAATATTTTTATGCTTGGAGATTAAGGAATCATGTTTATTATTGGTTTACATTTTCATTTTTGTGTAATTTTAGAGTCTTATTTTGGTGCATGGTCTGATTGAAAATGAATAATTTTTAATCAGAAATATTTGACTCATAGATGAGATTTTAACATTTACTGCTTCTCTGGGTCAGAGAGGAACTGGTAGTAATAGCAATGAAGGAGTTCTCCACTCTCCCTAAATCTCCAGATTTGGAATCTCAACATCAGATGCAATTTAGTATCACAGCAGGACATCCATTTTTTATGATGGTGTCAGCTGGGGATACAGTCAGGATATTCCAAGTCTTACTAATAGGAAGAACTTTAGAAATGTCTTTGAGACAGAACCTCCCTCAAAATTCTCAGTTGTTCAGTTTGGTTTTGTTTGGTTTCTTTGTTTAATGGCAGATTAACCTTAGTGGGTTGTTTAATGCCAAAGCTATATTTGTTGAAAAACAATAGTACTTTTAACCTAGAGCTGCGGGTAATAAAAGAGTTTATACCTTTACCAAAGTACATTAGTTCCAAAGCGAATGTAATAACAAACTAGTATTTAATCTAACTTACTATGATGTCACAGTCCTGCACATTAGCAACTTTGTCATTGGAACTTCTCTGCGTTCAACTTGGAAAAAATTGATTTAAAATAACATGCTCACTTGACACATACACACACACGTTCAGTCAAACAAATTTGAATCACTTACTTCATACTAACCTACATAGTATGTTGATTGTTTTTTATACAAAAGTTCAATGTCACTGCAACACAAAATTTTAATACGACATCACAAGGAAAAAGGCATAGTTTAATCATCATAAGGAAATGAACTTGATGAGTCAAATGATGGACCAGGATATTTGCTGTTCACTTTGTGCTTATGCCCAAAGGAAAAGTCATGAATCCTTCTCTTATTCTTCCAACTATGGATAAACTGGACTCTTTAGTCCTTAAAAGACAAATGGTATAAGAGGAGAAAAACTCAGGATTAAAAAAACAGGAAGTATGGGGTTAGCAATTCTGTCCCTTTCTTGCTTCTAAAACTGCAGCAGCACTACATATGTAGAGTGACTGTTGCCCGATACTCCTCAAGTATTCTGCTGGATGCAGTTGCAGTTTAATGCCCAGACATGTCATTGGGATTCTGTTTAAATTTTTTTTTGTAAACACCTCAGTTCACACATTTCTGATTTTTGAGATCAATTCACTCATGCATTCTAATAGATTGTTACTTCCCATAATTGTTCTGAATAAATAAAAAGCAGTTCCATTCAGAATATTGAAATTTGAATGATCAAATGCCACTGACTCTCACTGTTAATTGTTGCCAACAATTCCCTTATATTGTTATTTAATAAATTCCTGATATTTAACATTCAGGGAATTAAATGTTTCGGGCTTCAATATTTTTTATTTTCCTTTTGAAGTAATGCATAGATAATGTGATAATGGAAGACCCTTAAGATCAAAAGAATATTTATGTTTGTATTGGAAGTGAAAGCATTTTATTTTCAGAATGTTAATAAAGATATATATGAAAAACATCTTTTTTTATTTTACAGAAATTTTTCCAGCACTTAAAACTACTATTGTCTTTGGGGATTGATTATTGTGTGTGGAATTGGAACTTAACATATAATACTTTCAGAGAATCACAATTAATTTCTTCATTTTAGTTCACAGCCTTGACAGCAGTGCTAACACTGAATGTATATATTTCCTACAGAGGGTTAAAACACACTCCCAAAAAAAGAAGTGTCCCGAGTATGATAATAAACTGTATCTGATAGTGAGGCTCAAGTTTTGGAAATCTGGTGGGTATGTCGTACCTCCTTATGAGCATTATTCCCAGATCTGCTCTGACCTGGAGTAGTAGTATTTAATAGAGTCCCTTATATGAGTCAAATAGATCAATTTGAAAAGTATTAGTATTGGTTGGTTGGGTTTTGGGGTTCTACGGCATTTCAACTTTTGTAGGTTATTTAATGCCAAATCCGTTTTTATACAAATAATCAGTTCTATTTCAAATTATTCAGTTTAGCATGAGTACACAGTTTAATTGTCAAAAACATTTCTATTTCAAGCTATTCATTTTAGTCAAACAGTTCTAATTCAAACAATTCAGTTTAGTAAAAGTATAGTTTTTCCACACACAGTAAAATGTCAAAACAGTTCTATTTCAAGTAATTCAGTTTAGCATAAGTACACAGTTTAGTTCTGTTTGACCCATTGATAGGACCCTATCAGGAGCTACCACTCTGGGCCAGAGTTGACCTGGGAGCGATAGCAATGAAGAGGTACTCCACATTCCCCAAGTTCCAGCATCACTGGAACATCATCAGATTGTTTTGTGTCATATCCATGACACTCATTGGGGAGGGGTCTTTTCCCTCTGAAGAGGTGCAGTCAGGGTGTTCTACAGCTCCAGCCAACAGGGCAATATACAAAGTTAAATGTAAAAATAGTTTTTATTTCAGATAATTCAGTTTAGCATAAGCATGCTGTTTAGAAGTCAAAACAATTCTCTTTTGAGCCATTCAGTATATCATAAGTACACAGTTTAAATGTTTAAACAGTTCTTTTTTAAACAATTCAATTTAGCAAAAATACACGGTTTAAATGCAAAAACTGTAAACTCATGAAAGCACAGTTTAGTTCTATTTGACTCAAAGATAGGACCCTATTGGGTGCTACCACTCCTGTCTAGAGTGGACCTGAGAGCAATGGCAATGAAAGGGTACTCCACATTTTCCAAAATGCAGCATTACTGGAACCTCACCATCAGATTTTTTAGTGTCATATCTAGTACACTTGTTGGGGTTGGGTCTTACCCCTCTGCAGAGAAGCAGTCAGTGTATTATACAGCCTGGGCTGTCTGGACAATATTAGAATTGGATAGGGATCCTTGATAGAAGATAAACAAGTGCAAATTATTTGAAGGAGTAATTGTTAATTGAATATTATTATAAGTTATTGGAAACCATATAACTGAGTGCAAACAAATAACAATTACTAAAGAGAGATAATCACTTGAAACTATATAATTGTGTATAAATCTATATTATATAAGAATACTTAAAACTATACAACTATATGACAGTTAGTTGTATTAGATAGGAATAACTAATATCATATAAGTGTGTGCCAAAAAAAAACTCTGAAGAAATAACTAAACAAAAACTTTGCATATACATGTACAAGGATAATGAGTCCCTATTCTCTAGGTATAGAATAACCCCAGATGGATTGAAATAACATTAAAATCAATCAATTGATCAATCAGTCATTTCAGTTTGGTTCAATATGAAGATATTCAATGTGATTTGGTATCATGTTTTTTTTCTTTGGCTATCGATCTCTTTGTTGTCTATAGTAGGATATTACATCTTAATTTCTTTTTTAATTTAATTCTTTTTTTAGAGTACTATTATCAAATATACTTGCTGAGTTTGATATTCTGGATATGGTTCTAAAAATTTTAATTCTCAGATTCTGAGATATTTACTATGTCATGTAAATCTCTGCGTCTAATCTGATTTTAAGTATAGAGGAATCCTTCATTTGGGGTTATGGACCAATCATTTATACATCTGAAGCCAAATTCAAATTTTGAAACCAAGAATTCTTCCTAGTTCTTATTTTGTTTGGATTTCAACTTTAAAAAATAATATATATGTAAGAAATGTTTGATACCTACTAGGAATATGAGGAGGAATGATGATCAGTATGAGCTGTGGAATCTGAAAACCAACTTTGTATTTCAGAAGGAGCTCATGGTGTAATGGTTATTGTCATAGAAATTGAACCTGGCAACCTGATTTCAAACCTTGGAAAATGCTGTTTACATTTCACATAGTGTTAATACACTTGAGAAAGCTATGAATCCAAGTATTCTCCTCCAAAAACATGGAAAAATAATTGGGTAAACAGAGCTCTTTAAACTTGGTGAGACAACTGGTCAAGTAGAATAAAAAGGCTGAATTCAAATTTGCTGAACTCTACTTAAAAAATTGATCTTGTATTACATCCTGCCTGTGACAGAGGGGTTGGGTAAATTCATACATTGAATTCCAAAATAGGCATTTTGTATTTAAATTTTATGGATGTTCTTGGTAAAGACATGAATGAATCAGATGAAATGGTTGGGTAGACCGGAATCTCTTGAAATGATCAGAAACTAGTCAAGAGAAAATGACAATTTTAAATTCAAAACTAGGAACTAGAATTCCTAAATCAGTCTGATATTGTCTTCAGCTAGCTTCTGGAAACTCCTGTGATGACACTGATGCTAAGTTGGATGAGCTCTTGCACAAATTTTGTTTTGTGAAGGAGTAAAACTTGCTGTATGAGCAACTCACAACCAGAGCAATGGTCCAACTGATGCCATGAACAAACATTACCTCTAATTCTACTGAAACAAAGAACAAGACCTTTCAATTAAATTGAAGTATTGATTTAAAAAATTGCCTGTAATTAATAAATATCCATGTGTATATCAAGGGGATCTCATAAAGCAGATTGAAACTCAAATCAAAAGAGTTTAAGACAGAGTACACAAATCAATTCCTTGTAATTCAATTCACTGATTCAGTCAAGTTTCAAGATATTTTCTGATTAAAGACAATGTTTTCATGCCTTTTTCTTGGCCATCAATTTAAACCTTTGTTTATACTGTGTTTGGGAACTAATATTCTAAACATTTGCTTCTGTTTTTCTAATACATGTGCATTTCACATATTAAATCTGAACACATACATTGTTCAAAATGTAAGATTAGTTCAATAAGTAACAAAAATGGATATTCCTTTGGCTAGGTTGCTCTTATTTTCTTTAAAATTATAAGTGAATAATAATAATTGTTTTTGAATTTCTGTGCTGTATTCAGGGAAAACAACTAAAATTATTATGAATTTTATATCAGTCACAATTCCATTATTTCAATTTGCATTGGAAATCTTCACGCACAAAAAAAATTGTTGATTACTTTCTCAATTTCATTACAGTAAAAACATAATAACAAATACTGAAATCAAATGCACATACACAGATATACTTGCAGACACACAACACATACACATACATATACATGAGGGTCATTGAATTAGTAAGATGAATTTGCCTCAGAATTTTGCAGTAGAAAGTTGTACCTTTTTCAAGGAAATCAATAATGATGGGTACTTTCATAGTCAGCATAACCTTCTTTACTGACTGCAGTAGCCAGAATATTTCTTTCATAGAGAGTAAGTGTATTTCCACTCCATGGAATTTTTTTAACAAGTCAGGCTCATTGTGAAAAATCCATGTTTATCCTATTTATAACTATTTTTTTAGTAAATCATGCTTCTCTGTATTAACTACACATTCTTCTGTATATGATTTGCAATTTTCAGTTGCTAAAAGAATTTGATTAAAAGTCTCTGTACAAGCCTGGAGAAGTCTATTTGATTGGCAACTATTTTGAATAGCTTCAAAACAAATATTCATGTGCAATTAAAATTATTTTTTCTATTAACAAAATTTAAACAATACTGAGTTTATGTTTCTGGAAAAAAATTTGGAAAAATTATTTTCCCTTTAAAAAAAGAATCCCCATTATTCATTGAATAACTAGTATATATATATATATATATATATATATATATATATATATATATATATATATATATAGGAGTAATAAAAAGACATGAGAAATGTAGGTGCTAAACACAAACCATAATTCAACATGAAAAATATGAATACAGCATAAGAGTTTTTAGACACTAATTGGACCTCTAACAATCAAAACAAAATACAACAAAAGTTATCTGAAAAGTAAGAAAAAAAAACACCAGATGGACACACCATAATCTTTGCAAAGAAGAAAAAATAGTCATAATCACTTTAGCAGAACAAAACAAACTTCTAAATAAATAATGAGAACTTATATCTGAATGTAGAAATGAAAACAAATTCCGGCTAAGTCTCCTGAAAACTAATGATTCCAAAGACTTAGAAAAAGATAAATAGATTAATTTAAAAAATTGTTTAAAATAGAAATAAATAAGAAGTAAAAAATAATATAATGAATAAATAAACAAAAATAAATAAGAGGTGGATACTAATTTACAAAGTAAGTGGAAGAGATAAACAATGTTATGTATATGGATGATATTAAGATATTTACCAGAAATGAAGTGAACTTTGAAACTCTTGTACCAAATATAAGAATTTATAACCAGGATGTAGGGGTGAATTATGGCACTGAAAATGTCATACAGATAATGAAAAAGGGGATGAGAGAAACAATAGAAAGAAAAGAACAACCAAATCAGGAAAGCATCAGAACACTTTAAGAAAAGGAAAATTACTGCAACTTGAAAATATTGCAAGCTGACCCCCCCTTCAAACAGTGATGAAAGAAAAAAATAAGAAAAGTGGAAAAGAAATAACCCCCTGGGAAGTCCTCCTGATAAGATACTCTAGACCATTCTTAAAATAGAGATGGGGTAACTCCGATAAATGGAACAAAGGACAACAAAATTTATAATGATACACAATGCTTTACAAAGACAACAGACAGACTGTGTCAAGAAATGTCGAAAGAAGAAGACTTGTTAGCATTGAGGATTGTACAAAAGCTACAATTCCAAGACTCAAGGAAAGAAGAACTAATAACAACAGTCAGTAACAACAATGACAAGAGGAACAAACAGCAATATAACAATATCTAGAAAACAAAAATGGAAATAAAAACAACTGTATGGATACTTCAAGCCACAAACTGGTGAGACTGCACATGAGAAGATCTGGAAATGGCAAAGAAGAGGAAACCTGAAGAGAGAAACTGAATGCCTATTGATAGCAGCACAAAATAATGTCATAAGGACCAATTATATGTTGGAAACTCGTACAAAAAATTGCAAGACCAGGAATGACTGGGTAGGAAAGGTGATCCACTGTGAACTGTGTAAGAGATTAAACTTTGACCATACTGACAGGTGGTATATGCGCAAACCAGAATCTGTCCAAGAAAATGAGATTCATAAAACTCTCTTGGATTTTGAGTTACAAACCTGTTCACCTAATTACTGCTGGAAAGTCAGATCTTGTGTTAATTAAAAAGGGAAAATAAAATGTCATCTAGTGGATCTCTCTGTTTCAACAGACTACTGAGAGAAAAGGAAAGAAAGTGAAAAAAATCATCAAATACATTGATCTTGCCTGAGAGCAGGAAAAGCAGTGTAACATGATGGTAACAATGATTCCAATTGTAGTTGGTATACTTGGGGAGGGGATTGGGAAAAACGGAAATCAGAGGAAGAAATTGAGACCATCAAGACCACAGTCTTGTTAAAATCAGCTAGAATATTCAAAAGAATCCTTGAGATGTGAAGAAACTTGCTGACACTCAGAATTCAAAGAAAAACCATCAATATTAGCAGGAGTGAAAAACTAGCAAGGAGTGAAATAATAATAATGATAAATTTAGACACTAATGATTTAAACACAACTGTAAATATACTAACAAATCAAAGAATTAATATAACATAGCCATGTAAATAACCAAGAGGCGTCAACTAGACACCCTTCTCATAATTCTTGTGAAACTTGATCACCCTTCCCATCATGTTCCTCAAAGCAGTATATAAAAGGATACTTACTAAGGGGTGACTGCTTTGTCTGATGAAGAGGCACAGTTGACTCTTTAACATATGTAAATAGACATTCATTTGGATGTTATCAGTACTTTTGTTTCTAATCAACTGAGAATCCATGGGAATCTTTTGTATAATTTCTAAGCATATTTAAAGCACTATGATTATCATAGCCCTTCTGAAGTTTTTACATTTTTGGGGGTTACTTTCCTAGTTTGCAACCGGAATTTTGCAAGTAACTACTTGAGAGCAACACCATTGCAACAGAGCCTAGTATAAAGGAAAAAGCTGCAAAAACCTAATCTTTTTTTTTTCACAGTATGGCCTAGTGGTGAGTACTTGTCTCATCCCTCTGGTACAGGGATGTTTGTTACCAGCACACTTTGAGCACTCTGAATACAAACTTATAAAATAATACACAGCACATAATGCTCTAAGCTTACTTTCATCCACACAGGAATGTCTATAATTCTCTTTTGTTCACAGTATGGGCTAGGGATGAGTACTTGTCTCATCCCTCTGGTAGAGTTGTTCGTTACCAGCACACTTTAAGCCCTCAGAATGCAACATTATAAAATAATACACAGCCCATAATACTGTAAGCTTGCTATCATCCACACAGGTATGTCTATAATTCGACACAACCAAAACCTAAAGGAACTCTTCTCAGATATGTAAGTCTCACACTTACCTCATAGAAACTTCAAACATATATATGCCATAATGGACCTCTCTACACACACACTCACACACACACACACCTTGATTCCCTCATTTTATATCTCATTTCTTTATCATATTTACCAACCCCTCCGCTCGGGTAGAATATGACACAAGGTCAATTTCTAAGTGGGGTTTAACAGGTTTGAATTCAGAGTTTTCCTTCTCCTGGACTAGTCATTTAACCAAGGCTGAAGATCAGTCTGCCCTACTATTTACCCATAGCTGGAGGGAGAATAATTGGATTCATACCTTTCTCAAGGGTATTAGTGCTATGTGAAATGCAATCAGTCTCATCCAGGATTCGAACTCGTGTCGCCGTGTCCATTTCCTACGATGATAACCATTACACCATGGGCACCTCCATCATATCTCATTTCTTTATGCATTCTCCATTCTGTTAAGACTGGGTTCCACAATGAAATTTGTTGAATTCTAAACATTGTTTTTATATTCATCTTGAAAAAGCTATGTTTTTTTAACAGTATTCCACTATAGGTTTTATATAATTCATCAAATTAAACTATTTTTCTTTTCATCTTATTTTTTTTGCACTCTATAACAAATTGCTGGTTATTTAAAGCACCATGGAATGAAATAAATAGAATACTTCAGATAAGATTTGAACTTGCATTTCTCATTCCTCATTGCCTGTCTTATTGGGAAAGTGTTTTGGCTGCAAAGTTAGCATTGTTCAATTCTGTCAAAGAATAATTTTGTCTTCTTTGATCATGGCACTCCAAAGCGTGTATTCATTAACACTAGTAGTATAAAATATAATAGTCTTTGAATTCTGTTGATAAAATAAGATGAATAAAAAATTAATGTAATTAAATAGATTCAAAGACAATTAAATCTAGAACTACAAATGCAGTCAATTAATGTTAAAAAAAATCAACAAAAAAAACCCCATAAAACAAAAACAAAAAACAAAGATGGGCTAACTGTTTCAGAACAAAACATATTTTTGTTTGGTCTGCTTTGGTTTTTTTATGGTATATCAACTCTTTATGGGTTATTTCATGCTAAAATTTTATACGAATGATTTATCCATAAATTCATGTTTTCAAGTAACTATTCTTATTAAGTAATAATCATTCATTTGCACTCTTATATGTTACTGAGTATTCCTATCTAATGCACTGACTCATGTACAATATTTTGGTAATCCGAGGTAGAGTATTAGCCATTACCTCATATTCCTCCATATAATTGGTAGAGTATTAGCCATTATATCATATTCCTCCATATAATTGGTAGAGTATTAGCCATTACCTCATATTCCTCCATATAATTGGTAGAGTATTAGCCATTACATCATATTCCTCCATATCATTGGTAGAGTATTAGCCATTACATCATATTCCTCCATATCATTGGTAGAGTATTAGCCATTACATCATATATCACCATTTCATGGGTAGAGTATTAGCCATTAAACCATTTTGGTTATAAAACAAAATATGTATAGATCCGTAATAAAAGTAATGGTGGAATCAGATTTATTGGGATGTAAAGCAAAATTAGGGAACTGAATTCAAATCTAGCAGTTGTCATGCATGTTCAATTCACTCTCATATTGTTACTGATATAAACCAGCATTATATTAATCACAGAGGATTTCGCCACTGCCTAGAAATTCTCCCATGGCCTAGAGATGACAAGTAAGACAAATATTATTTGGAATCTTAATATTTCAACTTATTGCATCAACCAAGTAAATGAAAGAAAATTCATAAAAAAGTATATCTTGATTATTTTATACGTTTACAGTCACACAGATTATTCCGTATAAAGACCAATCTGGCCAATTGTTGGATTCAAACAATCTCTAAAAGAGCTTATTCCAGTAAAAAATATTTAAACGGCCTTTTAATCATCTCAGCTAGAGTATCACTCATTATCCTTTCAATGTTTTTCTATTTTTACATGTAATCAGTACTTTTACAAGCATTTCAGTAACTACTTAGCAAAAAAAAAATTTGAAAAAAGATTAATTTTTGGTTCTGTGTTTAAAATGAGGTTTGGTTTTGTTTTATATGCAACATAATGGCAGCTAAGTCATTTTAGTTTTAGTATTGGTTTTTCTAGAATCTTCTTTATTGATTTTATAACCTAGTCATGATTATGACGTTAGGTTGTCTACAATAAAACCTATTCCTAAAGTTTTTTCTCTTTTTCCTTTTATTTATTAGAGGCTACTGGATGTCCAGAGTAATTGTGTAACTGTCAGACTTCAAATGCTTATTTTCAATGCAAGTAGGCAGACTTTTCTGACTGAACATCTAAGATAATTGTATATTTCCTATGGTTCAATGTTTAATCTCAATGCTGATTTTATAGCTAAAGTATTTTGAACCTCCTGCAAGAAATCAGTGTTTGAGTTCAGGTAAATGTTAGGATCTTCAAAGCTGATTTTCAAAATGGTCAAATCATCACCACTTTGAAGATTTATGTGTCATTCATTCCAAATATCATTTCATTTTGTTTTTTCTTTCAATGCAAAAAATCAAGATTAGTAATCTTAATATAATCCTGATCTGTAATTGCTCATGATATTATTTCTTTATCACTTGTATTTCCTAAAGAAATAATATATATATATATATATATATATATATATATATATATATATATATATATAATTTCTTTCTTTTATTTCAAGAGTTGAAATGCAGAGTTGTTGATTTATATCAATGCTCTAAACAAGATGGGAATGATTTCATAATCCTAATGTGACTGAATTTTGTTTTTTTCTTGAAATGATATTTGCTCAGTGAAATTATTTACATTGAGCTCTTTACCAGGAATATTTAGATATTCAAATTTTGAATAATCTAATTGTCCTGATGGATTGTTCACAACTCTAGATTTACTGGATTGTAGAATAATATATATATATATATATATATATATATATATATATATATATATATATAAATTTCGTGAGGAAATACTCATTTTGTAAAAAAACAAATGAAAGTTCAACTCTTCGAGTTTTGTTTTTTATATACTTTTGGATTTTCATATTTCAACTTGATTGCCATTTGTGTTGATAGATTTTAAAATTGCTGAAGCATTTTATAAACACCATATATATAGATAAACATAAAATTATCATCTTGCATTACTCCATCAGCTACTCTGAGTTGCATGCTTCATTGGAGTCATCATATTTTATGTCTGATGTTTGTGGTGACACAGGAAACTAGCAACAATAAGAAATATCAGGTGGGGTCCTTATTTAATATTTCAGATTTTAAACCTACTCTGCTTCAAAGGCATCAATCCTTTTTTAATTGTTTTCTTATATAATAAGATGTTATCCTTGTTGTTCTTATCATTTATACATTCATATATATTTATACTTTTATATAAAGTATTATATATATATATATATATACACACACACACACACACACACACACACACATATATATTTATATATTTAAAATATTCTATATATATGTATATATTTATATATGCATATATGAATGCGTATATTTGTAATAGGTAAATAAATATGGGTGTCCATATATATATGTGTGTGTATATGTGTATGTATATGCATTCACAAATACATATATATATAAATATATATCTCTGCGTGAGTGTGTGTAAGAATCCTTTGGAGAACATTGCTCTTGAGTTTGTCATTGCTTCTTGAACAGAGCCCAGCATGTCTTGCAATATTATTTGGATGGTTTGCAAGATGAGAGGTAAATGGCTGTTCCACTGCTGTTTTGTGGGTTGTTTCTTCCAGGATTTGTTCAAAACAGCACACAGCATCCTTCAGTAGTTTCCATTTAGCTTTATCTACAAGAGTTTCATAAGAGTCCAACTAGTGCAACCATACAGCTTGAAAGAATTCCCATTTAATTTTATCTGAGAGATCAGACTTTCATATAGTCATAGCATGTTAACATATGGACAATGGATACATCAATTATGACCGACCAGCAAAAACTTACTTTCATAATCTTTGTTTGAACACTGGGTGCCATCTAGTGGATTTACCAAGAGTAATTACAGATAGGGATGGATGTCAAGAGAGATTCAAGGAAATCCATGTTCTGTGTATGCTTTGACAATGATGATAATGAAAAACTGCCCCATTGGCCCAGTAGGTAGAGTGTTTGCCAATGGCCCAGGAGATCAGGGTTCATTCTCAGGTTGAGTCATACCAAAGACTCTAAAAATGGTACTTGATACCTCCTTGCTTTACACTTAGTATTATAAGGTACATATCAAGGATAAAGGGAAGCAATCCAGGGAAAGGAGTAATACCCTCTCCTACACCTCAGTGTTGTAGCTATTGAAAAGAGAACCTTTGGGTCAACCTCGACCACAGTTGCTAATTTTACTTACATATATATATATGTATATATTTTGGTTTTGCATAGGCAAAAAACTGATTGTTACCCAGATCTGCTGATCCCATGTTTACATTATCCTAACTTTGATATCTATGCTCTCTAATTTATATTAAGCTTTCTTTATCTATAAATATAATGAACTGTATCATTAATATCATATATATATATATATATATATATATATATATGCAAATTTCATTAAACATAATAGACATCTTATGTCTACATATTTTCTTCTGGATCCATTCGAATTCCCGAATACTTTTATCGTATTCGGGGGGAATTGATTTATGTATTGTCCATTGTTGTATGTATCCCTAGTACTTTCTACCCGACTTTGGGCCATCAATATATATATATATATATATATACATTTATAAAAATGCTTCATCTTGAGTATCCTACTTTGAAATTGTTGTTAAAAACCTACTCTTATTATCAAAGTAACAACTGTCAGTGTTATATACTTGCCTTGATCTCTTTCTGAACATTGTCTCCGTAAATATAAAAAAGTTACTTTGCTATATATAAATCATTTGCTACATACTTCATTTGCCTTGTCAGTAGATCTTAGAAAATGGCCACTGTTTGCTCTGCAGAAGGGTGAGATATCTAACACAAAGGGTGTCCTGAGTATAACATTAAACTGTAAGCAATGACAAGGCTCCCATTCTGGAGCTTTGTGGAGTATAGAGTACTCCTTTCATTGCTATTACTCCCTGGTCTACCAGGACTAGGAGTTGTTGTTCTTTTAGGTTCCCATCAATGTGTCTTTCTAGATCTATTTCAAAATGAATACAAATAAATGATTATTATTAAAATGGAATGGTTTCTTGAAACCAGATATTTGTATATAGATTATCAATATTAGGAATAGTTGAAATCATACAATTGTCAATAAATCATTTGTATTACTCTGGAATTGTTGATATCACAAAACTGTGGACGCACAAATTATACATAAATCAAAAAGTGTAATTAAAATATGCAATGGAAAACTGAAAATGTTATAATTATAAAATAAAATCCTTTATGTTAGATAGGAATTCTTGATACAATATAACTGTGTATTTGTATTAAGAATAGATAATCAAAGCTCTGTTTACTGAGGATTGTGATATTCAATTTTGGCTTCTTTGTTTAATGGCATATCGACTTTTGTGGGTTATTTAATGCCAATGCCCTCCTTGTAGAAGGATGCTAGTGCTACTATTTAACCTATAAGGGTTGATATTTTTAGTTATTGAAACCCTGTAACTGTGTACAAACAAATAATTATTATTATTTAATAGAAATTGTCACTTCAAACTATATGTGAATAAATTATTAATATTTGATAGGAATATGTTAAACAATACAACTCTGTGTAAATAAATGATTATAGAAAAAAACAAAGAGTGTAACTTTATATAAATATAATGAAACATTGAAAATATACTCTAACATTTACATTGTTTACTAAGGATTATAATTATGAGTCAGTTGAAACCATATAATTGCTTTCCAATTGTGAGAAAGAAACAACATAACAAATTGATATTAAATAGCAATAGTTACTTTAAACCATATAGTTGTGAATTAGTTTTTGGTATTATTTGTATCTGATAGATACACTTGAAATCCTATAACTGCACACAAATAATTATAGGCAAATAAAAAAAGTGCAATTTTAAAAAAATGCTATGGGACATTGAAAATATAATTATAATTACTATCAAACATTTACAAATGTATTTAATTTTAGCATTAAATAATCCATAAGGAGTTGATATGCCATTGAACAAACAAAACTAAACATACTTCAATACTGAATTCAGTGCTCACTGAATGCTTCCTATGTGTTACCTTGTGCCAGACTAAGCTCAGAGATTATCTTTAAAATGTTATCATTAAGAAAAAACCCAACTTTGTCAAGGTTTGTATTTTGTGCACTGTTAGTAGATTGGCAGAAAATGTCCTGATGACTATCACAGTTGACTGCAATATATGCAATTATTATCGAAAGAACAGCTGCTTACTTAATCTAAAATCTCCTCAGTCATACATTTTCCCCTGGAAGTGTCTTGGCCTAATGAAGCATGCACATGTTCTGAACACTAAATCTATTTTCTTTCCCAATTGTTTTAGTTTAAAATTCCATTTAAGCTGACCTCATTACATTTTTTTTCTTAAAGCAAATATGGCAAATGTTATAAACAGCTAAAATTGTTTAGTTTTTTCTTCTCTAAAAGACAATACAAGTTTTTCGTTCAGAAAAGTTTCTTTTTTGACATGTCAATCTGAGAACAAGTTATTTAAATTTTGTGTTTCAATGGTTAGAAAAACTTTAAAGCTTAGTAAATTTAAAAGAAATTTTTAAAAAGTGAAAAGCACATTTTTACTTTGATGCTAAGAAAATTAAAATTTTTACTTTGTATTGACAATGAATTTTTATTAGATTTTAAAAGATAAAATTGAATTAATTTTTTTCTTTGTTATAAGGAGTGGCATATTTTTATTGTGTGTTTTAAATATAAACCAAGTTATTGGTTTGAAATATTGGCATTTTAATTAGCTTTAAATGTTTCTGTGACACACAGAAGCTGTCTGTTGCATTTTGTTATGTATCAAAATATATCAACCATGTAAAAGTTCAAAATCATTAAAAAAGGAGGAGATAGAAAAAATAATCATAAAAGAAAGTATGAAGATCTGTAGTGCAAGGAAAACATTAGCCAGTAATATAATGAAAACATATCATCTTTAATGTAACAGCAGGCACAATGTCAAAGTAACCTTTAATTAATAAGGTTGGTTGGTTGGTTGTTTGTTTGGGTTTATGGCATATCAACCTTTGTAGGTTATTTAATGCCAAATCTATTTTTATACAAATAGTTCTCTTTCAAACAATTCCGTTTAGGATAAGAACGCAGTTTAAATGTAAGTACTGTTTGATTGTGAAAAACATTTCTATTTCAAGTTAATCAGTTTAGTAAAGCAGTTCTAATTCAGCTAATTCAGTTTAGTATAAGTGCAGATTTTGTTGACACACAGTTTAATGTCAAAACCGTTCTATAATGAACAAGTCAGTCTTGTGTAAGTACAGTTTCAATGCCAAAAACAGTTCTATTTCAAATAATTCAGTTTAGCATGTGCACGCAGTTTAAATGTAGGTATGGTTTAATTGTCAAAAACATTTCTATTTCAAGACATTTAGTTTAGTCTAACAATTCAGTTTAGCATAAGTATAGTGTTAGTTCTATTTAACACATAGAAAGGCCCTATCAGGTGCTACCATGCCGGGCCAGAGTGGACCTTGGAGCAATGGCAATAAAGGGGTGCTCTGCATTCCCTAAAGCTCCAGCATTACTGGAACTCACTATCAGATTGTATCCAGGACACTCCTAGGTTGGGGTCTTACTCCTCTGCTGAGGTGCAGTCGGTGTATTGTACAGCCCCAGCTGACAAGGCATTGTTAATATGGTTTCAATCTATTAGTAAGGTTGATATAGAAAGTAATGAGTTTTAAAAAAATATGATTTCAAGTTTGCAACCATGTTTGAAAAAACAATAAATCAATGCTAGCTGTAAACACAAAGGAAAATATTTAGTTTATGATTGGCTTTTTTGGATTATTACAGGTTTGTTTGGTTAAGTGAGTCAGAAAAAAACAAACTATTTCCATGGTAAAGTTTAGGACTATGCTTTAGAAATATTCAACAACATAATGCAATCTTATGGAAATCAAATTCCATCCCAGGCACATGATTTTGGGTGGCACAAGGAATTTTTCGAGTGAGGAAGATGAAATATTTCTGGTCAACTGGTCACTTCATGTTTATGGGAAAGGGATAACAAAAGCAAGAACTCATTAGAACAGACTGATATTTGATTGTGAAAATGATTACTGAGAAATTGATATTTTTATTTAAAGTTGTCGATCTGAAAAATAAAAATCAGATTCATTTATTTCTAGAAATAAATGAATCTGATTTTTATTTTTGATATATTATTTTTGGCCTAAAAACTTCAATGAATAAGTTTTTAGGCCAAAAATAATATATCTGTGCAGCTAGAGCCCTTTAACTCTACTGATATGAATTTTTTTCACTGTTTCCCATTTTGAAAAATTTAAATGCAACTTCCATTTGAAAACTCTTGAAAACATGGAATAGATTGTAATAAGCTGCAGTATTTGTTGAATAATTTCATTACTGTTTCCAGGAGTGAGGAGAATGTTTTCATTAATGTGTTGCTTTGTAAGGGAATTATTTTGAAGGAGCTAAAGTTCATTTGCAATTAATTCAATGCTTGAAGATTTTTAATCATTAGTAGGTTGACCTTGAATATTTATAAAAATGAAGTTCATTAAAAAGCAAATGTTTGAATGATATTATTTACAATGACATAAACATTATCAGTGTCTCTTTATTTTGAAGCAATAAACTCTCTCTCAGAACAAATCATTGGTCTTTGTCTTTGATTGAACTCAGTGTTCTAACTTAAACCATCATCAATTATTATTTTGACTATCTAACTTTTATATCTTTCTTATTTTCTTGACTTATAATGTTAATTTAGAAAAATCTTGCTGACAGTCTTCATGATAATGTAACACAAAGAAAAAAACAGAGCATAGGTAGTTATTTTGGGCTCATAACAGTCAGCCCTAAAAAAAAACAAATGAATTCCTTCTAATGACATAACAAAAATGAATTGATTTTATGCTGAAATAATGTGAATAATCTTTTAAATCTCAAATGTCCTTTATTCTTCATTTTTTGAAGAATATATTTTTGTTTCAACTTAAGTGATAAATTTTGACTGTAAGTAATTTTTTCTGTTTATGGATGAAATTTAATAATAAAACATTGAGCCCAAAATATTTGAGCCCACTCTAAATTATGTTAGTGTGTGTGTGTGTGTATGTGTGTGTGTGTGCATGTTTGTGTGTGTGTATGCATATGTGTGACTATGATCTGTTCCTCTGAACCAAATATTGTGTTGTTGACAATGAAGATTCTAATGGGGACTGAGATAAATGCTTATTTTGAATCACAAACATTTGTTTAAAAGACATAACAGTTAAGCAGAAAAGATCATTTTAGTTTTAAAGAATGGTCTGTTGTAAAAGATCAGCTGTGCAAACTGTATAGATACAGAAATTTAGTAAATTGTATTTAGAAAAAAATTTAGTTGGATGCTTAAATTTTTATAGTCTAAAATATAGTAGATTGTTGAATATATGATCCTAGGAAACATTAAAGACTTAAAGTTGCCTCTCTCTTTCTCTTTCTCCCTCTCTCTCTCTCTCTATATATATATATATATATATATATGGAGAAAAATTGAAAAACCAAGAAATCCAAAGTGAAGAATTTAACATGAAAGAAAGTCAACACTATAACATTTTGGTTTTAATAAACCACCATAAGTACTTAGAAAAGATGTTTATTAAGTGTTATTTGATCACTGATGGATAATGACACTTGATAACATCTTTTCTTAGTTCTGATTGTGGTTTATTAAAACCAAAATGTTATAGCATCAACTTTATTTCATATTAAATTCTTCAATTTTGATTACTTTGTTTTTCAATTTTTCTTCATATTGTCAAATTCTTTATCATTATTTACATTTATCTCTCTCTCTCTCTCTCTATACATATATATATATATATATATATATATATATATATACATATATATATATATATATATATATATATATATATATATATATATATATATATGAGGGTCATTCAATGCATTTTGGAAACATTTTGTGAAAAGCAAAAAAAATTTTTTAAAATTTTTCTGTAAATATATACTCTGCATTGTTTGAGATTGGTTTACAGCAAAAAATATATATATTATTCAATTACAAAAAATATTTGTTTTGGGGGTCATTCAAAATGGCAGCAAATCAGACATAGTGCTCCAAGCTTGGACAGTAGTCTGACAACAAATTTTTCAATGCTGAGAAGCGCAAACCATTTAAAATTTACAGAGGAGTGTGATATGTATGAAGAAGCTTGTTTTAATCAAAAAATGTGAACAAATGAGCTAAATGATTTAAAGAAATTTGAAATAGTATTCAAGATGAAGACAGATCAGACAGAACTGCAATGTCAAGCACACCTGAAATGGTGGATTCAATTAATACTCTCATTTTGTCTAACAGAAGAATTACAATAGAGGAAATTTTTGACTAATTGGGAATTTCTATGGGTACAGCACACCAAATTGTGCATAATGACTTTTGCCTGTTCATTTGAGTTTCAACAGAACTCTGAAAGACCTCATACTGCAGCAAGAACAATAAAAAACCATCAGACTGGTTGGGAATTGCAGCCACATCCTCCTTATGATACATGTTTGACCTCCTCTGACTTTCACTTGTTTGGCCCCCACAGAGAATTTCTGTGTGGAACAAAATTTTTGAAAAAATGATGAATTGAAGAGCACCATGAAGAAATGGCTGAAAATTCAATTCAAATATTTTGATGCTGAAGGAAAACACAATTTTGTTCTTGTATGGGAAAAAATGTTTTAATGAATGGAGATTATATTGAAAAATGAAGCAAAATTTTTCCACCCAAAAAAAACAAACAAAAAACGTTTTTTTGCAAAATTCATTTTATCTATTGAATGAACCTCATATATATATATATATATATATATATATATATATATATATATATATATATATATATATATTGCCAGATTTTTATGATTACAGGCAAAAGGCAAGAAATTTGACAGTGTATTGGAAAAAAGAATTAACTGATTGAAATCTTCACTATACTCAGGAGAATTATTCCTTTCTGCCAATACTTTATGGGAGCAACTAATCTATTTTCGTGTTTTGGATACTTATAAGAATTTGAAAGTTGTCTTTTCACCTACAGTGAGTAGTATGAAGTTTTAATCCAAAACTTAAGGAAACAGTATTATTCTGCTTAGTGGCTGAGGTTCTGCCATATTTCCACAATTATCATCAAACAATGTTCAAACCAAAGGAAAACAAGGATTGAGAAAGCTGATTTTCAAGATAAGTAAGTCCTCCTCTCTTGGAAAATTAGTGCAATACAATAATGCACTCACAATTTCTTCTCATTTGATTTTTTTAACTAAGCATATTAAAACACTAACAGTACTTACCTCAATTAGTTTTTGATGGTCACTAATTTTTATAAACTGAATCATTTGACTTATAAGAAACAATCAAGACCAAAAAAAATATATATAAACATACATCTCTTCAAACAGCACTCACTTAAAAAATATATTTGTTGACAAAATTTTTATAAAATTCTAACTTCATAAGATATAATTGTTAAATTTTTTATATGGATTTATGTTCTATGAACAATTAGCATTTGTAATAATGGTCTTAGTGTAAATTTTTAATTGACAAAAGACAAAAATTCTAAAGAAAAAAAGTGACAGATTATTCACATTATATTAAATAGCAATAATTAGGTTTATAGCTAACTCTTTTAGCCTGGAATGTAAGCATACATTATTTCTTTAGAAGAAAAATCCTGACCAGCTAACAAAATATGAATTTAGTCTATGGACACAGAATTTTGAATTATCTTCTGCAAGTATGTTAAAAGCCAGAAATATGACAAAAATTTCTAAAATGATATTTTTTAATTTTTCCTTGTTTTTGCTAGAAAGATCAAACCCCAAATTATAAAAAAAAAGAAAATAATTTATTTTCCATGATTAACATAGAGTTGGACTTTTTTAAAGTCAAGACTATTTTCTTTTATTGTTAAATTAACCAAAAATATCATTACAGAGGAAGATGAATTAATCTATTTTGTATCTTTTAAAAACTTTATTTGAGTCCATATAAGCTCATTACAATACCAAAATTGACTTTAACTTGGAAGAAATATATATATGCTTTTCATTTACAAACTATATAAGATGCTTGTAGAATTGGCTCAAAATTTTAAGGTTTCATGTTATTCCTTCCAATTTCATTTTTATGAGAGAAATAGTTGCATATTTTCCTTCAAAGCAAGTGAATGATATTTAAGGCCAAGAAAAGATCAGAAATAATCATTTGTCAGAGTTTCTAAAGGTAACTAAAAAATCAGCTTTAAAGTTTTCAAGTTATGTCAAAATCTTTCCTAGGTAATTTTTTTTTTTTAATTTTCCATGAACTAAAGACATATAATGTGTATAAAAGTTAAGACAATAAATGGGATAACAAAATCATATAATAAAAGTTTCAAACATTCAGAAAATTATTGTTTCTCTGACTTTCATTATTAATTTTTAAGGTACAATGTAAAAACAGGTCCAGAAATCATTTATAAATAAGCAATCAACTGATACTTTTGTATACAAAGTAATTTTCTTCTAAATCAAAGATACCAGCACTTTTTTGCAGAATATTGTTTAATCAAAAATGATATCATTTGGGATACCCATTGAAACTCTCTGACCAAAAATATGAATATATAGCTAAAAAAATGAGTTCAACTCTTTTATGTGTTCATGTAATTTTATTTTTGGTTCCAGAAATGAGGCAATTTTATTTTTGTTTATTGATTTTGTAAAAATTGAAATCAATTTTAATCGTATTTATTCTGGTAGATTTTCTTTAAGATTTTCAAGGGAGTCAATATGCTTTATCCAAATTCCATTTCTTCATTGATATTCTTTTATTTATTTATCATCTATCTGAACAATTCATTCCACATTAATTACTTCATCTGATATATGTATTGTCAATTTTGAGAGGTAAAGGCAGGTCAGTAAAATACAAGACTGAGTCAACAGTTTTGTAATATTTTGATAATGTGAGTCATGATTTAGTGTCTCCACATTATTTTACCAAAGTTATAAAGGTGACTAACCACACTGGACTGTAAGATGTTCATCTTGCCAGATACTCTTCAAGTTTACTCACTGGATTTGCCTCTATGGCTTGGAGTACAGTCATGGAATCCACATTGTTAGGCCTACTTAATCTTGCCTGATCATAGAGGTTCTTGCAATCCAAGCAAAATTTCTTGAACCATCTGGTTCCTCTTTTGCACAAGAAATGTTTTTGGTTGCTTCCATAATGGTATGACGCATTTCAAACTCATAAAGAATAAGTTATTGTATTAGTCTAATCTTGCACATTCATCTGTATGGCTTTTAAATTACACACTGAGTGAAGCAATACACAATGTGGGAGTACACACACAACCATAATACTACCAACCACCATGGCTACCATCTATGACTTGAACAGCTTTGATCATGTGATATATGCATTGCAAATCACTACATACCAAAATATTACAAAACTTTTGACACTGTATCAAAATACAATAAGTAAAATTAATTATCCTGATCATAATTGGAAAGCAAGAAAAATTGTCCAAATATTTGACTTGAGAAGAGAAGAAAGATTTGTATCTGAGAAAAGCGGGACTCAAACCTGTCTGATTTTCAACCAGGTCACATTTTTTCTGTGTTTCTATACATGTTCAGTGCATGTCTGTTACACTGCATCATGACATTTTAATAGTAAATAAATGAATAAAATAACAACACTACTTGTAGGATGTTCTGTAACATAATGGCTTCTAATGGTGGGATAGGTTGTCTTAGGCTTGGCTGAGAAAAGCATTGGTGGCTCACACATGAAAATTATAGAGAAGCATAACTTTGAATAGAAAAACATTTTTCTTTTTATGACAGGCCAATATCAAAATAAATTGTCAAGTGAAGAAGCAAGTTGCATTAGTAAAGCAGTAGGAGTGTAGAGGATTTATTTGCTGTCAAAGACATGGCCATCAATTGATTTGGCAGCTGGGAGTTTCTTTAATTGTGAGGCTCAAAATGCCAAATACATTTCAAAGCACTAGGTGACTAGATGCTTTTCTCTGAGAATGTAGAAATATTTACTGGATGGATATTGACTATCTTATTTGAACTTTGGTTTAAAAATTCATATTCAGAGTATTCGACAAGGATTGAGCTAACATTCAATTGTATATGATACCAGTCAATTAAATTACTATGACCTAACGAAAATCTAATTTATATTTTCCCAAACCATCCAACATGGCCAAGATGTGAGAAGGGGGTATTTCAAAAGTTTTTAAATCGTAAAGATCTTTAAAAAAGTGGTAATGGTTTTGACAGACTGTAATACATAACAACTTTGAAAATGTATGGTTGATGGGAATTGGTAGATTTTTAAAAAAGAAGGTTATTGAGAGGATAGAAAGTCCTAATACAGTCCTAACAAGCTTCATCAACTTTATCCCCTGCAGAGGTGTAATACCTAAAACAATAAAATGGGTATCCTGGGTATTACATTAAAGGTTTCAGTTTCAGAGAAGTGTGGCATATGCCTTTCTTGTCATTACTCACTGGTTCATTCTAATCTAGCAAGGAATCTATTCTGTTAGGAATAATTCAAATAGATTTATTTCAAAATGATTGTTATTAGATAGGAATACTTGAAACTACATTAATGTGTGCAAAGAAATTATCATTATTATTACTTTACACAGTTGAGCGTTTTTCTCACCGGGGGTAGCTGATTGTTTCTCACTGGAGTTTAAGTGACAGCAAATCTCAAGTCTCCAGGACTCTTCTTAGTATTCTGGCTGATCTTAATAAGGCTCTCATTTGGATGATCACCACTCATTCTCTTATTTCCAGCTCCTCCAGTGCATTTATCAATCTTTTGGTTACTTTACCAAGTACACCAATGACAACTGGCATCACTGTCACCTTCATGTTTTATAGTTTTTTTCAATTCTCCAGCAAGGTCTTGAAATTCATCTTTCTTTTTGCCTACTTTCAGTTTCATCCTCTGGTCAGGTAGGAATGGCAAAGTCCACTATTAGCTGGTGCACTTTTTTTGTTGACTATTATTTTACTCTTCTGAGAATTTTTCACACCAACATTAACTGATGGTTTTCAATTGGAGTTTGAGTGACAGCAAGTCTCCTCAAGACTCTAGGACTCTTCATAGTATTCTGGCTGATCTTAATAATACTATAGTCTGGATGGTCTCTACTTGTCCTTTTATTTCAAAGTCTTTCAGTCCCTTTATCAATCCTTGGATGACTGTACCAAGAACACTAATTACAATTTGTATCACTGTCACTTTCATGTTTCACATTTTTTTTTAATTCACTGACAAGGTTGAGGTACTTATCTTTCTTTTCATTTTCTTTCAGTTTTACTCTGTGGTCAGCCGAGACAGCAAAGTTCACAATTTGGCAAGTTCTTTTTCTTGTTGATTTTTACTAGGCCTGGTTGACGGGCCAAGATTAAGTGATCCATTTGTATCTCAAAATGTTAGAGTTTGTGCATCTTATTCTCCAGGACAGATTCTGGGTTGTGCATATACCATTTGTTTGTATGGTCAAATTTCAATTTCTTGCTCAATTCCCTGTGGATCACCTTGCCCACTGAGTCTGGTCTAGTCTTCTTGTCTTTCTGTGCAAGATTGCTGCATTCACTGATTATGTGATTTATCGTTTTGTCTCTATCACCACATAAACTACATTTGCTGTTTTATTGACTCTTGATTAAAAAAGAATAGTTAGTTTGAACCATATGAATATATATATATATAGATAGATTATTAATCTTATGGATGGTTACTTGAGGCTGAAATAATTTACAAATGATTAATATGAGTAATTATAAGAAACCATTGATTTGCTTCAAAAGAGAGACTAAGACATTCAATAATCCAACAAATGTGAAAATGCCTTAAACACCAACCAACCAACCAACCATATTCATGATAGTAGTAAATGTATACTTGCATTAACACAAATGCCCTAGTAATTGCCGGAAACTAATATAAATCTGTTTTGTACACAGTGACCCTTCTACTATGATCAGAATGTGATATATGGTTAAATTTTGTGGTTAGTTTTATTCATTTAACATCATATCAACTCTTTATGAATTATTTAACACTGCTTTTTTTATAAGTGTTTGATTATAATCATAACAATTTAAATTTTCAACATTTTATTGCAGTTACGTTTTTGATCATACATTTTTATATGTTGATAATAATCATTTGTTTTTCACAGTCACATAGTATCAAGCATTTCTACATAATACAAATGATTTTCAAACATTTCTATTTGGCCCAGGTACAATTACTAGTACATAGGACAAATAGCAATAAATGAGAATTCCATTTTCCCCTGAGCTATGAATTTTGAGCCTCACCACTGGATGCAGTTTAGTATTATAACAAGGACATCTCTTTTTTGGAAGTGGATCTTACCCTTCTGCATATTCTAGCCCCCACCCATGGGATCTAAATGTTTTTTGCACTGTTTGAAACTGTAAAGGTCAATAAAAAAATAGGAATACTTTTGACTTTGTTCTCAAAATGTATAGCTGAGGGGGGTTTGAATATTTGAAAAGTTTGGTTAGGGGCTAGAAACCTCAACCAATAAAAATTTGCTTGCAAATAAAACTAAAGCAACATTGCTAGAATGGTGTAGTCTGGATGCAGCTCTATTCTCAACAAGGAATCTGCAAGAATGAAAAACCTATAAATCAATTCCACTCACTTCTTATAGATACATGAATGAATGTGGGTTCATAAATATATATATATATATATATATATATATATATATATATATATATATATATATATATATGCTCATGCAGGTATCTATAAGAAGTGAGTAAAATTGATTTATAAGTGTTTTCACCCTATATATATATATATAGATATATATGGGGAGAGAGAGAGAGACAGAGAGAAAGAGAGAAAGGGTGGGAGTGAAAGAGATTGACTGAAAAATAGATAGATAGATAGATAGATAGATAGATAGATAGATTTATTCAATTTCTTTTCTGTCTGTTAATCATTCTGCACTTCTTTTTCCATATGCCTTTAAGTTTTTATACCTATATAAATAAATTTCTCCAAGTATCAAAGATATATAAGGTTCAGATGGAAGTTTCACATTATTTGGGAATGTTCTCAAAGTTTCTGGTATAGAATGTTCCTAAACTTTTTCGTTTAGAGAATATGTTGATTGGTTTGGGGATTTTATACACACCACTTTTACTTACATGAATGTATTCTGTCAGAAATATTAATTTCTTTCATGCTTGTATTTACCCAACCCCTTACTCAAGGACAGGATATGCTATGGGATTAATTCTTAAGCATACAACTCGTTTGAATTCAGTGATTTCCTTTTCCTAGACCAATTGCTTCGTGGGGTCCTGCTTTCAGGATTTGTTTAAAACTGTACATAACATTCTTGTGTAGTTCCCATCTAACTTTTAATCTAATCACTATGTTAGAGTCCTGTTGGTGCAACCATACTGTAGTCCTGATATGGCTACTACCTCTACGCTTTCATTTATGCCATTCATACTCACAACAAACCATTCAAATTGACAGAATAAAAGTTTCTTGTATGAGTCAACCCAGCCTATCAATGACTGTGATTATCATTGTAGTAAAAGATCATCGCGAACTACATTCAAATCCCTGACGAGGTTGCTTTTGTTTCCCTTTACACTATGTTGAGGCATGAATGTATAATGTTGAAACACAAACCATTCTAGGAAAAGGAAAATTCTGAATTTAAACTAGCTGAGCTCATCCTACCTATTGTTGAGATGTTGAATAAATATATATATTGTTGATACATTAGTAGAATTTCAAATAAAAGATAATTTCATTGAATGATTTAAAGTTTGATTTATTGCGAATTATTTCACCTTTTAATAAAATTATGATTTTCATTTCTTTTAATAGATGAAGCTCTGTCTACCATTATTAAATTTGACTGATATTTTCTTTTATTTTGTATTACCATATATTGCAACTATTCAGATGCCTTGTTTTTAGCTGTCAGTGACCAGCATAGTTTGGAAATAAAGAAACGTTCCTACTGAGATTTAAACTTGAATCCCTACATCTGAGGAATCGAAGTTAAATATACTAGCTGTTCTTGGTGAAATACACAAAATATACATGCAGATGACAGATCAATATCATTTAAACCTAACTTCTTCTTCAACTACTTGATGCCATATTTATTACTGAATTTATATGCAATTGTAATACAAGTAGTTGTGGTATGGTAAAACATCAGTAATTTTCTACTGGTATTCTTTATGTTAGTAAACAGTGTAGGAAAGAAGATAACTAATAAGTTTTTGCAAACATGATCTGAAGGGTATCATAGACTGATGGTCTGAATTAGTGCAATTAAGTATTACTTTAAAAGACAACTGTGAGAAATTTGCTAATTTGAACAATAAATCATATATATATATATATATATATATATATATATATATATATATATATATATATATAGATAGATAGATAGATAGAAATCTCCAAAAGATCTGATTTATATATAATTGATAACTGGTCTGTAGTAGGCCATCCTTTCACTATGTGTGTGTGTTGACATCGTTTTCAGTAGATGAGATATTACTACCTGAGTATGAGAATTGTCTAAAATTTTCACTTAAAATGGAAATAGCTGATCAAATAAAACATGATTTCTTCCAAGCTGTGGCTGTGCCAGTACTACTTTATAGATGCTTCACCAGTATGCAAACAAAGTGCATGGAGGGAAAGCTAGATGAAAACTACAGGAATGCTACGAGACTATTTTGCACAGATTCTAGAAGTAGCATCCACCAAAACAGCAACACTGCGGCCACCTACTTCCCATCTCATTAACCCTCCAAGTAAGAGGAGCAAGAGATGTTAGGCAATGCTGGAGAAGTAAGGACGAACTTGCCTAGCGGTTAGAGTGTTCGCCAATGGCCTGGGAGACCTGGGTTCAATCCCAGGTCGAGTCATACCAAAGACTCAAAAAATGGTACTTGATGCCTCCTTGCTTAACACTCAGCATTATAAGGTACGGATCAAGGGTAAAGTAGAGCAATCTAGGGAAGGAGTAGCACCCTCCCCTACACCTTGGTGTAGTCGCTATCGAAAAGGGAGCCTTCGGGTTACCCTCGACTATGGTCGCCAACAAACTTATGTGCTCCTTAACATGGATGTGCCAGTGTGAGCTGACCAGCAAAGACTTGTATACATCAGCTCTGTGCAGATACAAAATGCAGCCTGCCAGGAGGTCTTGATGGACGGATGGTGTCTCTGTGTGTGTGTGACTGATAGAGAGATTGAAAGAGAGAGAGAGAGAGACAGAGAGAGAGAAAAAGAGAAAGGCAGTCATGGAACTCTGTGGTATCAGAAAACTTGATGATATATATATATATATATATATAGTACAATTAAATGGAGACTCAAACTCGGTTAAGCCGTCATAATAAATTTATTTCGGCGGAGAATATAGTTGGTATATTTATAAAAGACACCTATGTTTTGAAGGTTCTCTGCTTGAGATAGAGGCTTATATCATTTTTATTGTCTTGTGGCTTAAAAAACACGGCAAATTCTTTAAAGGAATGAATAATATATGAATAGAAAATGAGACGTGTAAAAAGGTTGCGGGCTGAGATGACAAGAGAGAAAGCGAACACATTTCATGAATAGGAAAATGGAGACACAGGTTTAATACCACGGATTTTACAAGCAGATGACTCTTTTGAAGAAATTGCTTTCTAATAATTGAGTTAGAGTTTAGAAGTGAATTTTTCATGGATATGAAATTATAACAATGAAAATTTGTTGGAAGGGTGCTGAAAAGATTCCGGCCCTGCCAAAAAAGTTGATGTCTCAAGGGAGTTGAACTGCAGAATATATATCTTTCTTTCTTTCTTTCTTTCAGAAGATTTTAATTGGAACGATAGAAAAGAGGGAGTTTCAAATTTTGAATATGAAATAAAGAGGTAATGGTAGTGTTGCATTTGGGAAAAGTTATTAAATAAATAAATAATGAATGAAAATATAACAATCAGAGTGATATTCGTTTTAAAAGGAATGGTTGAACAAGATCGGGGTAAAGAAAAAAAAAAAAGATTAAAAAAACCTGAGGATGCAATGGTGTGAACCAGATAGATAGGTAGACAGATAAATAATAAAAAGTCGAGGTAAATTGCTAGAGAGAGAGAAAGAGAGAGAGAGAGAGAGAGAGAGAGAGAGAGAGGGATAGATTGACAGATAAATAGAAACTTAAGGAACAAACGAAATAACGAAAATTATTAATCGATAAAAAAGAAAAAGAAATTGTGATGTACAGATAATGACAATCATAATCATCATCATTATCATGTCGCACTGCCAGCACAGATCTCTTTGACCCTCTCTCGCCACCCGTCTCTATCGTTCATCGTTCCCGGCAGGTCTTCCAGGCTTCATCCTGTATCGGCAGAGAGCTGTTGTATATAGTGTCTTGCATGTCTGGTTCGTGTAACTTTGATTTGTTTTCGTGATAGGTGGCAGGTGGCCATACAGCTGCTGTTTTGTAGGGTGTTTCTTCCAGGACTTGTTCAATACAGCTCGTAGAATTTTTGTTTAATTGCCGTTAAGCCTTTTCTCCATACGTTTAGTTAGCGTCCTTGTTGCTGCATCTATATAGCAGTGTCAACACGACCGCTGCTTGAAAAAAACTGCGTTTTATTTTATCGGTCAGGTCTGATTTCCATGTGACCGCTAACCAATCGATAGCTGTCCATGCCTTGGCTAGTCGCTTGTTGATGTCATTCTCGGTTGTTGAGACGCTGCTCCCTAGGTCGATGAACTTGTCCAAAACTTTCAAAGACCCACCCTTTAGTGTTGAGATGTCGCCTCATTGATTAAAGCACATGTATTCTGTCTTGTCTGCATTGACATGGACGCCTATGCCAGCAGCTGCTCGTTCCAGACGATGTAGCAGAAATTCGGCTTGGGCGGGTGTATTTACTAGGAGAACTATGTCATCGGTGGAGTCCGAGTCCGTAATAGTTCGTGCGGGTTATCGTCTGCTTCTTAAAATAAAAATAACAATACTTTTGTTAAATAAAAGGGAAATAAATGAAGAAGATATTCAGATTCTATAAAAAGAAAGGTTGACAAAAAGAAAGAGTTGAAGCTAGTTACGAAACTGTTAGGAGTCGATGCGATATTCATAAAAAAAGTGGAGCTGGAGCTGGTATAGAAAGTTTTCCCCTGCATTCAACAAATTCTTTAAATCTGTCACCTTCAGATTTTCATTTATTTTACTCTGTTGAAAGTTTCTTGTCTGGTTATTCTGTCTGAGAACTTTATGATCCCTTGAAGAATTCATTAAATAAAAAAACAGAATTGTTCATTTTGACAGAAGACAATTTGGCTGAAAGGTGTCGAGAGGGCGTAGAAAGCAGAGGAAATTACTTTGATGATTGAATAATGTTACTTTAATTTATATGAATAAATGATGAGGTTAAAAATGACAGCAAGCTTTTTCAACATATATTCATTCTCACAGCTCTATTGTCGTATATTATCAATATCAAATACTGATTGAGATGAATAAATATATTTTTCTAGTAGAGGCCTTAGTTTTGATATGGACTCTTCCATATCAGTAAAAATAGATTCGAAAAATAATGGAATGAAACAGCATATATGAAACGAGTGTTATAATCTGTTATAGTTATTTCTAAAGTTATCTAGTTTTTTTAAGTTTTGGTTTTGAGACGAGTGTTATCAAAGAAAAATATAACTGTAAATACTTTCTTACCAACAATAAAACCCGAAAGGAACACACACATACACACACACACACACGTGCGTGTGTGTGTTTGAACACAGACAGAGTGAGGTAGAGATAGAGAAAGAGAGTAAGAGAAGATGGGAGAGAAAGATGCAAGAGAAGACTTGTGGTAGAGAGAGAAGGGTGGGGTACTGAGGTTGTTATAAACATCATTCGTCGATTTAGGTCAAATTCAATAATGAACCCATACATGGTAATATAACATGCATAATTAATGTAATTTGGCAACGTATTGAAAGAATTACACTTACTGTAGATTCTTGGCAATATATGCTCACACACACACAAACACACACATACATATATATGTGTGTGTGTGTGTGTGTGTATAAAAGGGTCGTCCGAAAAGTTCTCAGCCTTTGCTAGAAAGGAGAACTCTTGCTGAATTTTTTTTGTGGCAAAACACAACCATTTCTAATAAAACCAGAAAAACTGGTTCATATTTCTACATTAATTTCTGTGCTGGTGAGGCTCTTAGAAAAGTGATATTTAAACAACAACTCTAAAATTTGGGTGAGTCTTAGAATCTTATGAACGGCCCTCATCTATAAATGTATGCATGTTCATGTGTTGATAGTTTATATTTTACGGATTATTTTTAATCTGGATATACTTTCCTTTATTTATCATTTTTCCCTTTAGGATTTATTATTTTTTGGAAGTTTAAGCAAACATGGATTCTATATTATATCCTTAAGACATTATTTTACGGCTTCTGAAGATTATCTGGAATTTGCTGCATTTTCTCAAGGTGGATAATTTGAATGTTGAAGAACATTGCAAGAAAAAATCATATTTTATTTACTATGCTTTGCTTAGTCTGGCACATTGGTCTCAGAAGGGAAATCATCTTGTGCAATTACTGGTTTTCTGCCTAACACTACAAAGGATACAATTACTTCGTTTGTCATATGAAAAATGGTAGAAAATTATATATAACATATATATATATATATATATATGTAACATATATATAATAAAGAACTAACGCATGTCTCGTAATTACAGGATTGAAACATTAGATTGATGATTTATCTTTGGTATAGAATATTCCTTTAAAGTTGTGAAATACATGCCTGAAAGAATTAAGGGTGACATAAAAGCTCGACGAGTAAGAACTGAGGATTAATTCTATTGTTTTGTCAATGAATTCTGTATTTTTTGATAATATTGGATCATTTCATGCTATTTTCCTGTTTATTTTGGAAGATAATTATATCATTAATTTACATAATTTGTTTAAGGAAAGTTTTATGAAGATAGAATGTTCAGCAATCAAAAATGTTTTGTATCTTATCTATTATTAGTATATTCACAGCTAAATAAGAATTGAAGAGTGCATCCTCTAAATGATTTCCTAGGTGAAATGTTCTAGCTTTTGGATCATCTAGCCGGGATTCAGAGACAATTATCTAAAAAGAATTACAAGATGAACATTTAAGGAAAGATTTCTTTAAACTGATACTAATTTAGCATCTAATATTCTTTTTATAATTTCACTTATAATATATATTTTTAATCAGTGCAAATTGTTCATTAAACTGTCTTATAAGCAATTAACCTGTTCTCTAAGAAAATTACAAAAATCTGATTTTCATTATATTAGTATAGCTGTTATTTTTGGAATGGAAACATAAAGCTAAGTTCGAATCCAAAACAAGTTGGTTTGCATTTCCCTTTGTACTAATACCATTAGAAAAAGAATAAATTCATCTCTTCTCTCAGTTATGGGTCAATCGTCGGGTAGATTGGGTTCATTACCCTTAGTATGGCATCCGATCTAAGAAACAGAAAAATCTGAATTCAAATCAGCTGCGCTTCGTTTAAAAGTATTGAGCTCCTTTCGCATTCTGCCCGTGTGGTGGGTACATGCATACAGAATGTTCTTACACTTTACTGAACACAGTCAAAGTCTACTCTGATTAAACTAGCAATGAATCTATTACTTGTAAGAGATAGATTATCAGCGGACTATTACAATTACGTGTATACTTTGTCTCTCTCAATAGTAGTCTATTCTTTCTCTCCGTGTAATATAATTAGGTATTTAGTTTGATTATTTTAGTAGTAAGTTGTTTCCTAGCAAGATTTAGAGGTCAACCAGTTTACAGTGAAAAATGTGGAACAGGTAAAAGAAAGATATTCGAGGCTGTAAGATAGATAGATAGATAGATAGATAGAGAGAGAGAGAGAGAGAGAGAGAGAGAGAGAGAGAGAGAGAGAGAGAGAGAACACGATGATAAGGAAGAAATGAAATGGAAAGGGATCAGTGGGTTCCCAAAATCCATGTCATGATAGCAGCAGATGCCTAAGTTAAGATAGTAATGTATCAGAAGCAAATTGGGCAACGGCTCTAATTAGCGAGAAGAAACTCAAATAAAAAAGCCGTTAAAGTGACAAGGGAGAGAAAAGAGGAAAAGGAAGTCTGTTGGAGACCAACCCCGGAGACATGAAGACGGGTAATAAATTACAGCATCCATCTCGGATGAGCTCTGCGAAGGATTCCCGCACCAGCCGTAAAGAATAATACCAAGGCCTGTGTTTGCCTCTCACGCCATGCAATGGTTCATTCCTCTTTGTCTATCTAAAGCTGTTGACTCAGTTCATAATCTGTTTCTCTCTCTCTTCGACGACGACGAATGAGGGTTAGTAGCAAATAAAGTTTTGTATTGGTGAACGGATAGATGGTGTTTTGTGTGTTCGTCACTTTTCCTCTTGATGAGGTTACAATGGGGGTCTGACTGAGTCTTAAGGGGTAGTGCTATACACATAGACTATTTAGAACTGCGGTGTTATCCGTATCTATGTGGTACCGTAGCGCTGCCAACGTCTTTTGAGAACCGTGCTAGTACATCAACAATACAGTCGCCAAATGAAACTCGTAACAAATCGCTTGTTTTATGTATGTTTCTTCGTATTTCAAATCTATTTGCACGCTGAAAACACATCCTAAATCAGCTATAGTTCAAATTAAGTTCAGTAAGTACACTTACTAACCCAAAATAATATTCCAACATCGTCAGTCAATAGTTGTAGCTCAAACCAGCTTCGAAATCCATAACACGGTTTTTATCTCCCGATATACTGGGTCACACCTGGTCTTATAAACAATTAAGCTGTTCTCTGAGATATCAACGAAAATTTGATTTTTCCCATTAACCCAACCTAGACGGCCGTGAAAATTATTGTAACTACGATATATATGTGTGTGTGTGTGTGTGTGTATGTGTATATTAAAATAAAAGGAATACAATTTTTAAGATGAATATACTTTATTCTAGGAAGCATAAATGACAGCTCTGAATTTGGCTGGACAAAAATTTGAAATGAAATTCCATATTTCATTGAAATTTCTGACACTGTATTTTATTAGCTATGGTGGCATTTCACAGGATAGTCTGCAAAGTCTTACTGCAATCAAGGGATACTAAATGTGTAAATATACACGCGCATATTTTTCTCTTTATATATATATATATATATATATGTCGGCCGGCACACACACACATACACGCTCACTCACGCTCCCTTCCGTCGTAGGGTTCTTAAAAATAGATCCCGTGTTGCATCCTTCTCATAGAAGAGGAGTTGGTTAGATACATGCATGTAAGAAATTATTTTTTCTGTCATTTTTAATGTTTTCATGTGAGTAAAAGTGATGTCGATGAAAGTCTAGGACCAATCTACATATACTCAGAACTAAAATGTTTTGGCAACATTCAATATCTGAAACTTCAAGAATACTCTCTAATAATCTGATGTCTTAATTCGAACGTCATATACTTTTTGTTATTTAAAAATGACTCTATATATAGATATCGGTAGATAAATTAATAAACGGATATAGATTGAGACATATATTTTTGATGAATAGACATATAAAATAAACATGAAACTTTCATAAAAGTAAACATACATTAATTCAAGCCCAAATATAGAGTGAGTGGAATTATTTCATTGGTGCATTCATTCTCACGGATACCGTCTGGAACATAGAGCTGTAACAAGACCACTCCATGTCAATGTACAACTACAATTGTATTTGCAAGCAATTTTTTTTTTATATTAGACTGAGCTTCAAACCTCTAATCGAACGTTTCTTGATACCTTCAAATCCCCTTCAGCCATACATTTTGAAGACCATATTAAAAGCATTTTCTTCTTAGACAGATGTTTTCTTGAAAGCTTATTTTATATACACATCAAAAACTCCATTCTACTATTATTGTTATTTGACTCTTTGCATTTATTAAGTACGAAGTTAAGTGACATCATTTAAGTGGTGGTTTTTCACTGGAGTAGAAGTGACAGCAAGTTTTCTCAGGTCTTCAGGACACTTCTGATGATACTCAATGATCTTCAGAATGTTGTGTTCGGTAATGACTTGTTATTCGTCTGACTTCCATTTCTTGAAGTCCTTTCCCAAGCCTTTGTGGACCGTTCTAAACACACTAACTACATTTGCTATCAATATCACCCTCATGTTTTACTACTTGTTTTTAGATTTCTGGAAGATTTAAAAATTTGCTTATATTTTCGCTTTCTTTTATTTTTCCTTTTGTTGTCCGCTCGAACAGCAAAATCCGTTAATTGACAAGTTCTTTTTTTGTTGTTGTTAATCAACACTAGATCTGGTATTCTGGCATGGATTCAGTGAGCCGTTAGTATCTTAAAGTCACAGAGAATTTTGTGTATCAAATTTTCTCGGACAGATTCTATTTTTTTTTTTTACCTTTTAGTAGTATGGGCAAATTTCAACTTCTGGCACAGTTCCCAATTGATCACTCTTCCTCGCTCAGTCGTGGAAGTTCTTGTATTCTTTTTGTGCTAGATTATTATTATTATTATTATTATTATTATTATTATTATTATTATTCACTCATTAGAGCTTTTCACATTTGCGTTAGCCGATGTTTTTTTTACTGGAATCTAAGTGACAGCAAGTCTCCTCAAGTCTCCAGGACTCTTTTCAGTATTCTGGCCGTTCTCAATAATGCTGTCGTTTGAATGGTCTCCACTCGTCCGCCAACCATCAAGTCCTCCAGTCTTTTAGTAATCCTTTAGTTACTGTTCCAAACGCACCAATAACAATTGGTATAATTGCCACCTGCATGTTCTACAGTTTTTTTTTTTCATTTCCTTAGCAAGGTCGCGGTACTTATCCTTCTTTTCAATTTCTTTCAGTTTTATTCTATGGTCAGCCGGGACAGCAAAGTCGACAATTTTGCAAATTCTCTTCTTTTTGTTGATTATTATTAAGTCTGGTCTTCTGGCCGAGATTTGGTGATCCGTGTGTATGTCGAAGTCCCATAGAAGCTTATGTGTGTCATTTTCTAGGACAGGTGTTGGGTTGTGCATATACCATTTGTTTGTATGGTCAAATTTAAATTTCTTGCACATCTCCCAGTGGATCACTTTGCCGACCCAATCATGTCTAGTCTTATCTTCTTGTTTCCATGTTATAATAGCAGTTTTGAGACATTATCTTTAAACTACACCTCAAACTTAGTGAAGCTGTCAACATCATCAGAGAAGTAGAAGAAAATAAAAACATATCTAACTTTACTGCCCAAAAGTATTTTGAGAATTTTGAAATAAAGCCTAGAAGTAGAAATTTATCATTGTTGACTGTTATGTCATAAAAATGCATGAACTCAATCACCAACATTTTAAAACCTTTAGAAAAGCTTGAATCTTTGAAAGATAAAATATGTAGAACATTAAGCAACTCCAAAAAATTTACTCCTAGTTGGTTAAAAAATGAAAATAGTTTGAAACAACTTGATAGAAAGCAAAAGATTAAAATATACAGATTCTGAAATCAAGTGATAGTAAGGAATTCATTCTCCATAAATAAGAAACAAGTACATGTCACAGGGAAAAGAGAAGCGCCCTCCCTAACACCTTAGTGTAGTAACTATCGAAAAGAGAGCCTTCGAGTCACCCTCGATTAATGTCGCCAACTTTACATGTCTAATTCTCCCAAGATAAATACAAAACAGGAGCATGCATGAATAACTCTGTCAATAAGTTTTCTATCTTCAGAAAAAAAAATCAATAGTTTTTTTTCCCCTTTTTCTTCATCTGATTTAAAATAAATTTCTTCATCCAGGGAATTTCCAGGACTGAAAAAATAAAATCAGTATGAACTTTTTCTGCATTTCCTTTAGATTTAAGGCACTTCCACATTGTTTGGCGCCTTCCTGTATGTCTTTTTACCCGTAACATCATATTCTAAATATTTGCTTTCCTATATTAAAAAAAATAAATTCCTTTTCTCTCAAGACATTCTAGGTATTAACGTATAGAAACAAAAAACATATACAACACAGAATATCAAAATACAAGGATATTTTAACAATGTCTCAGGTCGAAACACGTGTTTATGCACTATATCTCCAAATGTCTCCTTTATTTTTATGAGAATCTGTTATCCAAGAAATGAAACTTCGTAGATGCTTACGCTTTATTTTAAAATCTGTCACGCTTTATGTTTATTGCAAGAATTTTTGTGTAGATCTTTTTAAAGAGAATTCATGCTTGGAGCTTACTGAACAATATACACTTTACAAAAAGATAAACAAATAACAAAATAATAGTGTTGTACGAATGTATTTATCCAAATTCTTCACCATTCGCAAGATGTGACAGAAAGTCAGTTTTTATCTAGTGTATCGCTCGCCTGGGTTCAATGTTATTCTTATATTTAACCGGTTTCTATATAAAAGTTAAAGGGCCTAGTCTGCTCTTTTTACACATTGCTTGTAGAGAAAAGAGAAGGATTCATAACCCTTTCAAGGGTAATAGTGCAAAGTGAAAAGCAAATAACCTCGTCCAGGAATTGAGCTCGGGTCACCAAACTCATTTCTTACAATGGTAATCGTTACACGACGCCAGTGTAAGTATCCCATGATAGAAATGGATTAAACTGAAGTGTCTATGTATCCTGCAACTGAAACAGATTAGTATCCGACAGTTGAAATAATTTTGTATCGGGCGATTGAATCGGGATAGTATCCTGTTATTGAAACAGGTTTATATCCTGCGATTGAAACATGTTCGTATCCGGCGATTGGATAGTTTTGTATCCGGTGATTGAATCAGGATAGCATCCGGCGATTGAAACAAGTTTGAATCTGGCGAGTGAAATAGGTTTTTATCCGGCAGTTAAATCAAGATGGCAACCAGTGATGGAAAAAGTTTACTATCAGGCAGTTGAATCGGGTGAATATCTGGCGATTGAAACATTTACTGTTCGGTGATTGGAACAGATTAGTATCCAGCCTTTGGAACAAGTCAGTATTTGGTGACTCGAACAGATTAGTATCTGGCGATTGAAAAGAGGTTAGTACCCAGCGACTGAACTGATACATATATATATATATATATATATATATTGTATCACAAAAGTGAGTACACCTCTCACATTTCTGCAGATATTTAAGTATATCTCTTCATGGGACAACACTGACAAAATGACACTTTGACACAATGAAAAGTAGGCTGTGTGCAGCTTATATAACAGAGTTAATTTATTTTCTCCTCAAAATAACTCAAAATATAACCATTAAAACTAAACTCCTGTCAACAAAAGTGAGTACACCCCTTACAAACTACAACCCTAAATGTCCAAATTGAGTACTGCTTGTCATCTTCCCTCCAAATTTCATGTGACTCATAAATGTTACAAGGCCCATGTGTGAATAGGGAGCAGGTGTGTTCAAATTTGTAGTGCAGCTCTCACACTCGCTCATACTGGTCACTGAATGTTCCAACATGGCACCACATGGCAAAGAACTCTTTGATGATCTAAAAAGACGTATTGTTGCGCTAGGTGAAGATGGCCAAGGCTACAAAAAGATTACCAACACCCTGAAGCTGAGCTGTAGCACCGTGGCTAAGATCATCCAGCGTTTTAAAAGAGCGGGGTCCACTCAGAACAGGCCTCGTATACGTCGTCCAAAGAAGCTGAACACACCTGCTGAGCATCACATCCAAATGCTTTCTTTGAAAGATTGGCGTAGGAGTGCAGTCAGCATTGCTGCAGAGATTGAAGAGGTGGGGATCAGCCTGTTAGTGCTCAGACCATACGTCGCACTCTACATCAAATTGGTGTGCATGGCTGTCACTCCAGGAGAAAGCCTCTTCTGAAGACGATACACAAGAAAGCCCTCAAACAGTTTGCTGAAGACATGTCAACAAAGCACATGGATTACTGGAACCATGTCCTATGGTCTGATGAAATGAAGATTAATTCATTTGGTTCTGATGGCTTCAAGCATGTGTGGCAGCGACCAGGTGAGGAGTACAAAGATTAGTGTGTCATATCTACAATCAAGCATGGTGGGGGTAATGTATGATCTGGGGCTGCATGAGTGCTGTAGGTGTTGGAGAGTTACATTTCACTGGGGGAAGCATGAACTCCAACATGTACTGTGAAATACTGCAGCAGAGCATGATCCAATCCCTCCAGAAACTGGGTCTCAGAGCAGTGTTACATCATGACAATGACCCCAAACACACCTCCAAGACGACCACTGCTTTACTGAAGAGGTTGAGGGTAAAGGTGATGGACTGGCCAAGCACGTCTCCAGATTTGAACCCAATAGAACATCTTTGGGGGATCCTCAAGCGGAAGGTGGAAGTGTGCTAAGTCTCAAATATCCGCCAACTCCGTGACGTCGTCATGGGGGAGTAGAAGAGCATTCCCGTGGCTACCTGAGAAGCTCTGTTAAACTCCATGCCCAGCAGAGTAAAGGCAGTTATGGATAATGATGGTAGCCATACAAAATATTGTCAGTTGACAGGGTGTATGTTAATATTGACAACTTTCCCTAAGGGGTGTACTCACTTTTGTTGGCAGGGGTTTAGCTTTTAATGGCTATATTTTGAGAGGAAAATAAATTAACTCTGTTATATAAGCTGCACACTGACTACTTTTCATTGTGTCAAAGTGTCATTTTCTCAGTATTGTCCCGTGAAGAGGTATACTTAAATATCTGCAGAAATGTGAGGGGTGTACTCACTTTTGTGATACACTAAATATATATATATATATATATATATATAGTCATCCACAGACAAATCTGTTTCGTTCGATCAGAACTCATCAGTGTGGCTAGTCATTAGCTTCCCGTAGCTGGGATCGAAACCCGGTTGACTCAAACGTCAAGCCAAACTTCTAACCATTCATCCACGAGAAGCCATTAGCTGCGAATTTTAAACGGTTATGAATCACAATTACTATTGTTAACATACATCCGTTCAATGGCTACCGAGACCTCAATTCATATATGAAGAGGCCTGCAATATACGCTAATGGCAACACGATTACTTCTTCGTCAGAGAACTTAACCCTCCGGGGGTTGGGGAGTATATATATATATATATATATATAATTGTGAGCAAAAGATTTAGGCAATTTTAAAATCCTTACAAAAAATCAATATATTATTCAAGGTAATGAAAAAATTGGTGTTCAATGCAAACACATAATAATATAATTGATAGTTAATATGAAGTTGATGTTTATCAAATTTAATAACTTATAAATTATGAATATTCTGTACGTCGACGTTCGCAGCTAGAACAGAATTTATTCTTTTTGTGATACTAAGTTGTAATTTATTAATGTAATACATAGATATATTATTCCAGACATCTTGGAGGACTTGCCAAAAATGCATTTTTGATTTTGATTGTTTTTCAGCCTTTCTTAGATTCAAATAATCTCGATGATATACAAATCTGGACTTTGAGGAGACTTTTTCATAACTTGAATATATCCAGAATGTTCCTTCTGCTCCAAATAACTTTTACCTTAAGTGCAGTCTGCTTGGGATCTTTATCCTGCAGGAAAAATAAACTATTACCAATTAGATGCTTTACAGAGGGGATTGTATGGTAGACTAGAATTTGTTTATATTTCTCCATAATCATTATTCCATCAATTCTGACTAAATAACCCACACCATTTGCAGTTAAACATTCCCAAACCATAAAAGAACGTCTTCCATCTTTAAATGTAATCTTCAAGCACACATCTTTTGTCTGATCTCCAAACCTTCTTACATATTGTCTTCTTTTTGAAAAGAAAATTTCAAATTTTGATTCATCACTCCATAATACATTCTTCCATTGTTCCACGGTCATTTCTTTGACAAATTCAAGTCATTTTTCTGTTTCCTTGTCTTAGATAAGGTTAGCTTCTTGCTATTCAATCATTAAGGCCTTCTTTCACAAGTTCTCTTCTGATGGTTTAAGAGCGAACTTGGGTGGAAGATGTTTGAACAAGATCTGAGCCTAATTCCTGGCAAGATTTAGTTCAGTTTTTTAAAGATGTTATCTTTAGATAATGACAATCTCTTTTAGCTAATTCTGTTGGCCTTTCACTCTTTTTTCTGTTTTTGATATCCCAGTTTCAATCAATCTTTTTCTTAATTACTTCTGATACTGTACACCTAGAAACTCTCAATACTTTTTATATTTTAACTTGAGAAGTACCATGTTCATGATAGAAAATGATTTTATGTCTTTTTCTGATACTCGCGGCATATTAATGATTTATATTTAGAAATATACAATTTATGGTTCTGAAATGAAAATGGAGAAGATTTATCAGAAAAATTAAAACAGTTCTTGCTTTTATAAATATTTAATATTTGATCAATACTAAACATTCTCAAACCTAAAAAAAAGAACAAAAATATAGCATAAAATCAACACGTTTACATAAGATAAACGTCTTTGAGCAAACTTATATCATATAATGAAAATATGACTGAAATTAAGAATTCTTATTTATGGAAATTTTTGAATTGTTATTATTAACGTATAAAAGAATTACTGTTTGTAAATGTTTGTAAATATATAAATTGTAATATATTCATTGATTAAGCCCGGAAACAGTATTCATTGTTTGTAAATGTTAAAAATATACACCTGCCTAAATCTTTTGCACAGTATATATATATATATATATATATATATATATATATGTGTGTGTGTGTGTGTGTGTGTGTGTACAATGATATATGTGTTTCAGAGTCCATCAATTAAAACAGTTTATTGTCTATCGATTAAGACGTCTAAATATCAAATCATTAAAACAATTTAGTTTTCAAGGATAAAAGTGGTTAAAAATTCATTAAAACTGGTTAGTATTTAACGACTGGATGAGGTTAGTATCTAACCTATAAAAAGTCTGAGTATCTCACGTTTTAAAAGTCTGTATATCCATGTCTATATTTTCAACGATAGAAACAAGTATCTAACGACTGAAACGTGTATGCATCCAATGAATGAAACGCCTACGTATTCAACAGTAAAAACGGGTTAGTATCAGACGATATTCTATGATTTCAACATCTAAGTATTCAATGAAGGAAGCATATATCGATTGAAACATGTTAGTATCCAATGATTAAGAAAAATTGGTTTCTAGCGATCGAAGCGGTTAAATGATTGAAACCTCTACGAATTTAATAAGTAAAACATATTCGTATTCACTGAATGAAGAACCAGTAATGAAAGAATTATTACTTTTAATACTAAGTAATGAATTTTATAAGAGCTTAAAAATGAAGAAATTCGTAAGAATTCTCATTAAATTTAACTGAGAATATTTATTGATGAGTTTTAGCGGCACTGGAGTTATGTTGTCTACGTACATAGTAATCATTACATTGATGTAATTTGAAAGGTTTGTGAGTACTGTTGATGGGGTTGTGTGTGATTACTAAAAGCGTGAACGGTGTAGAGACGTCTCCATAAACGCCAGGGATCATTTTCAATACCTAAGATTGGCTCAAGTTTGGCTTCTGCAAAATAATCCTTATGAGTCAATGGATATATATTTTGTTACTATTTTTAATCAGCTACTGAACTTTATTCCTCTCCACTATATGTTGTATAGCCACATACATATACATAATATATGCGGAAACATAGTCAACAATAATGACGAACTTCAATGAACGAACGAACACACTTCTTTCTAAAAATATATCTCTCCCACTTCATTCTCGAAAGGGTTGATGTTGGTCGTGTGTGAGAGGTGAGTTGGAGACGGGGACAGACTGCTACATATTGACCCCAAGTTCTTCTGACCACAGTAGCACTTCTTTCGCATTCTGGCTGGGCTGCTCAACCGTGGGTCACTGAGGGCCGCAAGCCCTCAGTCTGCAAGCTGATTCTCACGCTGGCATCTTGTCCCCCAACTGACTCCAACCCCAACTGGAACTGACCCAAGCCATCCGTGGCACCTGGTTATATAATTGACTTACGTACACCTGTTTCCGCTATTCTTCCGCTTATTTACACACGTGCATCTCTTGATTGTCGGCTCGGTCGTGGGTCAATATATAACATATATTTAAAGAATGAGCCTTCGTCATTTGGCTTCTGTCATCAGAAAGCGAGAGCAGCTGCCACAGTACTGCCCCTAGGGCGACTTTTAATCGAATGACATTTTTTAGATAGGACTTTTAATCGAATGCCTCTTCAGGGAAATGAATTTTAATCGAATAGCATTTCATAGAATCGTCTTTTAATGCAATACTATTTTATAGAAATTACATTTAATCAAACAATTTTAAAGGAAATTATTTTATCAAATACAATTTTAGGAAAAAGACTTTAAATCAAATGCTTTTTCGGGGAAATAACTTTTAATTGAATGACATTTTATGTAATTGACTTTTTATCGAATGCCATTTTAGAGAAATTATTTAATCGAAGCAAACATCATGGAAACGAATTTGAATATAAAATAATTTTAATTGTAAAATCAGCTATAATTATGCACTTTAAAATCTATTTTACACACAAAATTTAAAATATGACAGTCGGTGAGGCTTAGAATATGCCGACTGTATCCCATGAATATTGGTGAGATTTATTTTAATGAAAATTTTATTTTTTAAATGTTATTGTACAATAAGAATTATTTTATATACAAAGATATTTTATAAAAAGTATCTTTAACAAAAAACCTGAGTCAAAAGAACCATATCACCGTTTTGCTAATGTAAGTATATATATATATATATATATATATATATATATATATATATATATATATATAAGAAGATAAAATGCAACGAAAAAGTTTCATACGAATATATAAATACATAAAATCGTACACATTCATACATACATACATACATACATACATACATACATACATACAGAAAGAAAGAAAGAAAGAAAGAAAGAAAGAAAGACAGAATACGTAAAGTTATTAACATGGGAGAATCAAAAAATGATTTAATGGGAAATGAATTCACTAAGTGAAAAGTTGCGTTATTCATATATTAGATAAAAAACAAAACACGTAGTCATGTTCCACTTCTGTTCACTCTCATTAACTCACAATATTCTGATGGTAATGAAATTTTAAACTAGTAATTTAATTAGTAATTAGTTTCTGCGAATAATTACTGCCTTTGGGACGCATTTGAAAAAAGATATAACTTTCTCTCAACCCTTGCAACATAAGCGTATATACCATGAAATAAGAAATATCCCCAAATGTTATTCAACTTTTAGCTCTATCCTAAATATACAACTTAATTGCTATGGTGTTTATCCTCCCCGTTATCTGCGTTGGGATGTGACACAGGGTCGATTTGAAGCATGCCTCTCCGGGAGTGGGTTTAAAAAATACTCAGTTCCTTCGGCGTTTTCCTTCTGGGACACCTCAGGCGCCAGGAAATCAACCTAGCTTTTTCCCCTTTTAGGCGAGAAGGCCGGTGCTGCCTTGAGAAAAGGCCCTCTGGAAATGAGCTGTTAATTTTATGAACTACCTCACATTACGGATGCTAGAGTGCAGATGCTATGGAACGACTAAATTGCTAAAATAGTATGCGCAATTCATCCTTATGTACTAGTAAGAATTCTGCATCTATGGTTATGCTACAAATACATAAAATATTGATTTGAGTTCAATCCTCATTAGATATCACATACTTCTGGTCCAATATTTTAGCACAATGAACCCCAAAACAACATTCCCATTAGGCTCCTGATTGAAAAATAATTGGAATTATAAAATGTAATCTGTTATTTTAAGCCTGATGGCTGTATTGTTATTAGAAGATAGTGAAGCAAAAGTGGGGATTTCCAGCCGTTCTGCTATACATAATACTAGGTATATAACTTTTACATTTTCTGATATTATTCTGCTTGGTGCCCCAAGTTGAGGCTCTGAAGCATTGGGGTATTTGTGTTCGAATGTTTAACTTTTACACTGTTCTATTTTAAAATTTTTGATTTAGTCACTTCAACTTTTAACAAGAACAACTCATGCGATACAATTTCTTTAAAAAAAAAAAAACCAAAAAAAACGAGAATTCTTAAAAGCGGGACAAAATTCCACCATTATTACATAACAAATATCTGGAACTATTTACCAAAAATAAAAGCTTTATTTACGGTTATTTTATTAATACATTGTCTATTATAATTAAAAGAGAATGTCCTGTGTCCGATTAGAGCAGATGTATATAAGACTTTGCTGGTCGGCCAACGCAGGCACATCCATGTGTTGGGGTCCATAAGAGAACATCACTTATGAGTTCGTCAGTGGTTCTTCACTAGTCTCCCATTTATCTTGTTCAACTTAATTGGATGGTTTGTGAAATGGGGGCAAGAAGACTGTTCCATGAGGTGTTGCTTCCTGGATTTGATCAAGACGGCCTACTGCATTTTTTTGTGGTTCACCTTATATATTGAACACTTAATCGAACGGTAATAGTTAGCAAAGGGATTCGGGAAATAGCTGTTACTAAATAGTGACTTTTATCTTCACTGCGTACTTTAGATCTATGCCCTTTTCCAGGCTATGTGTAGCATTGTTGGCAAGCGTTACTGGGGCTCTAGTAAATGAGTAATCAACAAAATCAGTGCCTGAATGAAAGTTCAGTTGACAGAGTTCAACATCTCCTCCACTAGGCTAGCTGTAACATATGCTTGATCTAGCACTTCGTCATCCGTCTTGCTGAGGTTACTATACAAATCGCCATCCAATATATATATATATATATATATATATATATATATATATATATATATTATGGATTTCGTGATATAGTTTCTTTTTCTCTTAGGGTGGCTAAGGTACGAGGAGAGGAGTGTTTGCTGCGGGTAAAGACCAAGGTGCAAATATATAGGAATAGTTCTGTTCTCAGAATAACGAAGTAGCTCACTACGTGGTGTCCGTTTTTCCATTTCTTCCTGTGGTGAGAGAATCAAACAATGAAACGCTAAAACAAGTTGTGTTTTGGCTTTTTTTTAATCCACCCGACAATAAACTGTAACCATTATTCACTTACAATCGCCTCTCTGTCAAGTTTAGTAAATAACTATGTAAATATGTAGCTAATTTTTCTTTTATTAATTTTCTGTTTTAGCATTTGGATTTAAAAGCAAATATCATGGTTTCTGTTGTTTATTTAAAACAAAAATATCTTGTAGAAGAATAGTAGTGGAACTTTTTAATCCATAGCTGGGCCAGGTTACGTGAGTCCATATCTCTTCCTTGAGTATTAGCCTAAAAGTGCGACTGGATTCGAACTCGCTTACAACGATGTCGTAGTCCTTCCTGTATGTTAACTACTACGCCACTGAGACTCCCCTCATTTTAATTGGTGATCTACTGCACGAGAGAATTCAGTTATATATGAATGCTCTTACATTTAAATCACCACTAGATGTTCACCATTTTTCTTCTATACATCTATGATAACATGAATCCTTATCATCATCCTCAAGTCGAGCTGATCACACGGATTTCCTTAACTTTCTCTCTTCCCATCCTTCATTGCTCTCGGAAGGGCCTCCAAACAACATCCATTGCCCGAATAGAGATGCTCAATAAAGGTTTCTGCAGGTCGGACTAACTAATGTATCAGCTGGTGGTAGCCCACTGGAGAACTTCGCGTACGAGTATGTCCCTGCTTCTCCAACAGTACCCAACATATCTTGTTTAGATCTTTCTTGGATAGTTTGTTAGATGGGAGGCAGGTGGACGACCAGCTGATGTTTTCTGGAGTACTGCCACGGGAATTTGTTCAAAACAGTTTACAACATTCTTGTGTAGTTTTTTTCCAATCGCTTTGTTACAGGCCAGTTGGCGCAGCCATATAGTAGTACTGACCTGGATACAACTTGGAAGAGTTCACGTTTTGTTTTATCTGAGAAATTAGATTTTTTGATGGTCAATAATCTGTTCATGCCTTTCCTATGGGCATGTCGATTTCACTTTCAGGAGACGAGATATTGCGGCCAAGGTTTATGAAATGGTTTACAAATTTAAACGCTTTTCATTTACTGTGGAGATAGCCCCATCTAATTTAAAACAATTCTGTTTAACCTGAGTTCACGTAGAGGCCAATGTATCTTGCTTTCTGTCTCAATATTGCAGCAGATATTCAGCTTGCACAGGTGTATTTGAGAGAAAGCACAAGATCATCTGTATTCATGATAGTTTCTGTGGAGTATCCTCTCCTTCTTGCCTTTTGCACCTAATTCCTGAAATCAAGTATTTATTAACGGACGTCAACATTTTTTCATTCCGAACGCAACTGTAGTAAATTCACTAACATTCTCGCACTGATGGAACTTGTTGTAAATTTTGAAAATATCTACTGTATTCTAGTAGATGTTTTAACGACACTGAAAATGGCTGCTAATGTTTTATTTGATGACTGAAGCACTTCGGCCATGCATTTGATAAAATAGACTCCCCTGACTTTACAATCGATAAGGGTGGTGCCTCAGCCTTTGATTCGATAATCTAGGCACTTCGTTCTTGCATTCGATTATCTAGGTACCCCGTCGCTGCATTCGATTATCTAAGCAGCCTGATCCTGCATTCGATGATCTAGGTACCCTGTCGCTGCATTCGTTGGTCAAGGCGCTTCAGCCCTTGATTCGATGATCAAGGTGCTTCATCGTCAGGGTTGATGATTAAAGCATGCATATAACATACCTAGCCCTAGTTAGATTTAATCATTAGATTCAACAAAAACTTCAGTTTAAATTAAACTGATGTATTTTCTGAATATCATAGTCAGAGTAAACAAAAGTCATTCTCAATTCCATTTTTCATTTCGTTATCGTTTCATATCTTCAAGAATTGCACATATGATATTATGCATATTATACTCTTGTAATATCAGTTGCATTAGTATTAAGATTGAATATCGAAATGAACATCATACAAAATAAATACAGAAATTTACTAGCACACGCCGGTAAAAAATGCACAATTTCTTGTTAAAGTACTAATGCTACAATGACGATTTATATTAATTTATACAATTTGTACTAAATAAGTTGGAGGTGCTTGTGGTGAAACGGTTATCTTTATAAGAAATTGACAGGGCCAGTGGAGTTCAAATCCTGTTTAAACTGTTTGTATCTCACATCCCTTGGGAAAAATATGAATTCTGTATTCTAAACTCCCAAACAATGAATACCACCATCTCGAAAGCCAGACAAGCAGAAATGTCAGACAATACGTAAATAATCCAATCATTTATCAGTGTAGCTATACTAAATTGGAATTCTTCACATTTATCTATCTTTACTAAGTGTCAATTTAAATTTTACTTCTTTCTTTGCAGGAACACAATTGCATTCTTAAAAGTTTGGCATTCGAATTATTATTCTTGCAAATGGCCTTTTGTTACGATAGACAACTGCAGCAATTTGCCGGGTTTAGCTTCGCCTAGATAAATATTAAATGTTCTCACGATCGGCATTTGGAGGTTCTATATCTGCATCTCTGTTTTCAGCTCAGAGGTTTTGTTGACAGAACCAACCCAGTCCTTCCACCTTACTTTTCTTTGCCGAAACTGTCATTCTAAGCAAAGGTCTTTCAACTTTGTAATTGCCGAAGGCAGTGTCACCTCTTTCCGGACTTAACAGTTCTCCAGAATCACACTCTTGTCTTCAACTCCTTTACCAAGATCCTCCTCTTGAGGGTTAGCCCGCTCAGCTCTTAATACTGAAGTCCACTCAAGTAGTGCTACTTTAATTCAGATCAAAGATTCGCCTTAAGTGGCTTTCTCATTCTCTCTCCGTCTCTCTCTCTCTTTCCCCACAACACGCCCAGAATCAGGCTTATGGCTCAAGAGGCACTTGGAATTCTTGACCAGGCAGAGAGAAAAACGTACAAAACTGCAACAATATAACCACTGTCTTTTAAAAACGTTCACTGTTTTCAACTGAGAGACGAAAATGTTTTTCTTTCTTGCAGTTTCTTCCTTTCTAATTTCCTTCATTTGCTGGTTATCAGGTGTTAGAAAAGAAAAACAAAAGAAGAGTAATAAGACTGTAGATATGTGCAAGGTCAGAGTAGCCCTGCCTAGTTGTCCAAATAATTGCTTATTTCTCACCAACGGGCCCGTTGCTAAGCAGGGGGCAGGTTTATCAGTCATGCCGAAAATAATCTATTCAACCAGTGAATATGAAGTAAACTAATTTTTGTGTGCTATTTCTTTCTACATAATTCCAGATGGAGAGGCCTATAATATTCTGATAGCATTCCGTGTTGGGTTAAAGGCCTTTCACCAAAATGAGCTCTGGAAATAGTTGTAAATTTTATCCGGTTCTGGAGCTCTGAGAAGTACGGATTTCTACTTTGACAGCATCCAGTGTATGATGCAAAGCCTCCACTAAAGGGAGCCCTGGATATAGTAGTAAACTGTATCTTGTCCAGGAGCTCTGAGGAGTATGTAATGCCACATCATTGCCATTACTCCTTGAGGCCATCCTCTATATCAATGCGTTCAAGTTATTACAATTAAGAATAGTTACTTGAAGTTATTAGTTACTAATGATTTTCGATTGTTTGATTGGTTGGCATACCAACTCTTGACGATTATTTAATGCAAAATCCTGTTTTTGATATATATATATATATCTGAACACTTCTGCACGAGCAGAATGTGACACAAGATCAATTTTTGAGCGGAGTTTAACAGGTTTAACTCAGTTTTCCTTCTCCAAGACCAGTTGCTATACCAAAGTTAAAGAGACAAGTCAACCCTACTATTTACCCACGAATGGCTTGATTATAGTTGCATGGCTACCTTTGCTAAGTGTATTAGTGTGATGTAAAATGCTAACGGCCTCGTCAAGGATTTGTACTCAAGTCACTGTGTACATTTCCTACGACGATAAGTACATCACGAGCACTCCCAGGATATATATATATATATATATATATATATATATATATATATATATATATATATATATATATATATATATATCAGCCTCGTCGGATAAGTCTGTAATATAAGTCGGCAGTATCTCTGCAGAGGGGTAAGACTCCACTTTAATGATTATCCTGGAAATGACATTAAGCCCTCTGATGGTGAAACTCTAATCCTGGAGGTTTGAGGGATGGCAAGTACTTTGTCATTGTCATTACTCCAAAGTTCATTCTGACCAGAAGTTGTAGTACCTGTTAGGATTCCATCAACAGGTCAAATAGAACAATTTAATCATTCTCTATACATGAAACCATTTAACTTTGTGGAAACATGATTGATATAAAACACAATTATTAGTACTGCATAGCAATACTTGGAACTATCTAGCTCTAAGCAAATAAATGAATAAAGTTTACACGAATAATTAGTGTTAAATAGCAATACTTGAAAGCATTTGTGTGCAAACTAAACTATTAGTGCCAGGAGTACTTTAACCTACTTAACTGCGTGCAAATAAATGAGTGATATTCAATAGAATAATTAGTGTTGGATAGCAATACTTAAAACCATTTAGCTTGGGCAAACAATAAAGAGCAATCCTTAAAACCATTTAATTAAGCACAAACAAATTAGCTCTAATGTAAAAAAAACAAACTTACCAACAAATATTCCCTTACAAATCATATATAAACATGCGTATAAACAGTAACTGGCATAAAACAATCATGAAGGGATGGTTTGCCATCGACCCAAATAACCTAAACTATATATATATATATATATATATATATATATATATATATAATTTGTGGCATATAGTTTGTAGGTAACTTTATTTTTAAAAAAGCTTTTTTTGCAAAACAAATAACGTTTATAGAGTCGTCCCCAAAAAAGTTATCCAGAAAAATTATTTTTTTCTGTTTAATTTTTTAGTTCTTAAAAAAAAGAGAAAAATTAATTAAGGATAGACGACAAAGGTATTAAACAGAATCTGTAGTATATTACTGAGATATTTCTTCCTGTCTATTTAGTATGGTTGGTTGGTTGGGTTTTATAGCATAGGTTGTAGGTTATTTACTACCAAATCCATTTTTATACAAATAATCAGTTTCTATTTCAAACGATTCAGTTTAGCATGGGTACACAGATTAATTAAAACAGTTCTATTTCAAGCTATTCAATTTAGTCAAACAGTTCTAATTCAACCAATTCAATTCAGTATAAGTATAGTTTTGTTTACGCTGAGTTAGATATCAAAACACTTCTATTTTAAACAATTCACTTTAACATAAATACGCAGTTTACTTGTCAAAATAGTTTTATTTCGAACAATTCAATTTAGCGAATGCATAGTTTCAATGTCAAAAACAGTTCTATTTCAGATAATTCAGTTTAGTATAAGAACGCATTTTGAATATCAAAACAGTTCTATTTCATGTAATTCAGTTTAGAGTAAGTACGCAGTTTAGTTATATTTAACGCATAGATCAGGGGCTACCAGAACGCTCTAGTTTAGCATGAGTACACAATTTAATTGTCAGAAACATTTTAATTTCAAGTTATTCGGTTTAGTCAAATAGATCTAATACAAACAATTCAGTTTTGTATAGGTATGCGTTTTATTTCTATTTAACCCATAGATAGGTCCCTATCAGGTGATACCACTCCGGTCTAGAGTGGACCAGGGAGTTATGGCAATGAAGGGGTGTTCTGCATTCCCCAAAGCTCTATCATCACTGGAATACCACCATCAGATTGTCTAATGTCATATGCAGGACACTCGTTTTTTCCCCTCTGCAGAGGTGCAGTCGGTGTATTATACAGCTCTAGCCTACTGGGCAATACACAGAATTGAATGTAAAAACATTTTTATTTCAAATAATTCAGTTTAGCGTGGGTACGCTATTAAAAAGTGAAAACAGTTCTATAATAAATAATTCTGTGTTACATCAATACGCAGTTTCAATGCAAAAAACAGTAAACTCTCGAAACCACGGTTTAGTTCTATTTGACCCATAGATAGGATCCTATCAGGTGCCACCACCCCGGGTCAGAATGGACCAGGGAGCGAGGACAATGAAAGGGTACTCTACATTTCCCAAAGGTCAAGCATTACTGGAACTTCACCATCAGATTGTTTGGTGTCAAAGCCAGGACACGCGTTGGGGTAGTCTACCCCTCTGCAGAGAAGCAGTCGGTGTATTCTGTAGCCCCAGCCGACTGGGCAATATTTACTACGAGGCTATGTTGCTATTCATTTGAGTATCAAAAGTACTTTGATTTTTACAGACCATTTCCTAAAAGTTCTCAATTACTCCTCTGATCTTCAGTTCTCCTACTTTATTTTCGTGATGTTTGGGAATCGTTCCAAACGTGCTAACTACAATTGGTTTTAGTGTTTTTTCTGTTCTTTGGCAAGATCCAGGTATTTGTCTATTTTTTCACTTTATTTCAAATTTTCACTTTTATGGTCTGCTGGAACGGTAAAATCTACAAGTAGACATTTTTTATAAAATTTCATCGATTAACTCTTCGCCTGTTCTTTTTTTTTTTTTTTTTTTCTCTAATTGAGTAATCCGTTCGTATCCGAAAGTCTTTGATAATGTTATGCGTCTCATTTTCAAAGACAGCTTCTCGTTTGTGGATATACTGTTTGTCAGTATGGTCAAAGTTTTACCTCTAGTACATTTCTTAATGGAGCCCCTCTCATAACCAGTCAGGTTTACTCTTGTATTCTTTTTGTGTCAGTTAGCTGCATTAGTTTATTATATGATTAACTGCGACATTTCAATTACCACAAAACCGACGCTTGGTGTTGGAAACACTATATTTCCTAAATGAAATAAAGAGCGAGAGAGAGAGACAGAGACAGAGAGAGACAGAGAAACTGAGATCTCAAATAGAGAGAAGGTGAGAGAGATAGTGGGAGAGAAATTGAAAGAAAGAGCGAAAGAGACAGACAACAAAACCTTGTGTAAGAGCAGAAAAGAAAGAAAGAAAGAAAGAAAGAAAGAAAATGAATAAAAAAAAGAAAGAGAAAAAATGGAAAGAAAAGAAGAAAAATTCTGGTAGACAGGTTCATAAACCAGGAACTTGGTAAATGTTTTTGATGAGACCTGGCATAAAGGCTTTTATTGAATCAATGTTTTAAAGTTATTAGATTTGGCACGTATTTTTTAATGTTTGAAGGGTGCGTTTGACACTTTTGCTTACCAAATCAGATTTGAGTCTATTCATCGGTGATGCAATAGTTGGGTAGAGACAGACTGCCTGTCATAAAAGGTTAACCAGTTTCGTCTGAGGTACATCTAAACAAAAACTGCACCAGGCTTGCAGTATATAAACTCCTTATCAATGTTCTTACCTGAAATGAAATGAAATTAGTACACTATATATTGACCCAACTTCGAAAAAATAACGCGCGGTAAATAACACAATAAGAACAAATCTATTTTGGTCAATCTAACGGAATGTTTCAAGTCCACAATTTGACCCTCCCTTATTGGCGCTATACAACGTCCGACGATAATCATGAAACCTTTAAAAGTATTCTGAGTTGTATTTTGATACCTATGCTAATTACTACTCAACATATTACTTTAGTTGGTTTCGTGTTATAATTATGCTTATGGTTGATTTTAACGGCATATCAACCCACCTATTGTTATTTTAAGTTTAGAGATTGGGAAATCACATTTTTTGTATATTTATATATGCATTTTTATAATGCTATTCTTCAGTGTTTTTGGTACAAAGTCATATGATATCAAGTATTCATATGATATCAAGTTTTCATATATAATAAAATAATTTAAGCACAGTTATATTGTTTCAAGTACTTCAATAGTGATTAGAAAAATAAAGATAAAATAAATAGAATAAAATAAGTTCAAGAAGTGTTGAAATTCCCAGAAGCTCTGACAGGAAGTCGGGGCGACACATGCCAGAAAAAGGAACCGACTCTACGAAAAGGAAGAATTTGACCTCACATCAGCCTCCACCGTATCACCGAAAGGACGCTTTTTCACGGGGCCGCTTGTAACGAACTCATGGCTGATTAAGTTCGATAGCCTGATACCATGCTTGCTGCTAGTGAGGTGACACCACTGAAACCCACAATATAAAACATGACTTTGGACTTATGAGCCATCGGAGACGACTAGTATATTCTAACACCTTGTCTGGGAGACGCGATCATTTTATTTGGATCCTGGAAGAATATCCTCACCCACAGAATGGTTGTTGAATCCAGAAATAAAGTTAAAATTTAAAAGGTATCTTGGTTTCTTTTCTTCCTTCCTTTAGGAATTCCTTTGAAGCCTTTACAGACTAGAAGACGCAAACGAATTAAATGGGTAGAGAAGAAAACCAACGGAGTCAGATATCTAAATCCATAACCCTAAAAACCAAATAACAACCAAAAACAAATCTTCATAACACACTCCAATCTAATATAAATAATGATATGGTTCCTAGTAATAATTTCTATTAAAAATAATCGTTTGCATACTATGTGTTTCCTCATAACTAATTATCATCATCATGTGTGTCATCATCATGTCATGCCACCAGCACGAATATCCCTGACCCTCTCTCGCCACTTCTCCCGATCGCCTCCGGCAGGTCTTCTGGGTTATATCCCGTGTCCTCACATAACTGCTGTATGTAAGTTCGGGCTGGTCGTCCTGCTTTTGCTTGGCTATATGTGGGGTCCATAGGAGTACGTCCCTTATGAGCTCGTCCTTGCTTCTCCAGCAGTGTCCGGCGTGTCTGGCTCGTCTAACCTGTATAGTTTTCGTGATGGGAGGCAAGTGGCCGTACAGTAGGCGTCTCGAGGGGCGTTGTCGCCAGGACTTGTTCAATATTGCTCTCAACATTCTTGTGTAGTTGCCGTCAAGTTTCTTCTCCAGCCGTTTAGTTAGCGTCCATGTTGTGCATCCATATAGCAGTATCGATACAACCGCTGCCTGGAAGAAACTGCGCTTCATTTCATCGGTCAGGTCTGATTTCCATATGATTGAGAGCCTATCTATAGCCGTCCATGCTTTCGTCAGTCGTGTGTCGATGTCGTTTTCGGTTGATGAGACGCTACTTCCTAGGTAGGTGAATTTGTCCACTAGCCTCAGAGAGGCTCCGTCTAGTGTGGTAATGTTGCCCGTTTGGTTGTAACACATATATTCAGTTTTGTGCGCATTGACAAGGAGGCCAATGCCTGCTGCAGCTCGTTCCAAACTATGCAGTAGTGTCTCTGCTTGATTAGGCGTATTTGCCAGTAACGCCAAGTCATCAGCGTAGTCGGCGTCTGTGATTGTTTTTGCGGGGTACCTTTTGCTTCTTTTCTTAGTCAGCTCGAAGCCATTTTCTCTGATTTTGTCGATCGAAGTTCTAAGCACGTAGTCTAGACAGATGATAAAGAGGTATGGGGCTAGCGTGTCTCCTTGTAGTACTCCTGCAACAATGTCGAAGTATTCCGTGTCTCCATCTGGTGAACGTACTTTCACTTTTGTGTTTCTGTAGAGGATCATTATTGCTGCTACGGTTTCTTTTGGTAGGCCGTATGCTAGTAGGATTAGTTCCATTTCCCCTCTGTGGATGGAATCGAAGGCCTTGGTAAAGTCGACAAATAGTAATGTCGCCTGAAGGTTTTTTGCCCGAACGCCTTCAAGGATTCTACGGATGGTCAATATTTGTGAGGTTGTGGATCTATTTCTCCGGAAGCCATTTTGGTTTTTCCTAAGGATGTTGTCTATTTTGGGTTCTATGCGGTTTCGTAGTAGGGCATTGTAGATTTTGGCTGCTATGGATGAAAGTGTTATCCCTCGGTAGTTCTTGGCTAATCCGAGGTCGCCTTTTTTAGGGAAAGGAAGGATGCATCCCTTCATCCACCTTTCTATCCTATTGTGACTATAGACTGCGTTGCATTGCCAGAGCAGTATATCGTCGAATTGTCTAGTCTTCCAAACTTCTGGGAGGATTTCGTCTAGCCCTGCAGCTTTCCTATTTTTAATTTTTTTAAGAACCGAGTCGAGTTCTTCTTTGGTGAAAGGACCTAGTTTAATGTGTAATTGCTTACTGATAATTCTGGTGATCGGTTCACCCGTTATTTTCGGCGGGCTTCCAAGCAGATTTTTGAAATGCTGTTCCCACAGTTTTACTCTTTCTTGTTGGCTTGCAGCTTTCAATTTTGCTTTGGCTGTGCTCTTCCTTCTACTTACATCATTTATTGTTTGCCAGGCTATCCTGGATTGTCTATCTTCCACCGAGTCTCTAATCTTATCTATCTGATTTTGTATGTATTCTGCCTGTTCTTTTAGATATATTCCTACTAATTGATATTGTGCCTTTTCTAGTTTTCGGGCATTTGTGTTTGTTTCCGATAGCTTTTGGAGGCAGTTTTCACGAGTGCACGTTTTTCTCTAACAGCTGACGTTTCCCAAGGGACTCTATATTTAGTTCAAGGTTTTGTTGGGATACACTTTGATGCCGCCTCAAGGTGTGCTTCAACAAAATTTTCATATTCGTCATTTGGGGTAACTTTTTCTGTCTTCTCTTGTAGTGTTTCGAATCTGTTTCTTAATTCTAATGCATATTTGTCTCTAATATCTCTGTTGTTAAGTAGGGCCCAGTCATAGAGCTTAGTTGTCGCTGTTCGTGTGGCGTTTTTTCGTAGGCTTAGTCGTATTTTGGCCGTAACTATTCGACGATCGGAGGACACACCCTCGAAAGTGGAGTATGCCTCGCAATTCATCGCACTATTTTTCCATTTCCTGTTCATAAAGAGGTAGTCTATCTGTGCTTTACTCTTGTTCGCGTATGTGTAGGTCCATAATTTTCCCTCCCTTTTTTGAAAGTTTGAATTGAGGCATGTTAATTTATTTTCTATCATGAAATCAATTAGATCTTGTCCATTCCTGTTTGACGTGTTGTGTAGGCTGTATTTCTTGTTTCTGTTTTTCCCGATTTGTGCATTCATATCTCCGCCAATGACTAGCAGGTTGTGTTTCGGAATGCTACGTACTAGGGAGGATAGCTCCTCGTAGAAGGTGACTAGTTCGGTTTCTTTGCTAACATTGGTAGGGCTGTAGCAGGAGATGATCGTTGCTTTGGGGTTGCCATTAAACGTTGCGGCCATCATCCTAGGTTGTATTCTCTCAATGCTATTAAGTGTTTTTAGCGCTCTTGCTCCTATAAGCATTCCCACCCCTCCTACCGATGCATTGACAGAGTTTTTCCATGCCGATACAGTCACCAGCATCCATCCATTGCCAGTTTCGTGATATTTGATATCTTCGGTGTGAGTTTATCGATGTTCTTGTATACATATTATGTCTATCTTATGTTCTACGGCTGATGCAGTTAGCTCTGGTAGTTGACCTATCCTATTTAGCGTTCTAACGTTAAATGTCGCTATCTGTATTGTTTGTTTGCATTTTAGTAGTTTTTGTTTGAGCTCTGTAGCTGATTTTTCGAACACTAAGGCCAGGGCTCCAACCTCAGCAGGACGCGCCCCTTTTTTACCCGCGCGAAGAGCGATGCGGTTTATGTATGTGGTTTGAGTATGAGTCATGGTTATCTTTCGATGGCTGTTTTTATTCATCTATAGAAGCCACTCTTATAGATGAGCAGCAGTAGTTCCCCGATCGAACTGACAATCCTGAGCGTTAAGCCGCAAGACTCACACGTTCAGGAAATGTTAGGCATTGCGCATTCGAATACCTTCTCGTACATGATGCTGCTTCCCATGTGTACGTGAAAAAAAAAAAGAATAAAAATAAAAATGAAATAAAAATAAATCCTTTTTACCTTAAGTTTTAACTTAGTTAAAGTCCAGGACTGACGTATATTCAAAGAAATTTTGGGGTATATTTTATCTTGTCATCCGATACAGACCCTACCAGGTTTTTATTTTATTTTTGTTTTTTTTTAATTTTTAGAGGAGGTGGAATGCTAAATTTCTAAGTTTGGCGCGGTAAATTCAAACAATTGTTAAGTTGACACGTGATAGTTGCACCTGGTAAAACAATTTAGTCGATTAGAAATAAATCAAGATTCTTAGATTAAAATATAACAAAAATTCACCAGCAGATTTTACAAGTCATAGAAAATCCAGTGTTATTTTTAAAAAAGAAAATTGTACTAACCTCTACCCAACAATTGTTTAGTTTTTCTATATATCCACGTATTTATGAAGCTTTTATGTCTTTCCTTTTATTTATAATGCCACCTGATTCTAGAATGTTCCATTCCAAATATTTCTTTAGCGTTTGGTTTGGCCGTTTTCTTAGTAAACAATGAGAGTTTCAAGTAACTGTTCTTAATACAAATAATTTATAGTCATATGGCATCGAACATTTCTATCGAATACAAACAATTTTTAAACAGATCTATTTGACACATTGACTGAAGAATAACAGGTAATACCATTTTGGGTCAGAATGATATTACATGAACTGGAGCAATACCATCAGATAGAGTTTAGTGTCATACCAAGAATGACCATTTTTGAGGGGATAGAATAATGTTTTGGAAGCTTTGATTATGCATTAATACAAAGTGTTTTAAGCAATGTCAAATGTTTTATGCTATTTAGGAACATCTTGACAAATTAGTTACTGCTTATATCATTGATGTGTTTATTAACTAAACATCGAAAGACCAGTAATCATAGGAGGTTAGCTAGTATAATATCACAGTTCTGAGTTACCTGGGATTCTTTAATGTAGTCACGATGTTCTCCAAGTGAAGAAGATTGGTATATTCACCCAAATTCAGCAGTTGGCCGGGAAAACACCAAAAAACTCCACAAATTCGTTTTGGTCGACCGTAAATTGAAGTTACGTAAGATAGCCGAGTTGTTGAAGATATCAGAAGGCAAGTGTATTCACTGTTTTGCATGAACTTTTGTCAATGAGAAAGCTGTGTTCAAAGTGGGAGCTCCGTTTGCTCACAGTCGATCAAAAACCATAACGCGTCGACGATTCGGAGCGTTGTTTTCAACTGTTTCAACGCAACAAAAAAGTTTTTGCGTAAATATGTGACAATGGATGACACATGAATCTACCACTTCACTTCGGAGTCAAGTCGGCTGAAACCTGAGTATACAGCAGCAAGTGAAAGCCGTCCAAATCGACCAAATATGCAAACATCAGCTGGCGAGGTTTTGTCCTCCAGATTTTGGGATATGCTAAGTATTTTTTCATCGATTACCTTGAGAAAGGAAAAACCATCCATAGCGACAATTATATAGTATTATTGGTGAGTTTGAAGGACGAAATCACCAAAAGACGGCCACAAATGTTGAAGAAAAAATGCTCATTCACCAAGACAATGCACCGTGTCACAAGTCGATCGCAACGATGGGAAAACTACATAAATTGCACTTCGAATTGTTTTTGAACCCACCCTTTTTCTCGAGACTTGTCCCCCAGTAACAACTGGCTGTTTGCAGAGATCAAAAAAATGTTTCAGGGAAAGATACTTGGCTCGAATGTAGAAGTGATATCGGAAACTGATGCGTATTTTGAGGTCAAAGACAAATCGTTCAACAAAAATGGCACCGAATTGTTAGAGAAGCGTTCGAATCAGTACATCACCCTAGAAGGAGACTATTTTGATGAATAAAGTCGAATTTTACCTAAAAGTTGTTTTATTAATTAGGCCCGGGACTAATTGAGTTATGTGTTACTTGTTTACAAGTGACTTTATCAAAAATATAAAAACGTAAATTGAACAATCAAATTTATTCCGTAGAAAAAATCCACAATACAAACGCGCATGCAAATATCATAATTATTTTTCAACATTGTCAATACTTTAGTCAAACTTGAATGAAAGTTTCGCTTTTAAATAACCTTCAGTTGTAGAGAAGAAATGCTACCCCACTATTGTATTTGAATATAAGCAGTTACGGTGCTGGCTTGGTTGCTGCCTTTCCCTTGCGTGAGACCTTTGTTAATATGTCATTGTATATCTTCTAAAATAAACTCTTTTCATTCTAAGTTACGATCCGAATAGGCTGATAAACAGACAAACCAGAACAAACCAAAAAAATTGATTTTTCTAATATAGAATTCGGTCGATTGTTTGAAAGATTGATTTTTGATTTTTAAAGAAATCTATTTGACTACTAGACAGGTACTAACAATTCGGACAGAGTGGACTTGAGTCAAATGTGAAAGAAAATGTACCCCATAGTTCTTTGGTCTCCGGAACTGAAGCTTTACCATCAGATGTAATTCATAGTTATACACAGGACACCTTTTTGGAGGCGTTAGTAGCCTTACCTCTCAGTAAAGGACACAGTCAATGTATTCTTTGCCCCGCAGACAAATCGAAGATATGATTATGTAGAAATGATCAAATTAAAATATAAGAATATAAATTCAACATTTAAACTTATATCTTAAAAAAATACAAACATACTTATTAACGTACTGTCTATATTTCTTAAAAAATCAGGGTCTCGTCTGGTTTCTCAATATAGCAGCATATCAACCCTTGGTGGGTTATCGAATGGCGAAATTTTAAGTTTATATATATGTGTATGTGTGAGTGTGAGTGTGTGTGTTGTATTCCGGCAAATTTGACTGTTTACATAAACGGAAAAGAAAACATTACTCTCCCTAAAAATAAAATTATTTTAAGAAATAAAAGATATTCATAAAATTATGGCTGGGAGATAACAGTTTACTCAAAACAGGCGATCTTAGTTTCCATCACTGTCTAACGAGAACCATGAAACTTGGTTTTTGCGTTCCTCAATGTACTTCTGGGAAGATCTTCGAATGCCTTGTTGATTTTGGCGAACCACTCAGCCTTAGTGTTGCAGGCCGGTTAGTGTCTTTCTCAAATGCACCCAACATAGTAATCCATGGAATTACAATCGGGGGAATAAGGAGGTTAAACATTGGGGTTAGTCAAGGCGGAGAAATTTTCTGTTAACTACTCTTTCCGGAGGTATAGCCGAGTCCTCCTGACGTACATGTGGTCTTCTAGCACCAATTCTATCTATCCAGTGTTTGACCGTAGTCTCCTACAGCTTCTCTAAGAAGCCTGAATTGAGGCTAAGGCTCTGTTAAAAAATATGGACTGGTTCTTTTCATCTAAGAACAGAATGCCTCAGCTTCTTCGGGAGCATCTTTGCCTACGTCACGCGGTTCACAGTGGTCTCGGCTGTTAGAATTCGTACTGTGCGCTTCTTTTATGAGTGACTGTGAAGGTCTTCATCCAGGGTTAGGTTCTTGGTGGCGACTCCAACACCAATATCTCTCGCTAAAACCCGGATTACCTTGCTCGGATTTTCTATTACCTTGTACAGCGGTTGTTAGATATATTCAGCAGAGCAGACGCAGTCAAAACTCTTGCTGTGGCCATAGTTTTCTAGTCTCCATTGCATCAGTTCATGTCACGTCTTTACAGTGTTTACAATGCATTGAACAGCCTTCATAATGACGGTGTTTTGATATTCGGCACGAATAATCAGTCAGGTGCCTTCCAGTCCTCCATAATAGCTAACTTTTTCTTAACTACAATTTTAATATTTATTTTCTCCAGCGCAGTTAATTGTTTACTGATACATTAAGCTGTTCCTTAAAACAGGAGATATCAAAATCAAATATAGTCCTAATAGTCGATATATATATATAGTTAAACTTAAAATTTCAGTTTTTAATAACCCATGAAGGTTTGATATACTGCTAAATAGACAAATAAGACCAAATCAAAAGTTTGGGATCCCTTGATACATTTTTAAATATATATATATATATATATATATATATATATATATATATATATATATATATATAAAATCTGTTTGATATAATAGTATGAGTTTCAAATTTTCTTTCTGATAAAGTATAGTTGTTAGACTCACTTATTCCTCCGGTCATTTCTAGTTTATCAGCGCGTTAACATTTGATATGCAGCATCACCTACACAAACGTTAGGAAAGAATAGACATTGTCTACATTTTGAATAAACAAATCTGCGATTCTCTCTTGAAAGTGTCTCATTGTTTACATTCAGCTAGGTTCTTACCAAGCACAGCATAATTGCCTGGAACTCCGTCTCCGAACTGACACAGAAAGAAATACATACCGAAGTCTTTTTTTTGTCTGTTTACAACGTCTGACAAATTCCATGTGTCATTTAAAGCAATCTCTCTTCATTTCAGTCAAATCTCTGTCGGATATCGTCCGCTTATTTTGGAACCGCCTAGACAGCCGAAAATTTAAACTTTCCGTTGCAGGAGCCGAAGGAATAATTCCATGTGCCTTTTAAAAGTCAGCGAGCTCCGTTTGAAAACGAGCAGGTGTGAAATCAGTAATAATAATACTGTTCAGATTTACTTCACCTTTCTGGATGGGCGTCCTCTGATAGTCATCCAGATGACAAACAAATATATTCAGAATATATCTTATTCGTAATACTGGGAAGAAGTAAGACTCGTCGCTATTCGTAGAATAAGCGAATACGACCCACAAAATGATCTTTCGTCCTCTGTGACAAGGTTTGATCCCATCTAAGAAAGCCAATTGTCAGTTCGATGGGAGAGTATCAGGATTATTCATCTGACCCCGCTTTCTGTTATCAATGTTTTTCTCATCGTGGTTATTTTAAAGGGATTTCCTATTAATCTCTCATCTGTCTCTGTCTCTCTCCCGCTCTCTCTCTCTCTCTCTATATATATATATATATATGAATAACGAATGTAATTTTGCTATATTTGTAAATAAAGGGTACTCATTGAAAATATATTTCTAAGTTAGGATAGTGTATACATAGATTGAACAGCTTTTAGTTTCTCGTTTACGCAACCATCAGATTACTTACCCCAATGGTCCGATGATTGCATAGACTCTGCTTGTTTGCATGGGTTTTATGGCATATCAACTTTAGTTGCTTATTAAATGTCAAATCTCTTTTTATACAAATAATCAGTTCTATTTAAAACAATTCAGTTTAGCATAAGTACAGTTTAATTGTCAAAAACATTTCTATTTCAAGTTATTCAGCTTTGTGAAACAGTTCTATTTTTAACGATTCAGTTTTGTATAACTTTTGTCTACACACAGTTAAATGTCAACACAGTCCTATTTCGAACAATTTAGTTTAGTGTAAGTACAATTTCAATGTTAAAAACTGTTCTAGTTCGAACAATTTAGTTTAGCATGAGTACGCAGTTTAAATGTCAAAACTGTTCTATTTCAAGCAATTCAGTTTTGCCTAGATACGCAGTTTACTTCTATTTGACCCATAGATAGGACCCTATCAGGTGCTACGACTCCAGGCCATAGTTGACCTGGGAGCAATGGCAATAAATAGGTCCTCCACATTCCGCAAAGCTCCAACATTACTGGAACCTCACCGTCGGATTGATTAGTGTCATATCCAGGAAACTCGTTGGGGGGTACCATTCTGTAGAGGTGCAGTTGGTGTATTCTACAGACTCAACCGACTTGGCAAGCATAGACTGTGTCAACGCTCTCCAAATTATACACACACACATATATATATCTACTTTAATTCTTTTTCCTTTTGTCTCTTCTGGAAAACATTAATCTTATCGATGGACAAATGTCGAAATTAGTTGGAAACAATTAAAAGTTCACGAACAATAACAAAAAAAAATCCCGTTTGTTTGAAACGAATACAAAACATAATACCATTATGCCCGTGTTCGTATATATATATATATATATATAACTAGAGCCCCAAGTCTCATTAACTATAATAATGATGTTGATATGTATAAACAAAAACAAAACTGTTAGAAGAATTTAACCTCTCGGTATTTATGAACGAAGCAGTCACATACTACTCAAGCTCAGTTTGTAAGCTCTAACTGCCAACGAGTAATGATCTGTTCATTTTTCAAACTCCTATCATCGGTAGGCAAAAACAAAAAAAACCCCCCACCATTTGAAGCAATCTTCAGGCTGAAAATCTCTTCAAAAGCTGTTTTTTTTTGTGGTTTTCCGTTGATATTAATACGTAGATATCAAGAATTGTCAGTGTAAACGTTGTTGATCTACAGTTCCACTCTTAAGTTGTTCGCTAACTTTAGCTATATATATATATATATATATACACTTAGCACCGGACTGACTTGAAAATGTATTATTCTATCTGTATATGATTTCTAAAATCAATCAACTATTTTTTTTCGTTCTTCACGGTTTTGATATGATAAGCGTGAACAATGTCACGTGATAAATTGTTCACATTATGAATACGAATGATTAAACACTTTTCATCCGATTTTTCGTCCGATAATTGTGCGAATAAACTTCAAGTACACAATTTGTATAATTTACGTGTGAGACCCACTCTGCCATTGTCACATTGAGCACTTTCTGATATACTTTTCTTATTTAGATTTTAGCCTCTTTTACTCCTACTACAACTACTACTACTACTACTACTATTACAATCATCATTATTATTTACTCCTCGAGAGTTTTTCACATCAGCGTTAGCTGATGGTCTTTCATTGAAGTTTGAGTGACAGCAAGTCTCCTCAAGTCTCCAGGACTCTTCTTTGTATTCTGGTCGTTCTCAATAATGTAGTATTTTGGATGGTCCCCTCTTGTCCTCTTATTTCCAAGTCCTCCACTCCCGTTAATAATCCTTTCGTAATTGTACCAAGAGCACCAATCACAATTGGTATAATTGTCACTTTCATGTTCCACAGTTTTTTCAATTCCTAGCAAGGTCAAAGTATTTATCCGTCTTTTCATTTTCTTTCAATTTTATTTTGTGGTCAGCCGGGACAGCAATGTCGACAATTTTGAAAATTTTCCCTTTTTTTTGTTGATTATTTTAAGGTATCGTCGTCTGGTCGTGATTAGGTGATCCGTTTGTATGCTAAAACCCCATAGGACTTCATGTGTCTCATTCTCCAAGACAGATGCTGGGTTGTGCATATACCATTTATTCGTATGATCAAATTTAAATTTCTTGGAAAACTCACAGTGGATCACCTTATCCAACCTATTGTGTCTAATTTTATACTTCTTCTGTTGTATTCGTTTATAATGTGACAGATCGTTTCTTCTCTATCACCACATAACACTCATTCGCTATTTTGTTGCGTCTTATCTATTCTCGCTTTGATATGATTTGTTCTTAAAGCGTTGTTTTGTGCCGTTATTAGGAGAATTTCTCTCCTAAGATTTCGCTTTCTAAGCCCCGTTCACGTTTTCTCCCGTGAGATGTTGCTTATTAGTCGTTTAAAACGTCCATAGAGCTGTTTTTCTTCCTATTTTTGTTTTCTGATTATTGTCGTTCTGCCGATCCTTGTTTGTCAGTATTGTTTCTGGTGGCTGTTAGTCTTTTTCTTCTCTTTTATAAGTAGTCTTAGCGTCGTATCGATGCGTCAACGCTATCTTCAATGCTGGCAAGTCCCTTTCCTCCTTCTTTTCTTGATACATATAGTCTGTCAATGTCATCTCTGGGATGTAATGACTTATGCATGGTTATTAGTTTTCTTGTTCTTTGGTTCATTTGTTTAAGTTCTTCTCTAGTCCACTTCAAGAATGGTCCCGAATATCTTATGAGGGTACCAGCCCAGGTATTTATTTCTTTGATAAGGCTTCTGCTATATAGTTTTGTCTCGAGTAGTTTTCTGGTTCTCCTGAGATACTCTTTCTTAATTTTTTCTTTCATCTCCACTTGTTTGATGGTGTTAGCTTCTAATATTCCCAAGTATTCATAGGTTTCCTTTTCTCCGAGCGTTCAAATTTTTCTTGATTTAGTAGTTCAATTCCTTCCATCATGTGTCGTTTATCGCTTTTCTTTACCAGCATGGCACATTTTTCTATGCCAAATTCTATCCCTATGACCTGATTGTATATTCTCACAGAGTTTCCATATAAATTTTTTTTTTCCGAATAGTTTGATGCCGTCCATGTATATTAGGTGTTTGATCTTCTCCTGCGATTTACAAAGTTTGTATCTGACTGGACGTTTGTTGAATATGTTGTTGAGTGGCATCATCCCAATTATAGATAGTAATGATGATTTTGCATCTCCTTGAAATATACCTCTTCAGTTCTTCGCTTCAACTAAGCTTTCCCTTCTTGCTGTCCATTCAACTTTCCAGGTTTTCATGGTTTTCTCGATAAAGTTTATGGTTTCATCTGACTTATGTACATTTTGAGGTAGTTTATTATCAAGCTTTTCGAAAACATTTCAAATGCCTTTTTGTTGTCAATTAAGGCCATAGCTAGATTTTTCCGTCTGGTCTTGCTCTCGTTGAGGATGGGCTGTTCTAAGTAAAGCAGTTCTCCTGTGCCTCTGGATCCTTTGCGGTATCCTTTCTGTTCCTCAGAGAACAATCCACAGCTTGTTAATGAATCATAAACCCCTTCCCTTGTTTGTACTGTTAATATTTTCCACATCATTGGTAGGCACGTTGTGGGCCTGTAATTCTTTAGGGCGATTCATTTGAGGTGGTCTTTCTGGATCAATGTAGCCTTTCCTTTGGTTATCCATTCAGGTACGTGTGCTCTTTGTAGGCATCTGTTCATTTTGAGTGCTAGTCTGTCAGGAATGGAGGTGAATTTCTTAAACCAGAACGTATGTATTCCATCATAGCCTGGCGTTTTCCAATTTGATTTTTTTTTGTGTTGTTCTGAATAAATTGACATGCATTATTTATCTAGGACCTTCTTCAGGTCCTTCAAATTCTTTTGCCATGTTGCTTATCCCTTCGGTTTTTTGTTATATTCTCTTGGTTGCCATATTTTACACCAAAATCGTTCAGTTTCTCTTGCATCCGGTTGTTGGTATGTTTTCGTGTCATCTCCCCCATTTTGTTGGCAGAATTTCCTTTCGTTGTTTTGGAAATCCTGTTTTGTCTGTATTATTTTACCCTTTGTCGATATATTTTTAATTATTATTATTATTATTATTCACTCATTAGAGCTTTTCACATCAGCGTTTGGCTGATGATTTTTCACTGGAGTCAGAGTGACAGCAAGTCTCTTCAAGTCTCCAGGACTCTTCTCAGTATTCTGGCCGTTCTCAATAACGCTGTCATTTGGATGGTCTCCGCCCATCCGCCAACTTCCAAGTTCTCCAGTCCCTCTTGTAATCCTTTAGTTACTGTTCCAAACGCACCAATTGCAATTGGTATAATTGAAACCTCCATGTTCCACAGTTTTTTCAATTCCCTAACAAGGTCGAGGTATTTATCCTTCTTTTCATATTCTTTCAGTTTTATTCTGTGGTCAGCCGGGACTGCAAAGTCGACTATTTTGCAAGTTCTCTTTTTTTTTGTTGATTATTATTAAGTCTGGTCTTTTGGTCGGGATTAAGTGATCCGTGTGCATGCCGAAGTCCCATATTATTATTATTATTATTATTATTATTATTTCACTCCTTACGAACTTTTTACACCAGCTAATGTTAATGGGCTTTCTCTTGAGTCTGTGTCCCAAGGTCTCCTGGCCTCTTCGCAGTATTCCAGCCAGTCTTAACAATATTGTGTTGTGTATGATCTCGATTCTTCCCGATTTCCATTTCTTCCTGTGTTTTTTACGAGCGCATCAATTATAACTGTTATCGCTATAACACACGGGTCTACAGCATCGAGAAGGGGAGGAAGAGATAGATTCATGCTTTTGCCAAGGGTATTAGCGTGAACTTAGTTCGCCGTGTCTCCTTTTTTAAGATGATAACCGTTACGCTACGCACCTTAATGACATAATACATAGGTGTCCTCATAAGAATTCCAGACTGTGTACAAATTTCTGGTAGCTTGAGTACGCATTGGAGGAAGAGAACCCATAGTGTAGTGGCTTACTAGGTTGTAACATTGTAGTAAATAATTTCAAACTGCAGTCACGGTAATACGTTCACTTTTGGATTATTACCCTTGGTTAAGGGTTTGGGGTTCTTTGATTAATGACAAATCACACTTTGTAAGTTATTGAAGTCCAGAGCTATTCTTTTAGAATAACATTAGCAAGGAGGATAAGGGGGTTCATACCATTCTCAACGGCATTTGTCCGAAAGTAAACGTAATGGTGCTACTGGAGTTCGAACTCGCTTATTAAGATTCTGCAGTCCAGCGCTTTAACCATTACACCACGAGGACACCCTTCTTGGGTAAGATATTAGCCTCCTGACCCCCAGCTATGGGTTAAATAGAATCATTGCTGTTCTATAAAAATTACTTTGGCTTTAAATAACTCCCGAAGGTTGATATACCATTAAATTAAGAATATGAAATCGAAACCGAGTGTGAATTTGAGTTAGGATGTCATGTCTTTTGGTCTTGTATGAAGGGTGATGATGGTTGGAAATCCCTTTTGTCATTAAAGTATTGTATTGGTAAAAGCAAATGGTATTTCGTTGGGTGACGTAGTTGTCTCTTCTTGTTTATCTAAATGACAATGTGGTAATGGCACCCGTTGTATCATGAAAATAATCCTGTATTTCTGTGTAGACCGGAGTAAAGTTGTATGCAAGATCTTCAAGATGCTTCCGTCATCCCAACACTAGTGTTGCACTACCCCAAGAAATATTATGGAATTAGCGCACTTAGAAGATGTTAACTAAGGTTTTTTTTATTCAGAAGTGAATAAACAAATAACAAATTAGAGGGAATAATATTTTTTCCTTATCAGCACATTCTGGCTTCATATATTTCTTGAACAAACTGGATTAAATTATCTCAATAGGTATAATTATTTCATTGTAGAATAACCCAATGTTGAAAACATTATGGAATGCTTAGACAAAAAAAAAATAAATAAATAAAAAAGGAAAACGGAAAAAGAAAAGAAAAAATAGAGTTAATAATTAGTTGCTTCTCCTTAATTCTTTCTGGCATTGATTTCACCACTTTAAAGAAATATTCTTAATCAAAGTGGTTTCAACTTTCTCGAATGATAGTTGCTAGATCTTTGGTCAAAGGAACTTTTTCATTGACTATTTACTACAAATCTTTACAATAAACATTCAATTTTACCAGACTGTTTGCTAATGATGTATCGTTTGTTTTTTTATACCTTTCCTGAAGGAAGACTTTATTTCCTGTTGCATTATGATACCTTTCAATGATAGTTATTGTGTGTACACAATATAATACGAGGGTGGGCCAAAAAGGTTTATATGAAGACGTCATATCTGATGCTAATGATATTTTATCAATGAGGTGCTAAAAAATAAGCCTTATTTTGTCAAATTCCATGAAAATGTCTTGGTCAGTCTGAGAACTTTTCCGCCTCGTATTTACTGATCATATATAGTTTGTTGAGTAATTCTTTCGTATTTTCATGATACAGTTAGTGTTGTCGATTTTAGCCTGTTGTTTTCCTTCTTTTCATTTGACTGCTGCTAGACTTACTAAATCAACTTATCTGTCGCATTTGATTAAAGTAAAATTAATGTGGAGCTTCTCACAGTCTTCCTTATGATAACATCGACCGGAACACATACACACATATAGATAGATAGATAAAGAAAGAGGGAAAGAGAGATAATTAATATATATATATACGTAGCTTATCCACATATATATTCATCTACGTAATAATAAAAATTAAGAATTAAAATATATATATATATATATATATACTGTTCAGGTGATTGCATAGTTGAGAAACTGACTATCACCAAGCGCCGTTGACTGTGTCTATACACTATTCCTAGAAAAAATTCATCATAGTCATTGACTCCATCATCATCAGTTCCTGTCACCCATCGTTCTTGATAGTTCCTCTAGTCGGCATCTAGTATACACACAAAGCTAATTAGCACACATTTTTGTTAGTTTCCTTGTCGGCTGGTGAAGGTCGCTTATGAATTCGTTGTTACTTCCTCAACATAGACCTGCCTATCTTGATTGCTTTACTTGGATGATTTATGTGATTGGAGGTAAGTGACTGCACAACAGCTAGTTTGTTGGGTGTTGATTCCAGGATTTGTTCAAAGCAAAACGCAGCATCCTTATATAGTTCTAATCGAGGTTTTTGTCTAAGGTTTTCCTTAAAATCTAAGTGGTGCAGCTTTACAATTACACTGACATAGCCACAGCTTAGAAGAATTTCTGTTTTCTTTTATAAGAGATGTCAGATTTCAATATGGTCATTAAATTGTCAATAACACACACACACACACGCACACACACACACACATATCTTTATATAGATAGAGAGATAGATTGATAGATAGATATTGATTATATAACAACATAGTATATCTACGTGTATGTTTATCTGTGACCAGATTTGCGGAAAATGTTATATGCATATATATGTACATTAATATACACAACACACAGACACACACACAGACACACACATATCTATGTGTGTGTGTTTATGTATACATATTGGTCCTATTTTTGCATAGATGAACTGACAGTCACCATGCTTTGAGATTAGTGGGTGTCCTCGTGGTGTAATGGTTAAAGCGATGAACTGCGGAATCGTAGTACGCGAGTTCGTACTCCAGTCGCGCTATTACGTTCACTTTCGGGCAAATACCCTTGGGAAAGGTATGAACCCCCTTATTCTCCCTCCAGCTATGGATAAATAGTAGGACGGACTAGGTTCTTCAGCCTTGGTCAGGCAATTAGTCTAGGAGAAGGAAAACTCTGAATTCAAACCTGTTAAACTCCGCTTAAAAATTGACCTTGTGTCATATCCTGCCCGAGCGGAGGGGTTGGTCAATAGTACCATGCTTTGAGATTGCAGACATCAATATTTGATTTGACTCGCAAAATTTGAAAGAACAAAAATAAAATGATTTAAGAAACCTTTTCCCTATTATATTATTAAAAATACACCTTTTAAGCAATTAGAATCCTAGATAAATCAATTCATATCAAAGCTAATTTTGAGCGTATCTAAATCTTTTAAAAAAAGAGATACGATAGATTAACTCCTGTTAGTACTGATATTACTTTCCTCACTGCTAATTATCAAGCCTAGCGTTACACATACATATTAGCTAATAAATATACTTTACCTCAACATTATGACATACACACACAAGAATCTTTTACATACACAAAATATATCGGCTAGTATTGAAACAATGCAAACTGCTTTAAACCTTTTTCTTGTTAATATCTTATTAGGGTAGATTAAAACTTTAATATTAATATTTCTTTTATGGAAGAGACTAACTTTTTGTTGTTTTCGACAAACTTTTCCCACAAATTAAAGGAATAAAAAACATAAAATTTGTAAGGCTGCATTTTATTTAACCACTTTTACAGCTTTTCTCTTACTCTCTCTCTCTCTCTCTATATATATATATATATATACACACTTGTGTATATATATTTAGGTTTATATATATATATATATATATGTATATAAGTGTTTGTGTGTGTATACATATATGTAAGTGTATATATATATGTATCCACACATTTAGGTAGCGCCCATGTAGTGCATCCATACAGCAGTATCGACACGATCGCTGCTTGAAAAAAAACTGTGTTTTATTTTATCGGTCAGGTCTAACTTCGATATGACCGATGGAGAAAAAGCTTGACGGCAATTACACGAAAATGCTGCGAGCAATATTGAACAAGTGATGGAGGCAGCACCCGACAAAGCAGCAGCTGTATGGCTATCTACCACACATCACGAAAACTATCCAAGTTAGACGAACCAGACATGCAGGACACTGCTGGAGATGTGAGGATGGACTCATAAGCGACGTACTCCAGTGGACCCCTTCACATGGACGAGCAAAAGCAGGACGACCGGCTAGAATCTATATACAACAACAGCTCTGTGCCGATACAGGATGTAGCCTTGAAGACCTGCTGGGAGCGATGGACGATAGAGACGGGTGGCGAAAGACGGTCGGGGAGATCCATGCTGGCGGTTCGACATGATGATATATATATATATATATATGTGTGTGTGTGTGTGTGTGTGTGTGAATATATATATATATATATATATATATATATTCATTCAAGTCTAACAGTTGGCACAGAGTCTCTTGAATCTCTCTTACCGTCTGTATTTATCTGTTATCATTTTTAGTAGGTCCTCTAGTCTGGATCCTGCGTCCGTACAGAGCTGATGTATATAAGTCTTTTCCAGTTGGCCAGCAGTGGCGTGTACAGATGTAGGAGTCTATAAAAGAACGTCACTTATGAGCTTGCCCTTATTTTTCCAGCTGTGCATAGGATGTCTTGTTTGTCTTACTTGTATGGTTTGAGAGATGAGGAGTAAGGGGTTGTACAGCGGCTGCTTAATTAGGTGTTGCTTCGAGGATTTGTTTAAAACAATTCTTGCATAGTTTTCATCAAGCTTTTTCTCAATGAGTTTCGTTCGTGCAACAATATATTAGTATTGACTCGGCCACAACTTGTTTTATTTCATCAGAGGGATCAGATTTCCATAAGACCGACGGGCCAGGTTCTCGCAGTCCAGCTCCCACCCGTATAGTATGTTGACATCGCTTTCAGTATTGCTGCTGAGCTATGAGAACTGATCAACTAGATTTAGAGTCTTGCTATTTAAGGTAGAAATGGCTACCTCTTGTTTAAAACACATGAACTTATATATATATAGTATACAAAATGCGGATATCTGGATTTCAGATGATGAAAGTTAGTGTTACATATCCATTATAGCCACCTTGTTTTATTTTATGAATATATTAAGAGAGATGTTTTTTTTCAAAATGAGATTCTGGTGATGTCTACAAACAATCTATATGTGTTCCTGCATTTTGTATATTTTTATTTCATCTTCTACATACGTCTCTCTTCTCGTCTATCTTAGCTTTTGAGCGTTACAGGAAGTATCAAGTGTCACTTTTATTTCCCTGTCTTTCCATTTTACTATCTTCGATCTTTTTTTGTTAACCTACACCCTCTCTACTATGAACAGCTACCACTACCGTTAAAATGTGAAGTGAGACACCCAATTGATTTTCTTCAAAAAAATGAATACTATATAACTAGTAATATTTATTATTCAGCAAAAATTTATATCATGAATTTATTTGCAGATTATTAATTTATCAAAAGAGATTATCTTGAGAATGTATATTTTTATTGTGTTTTTGTATATTTTATTTGTAATATAATGTCTGGAATATCTTAAGTCTGATATATACGTTTATAACTTTGGTTTCATTTGTCCTTCGAGGATTTTGAAAAATGGAGTTGGGGTGTTTGTGTTGCGGGTAGGTTTTTATATGTTTTGTTTATAATTTGTAATAATTTGTGTTTGATATCTTACGTCTGTTCTACGTATTTATGACTTTGGTTCCATCAGCGTTCAATATACATATATATATATATATATATATATAAACATCCGAGTGTTGCTTTTTGACCATGATGCGAAAAAATATTGATACATCAATAAAGCCATTCACACATTGTTTTTATTTTTTTACGCTACAAATATTTTTTATTTATTTGAAGCTTGTGAATTTGTGATTTTTTTATTTTAAAATTGATGCAGTGTCACCTGATGGAAATTCGAGACCACTCCACCCATACAAGATTAGAATCAAAGAAAAAAAAGAAAAGTGACAGACATAATCCCGCCACATTCTTTCCCTTGAGTATCCTCACATCTCTCCTTCAAAACAAAGATGCTTTAAACACTCAAAGATTGTTTTTTAAACTTGTTATCAGCAGACATATTTTTTGCTGGAAGGAATATCTTTTTTGTATTTTCATTTTGAAGTATTATGAAGTTATTTTTCAACAATGTGATCTGCATTCAAACAAAATTTTATTTGAACTCTAAAAATGCCCACAAGAATAAAAATGTATTTTTCTTTTTTAATTAAATCCGTTGATTTAGTTAAAAAGCAAAAACTTAAATGCCCAAACCTGGTATCAGATTTATTAAATTCCGAGAGTTTTTTTTCCTTTGGTTATTAATCTAGGAATCCTAAGACTATTTTGCTCCTAGAAGACATGAATTAAAATAAGAAAATAAATTTTCATTTCGAAATGAGGAAAGTAAAAAAAAAAATTGCTGCGAAGAAAAATAATATCTCCTACGGTATTTGTAAAACGTGACTTTTATTTTAACTAACATAGAAGAGTTTCCGCTGTTTAGAGGAGATATTAATATCCAACAATTTTCGTAACACGAGTTCATGCATTTATATAAGTAATGTTCTATGTGATAATCTATATTTGAGCGTCACCAAAAAGAAAAGTTACTTACATGATCACAAATGATAGGATGCAAATACGAAAAGTCAATATATTTTTGTCCTTATGTATTAAAAAAATAAAAGAAAAGATTATCGAGGATTCAGATATCACTTACATGAGAGTATTTTATCTTGTAGACTGATTTCAAATCAAATTTCAATTGACTGAGGACGATCACGCACACGCACACACGTATACACGCAAGTACATATATATATATATGCATTGTTGACATACACACATGTATATACAAATATATATTGTAGACATTTTATTGAAATTGACGGACAAGAATCAAGTGTTTTGCTTTTTATCCAGATTTTCTTGTTGGAGAACAAGACGTCACAACTGTAGACAGTTTAAAAACACTCAGAAGTCTCTGTTCGTGTTGTCCGAGTACAAGGATTGTTTTACCGTTTTTGACCGTGGTTAAGAGCAAGGGCACTCCTGTATTGTATGTGCTGGACTGATTGTATGCCAAAGGAATCTTTAAGTTGCCGTTTCATCATGGGCATATAAAGTCATGTGTGAATCACGAAAGTCAAGAGATAAACAGCTAAGGATCACGTACCTGAAAATGTACCGAGATTACTGGACTATGCATCTGTGTCAGATGCATTTTAAATCGTCCGCTCTGAAGTTAAAAGTGATTTGCTTAGTGTGGGACGCCTACTCTCTCTCTCTCTCTCTCTCTCTCTCTCTCTCTCTCTCTCTCTCCATATATATATATATATATATATATATATATGGTTAAAAATATTAAGTCCTTCATGTACAAAGACGGAGCCGTGATAAGAACTTAAATATCAATTCACAAATCCTCCTACAATAATTTAATATTTTATGCAAGTTTACCACCAAAATTAGACAATTCTGTGAGGGGAATTTAGATGAAGATAATTTGCATACTAATAATTTGTGCCAAAAGTGAAAGGAAAAGACTAATCTCCGTATTAAATGACCCAATGAGGGTTAAAATGCCGTAAAACCAACCAACCAACCAACTGATTTTTAAACACCCATTCTGATTAGACATACTTTATTTAGTATCATCGATCAAGGGATAGTTTTGATTGGTTTGGTTTGTTTTATTTAACAGAATATAGATTTTTTAATGCTAACATTTTATTCATAAGTTAATATTCAGTTATAATCATATCTATGTTATTAACGTTCCCTTACAATCAATTTTTTTAATTACACCTTTCATTTGTCTATAATAATGATTTGTTGGTTGTATGGTATCACGTCTCCCATTAAATACAAATATATTTCGAGTGTTCTATCTAATACTAATTGTTTTATTTCTAATTTTATGAGTTCAAATAACTATCTCTCTTTAATAACCATAATTATTTTTACTCATTGTTATATGGTATCTAGTATTCTTATCTGACCCTAATAATTTTCATACATTTTTGCCCCATTGAGTGGACCTGGAAGTAATTGTAATAAGGAAGTAATACACATGCTCCAGAACAGCAGATGCAGCTCAGTGTCTTATCCAGAACACCTATTTTTGAGGGAGTTTACTTCTCAGCAGAGGACACAGTCAATATATTCTAAGCCTTGTCGACATGGCTGTCAAAGATAAAATGTACTTTGACATTAAGTTATGCAATAGGGGTTCATATGCCGCAAAATCCAACCAACCAACCAACCAACCAAACAACAAAACTATTTTGAAGTAGCCATTTCGGTTAGCAAACAAATAAAACTAAGACATATTTTGAACTATATCATTAATAAAAGGTTACTTTTGAGTATTGTGAAGAAAAATACTCCATAAGGCTCAAGACATTTATAAATTAGAAACATAAAAACTTGAAAAAGGGATTAACAGTCAGAGGATGTTTGATGAATGGGATTCATTTTAAACGAATAAGGAAAAGAAAATATATGCAGTATAGAAATCTGTATTAATCATGTTCCGACTTCATATCACTTGTCATGAACTATTTTGTAAAAATGAATAAAATAAATGAAACAGAAAAGATTTTCCATAGTAATCGAAAAACTACTGAGTAGTGATGCTGCATAATCCAAACTTGCATAGGAATGTAAAATTATTAAACAGTTGCATGAATATAGATGCTATCTTGAAGACCGCCCCCATTGAATTATGAATTATAAAAATAAAACTGCTGCTTTTTGTCAAACTCTTTCCCAACCCTCTATGAGCGAATAGTAAGACAGAGTAGGCTTTTTATCTTTTGGATTGTAATTTGTCTAGGAGAAGGAAAACTCGAAATTCAAACAAGTTTTTGTTCCTCTTAAAAAATGACTTTGTGTCACATCTTGCTCATGTCAGGGGAATTAGAAAAATGCAGTCATGCTATCAAGTTATTTAAGATTGTGTTTGTTAGTAAGTGTTTTATGACATATCAACCCTTGTCGAGCATTTAATGCCAAATACTTTATATATATATATATATATATATATATATATATATATATATATATATATATATATATATGATTTGTAAACAAATAATTTATAGCTAACAATTTGTCAACGAACCAAAGTTCATTTGTTTGCACACAGTTAAATGGTTTCCACAATTGCTATTAATTGTTTTATTTGCACACGACTGAATGATCGAAAGAATTGTTATCCAACATCTGAAATTCTTTTTAACATTTTCATTCATTTGGACACAGTTAAATGGTTTCAAGTATTCCTATGTAATACTAATAATTCATTTGTTTGAATACGGTTAAATGTTTTCAGGTATAGTAAATGATTGAATAGTTCTATTTAACCTATAAATGGAACCCTAATACGTCCTAGCACTCAAGTTCAGAGTGGATCTGTGAGAAATGGAAATAAATGGGTACTGCACATTTCCTCCCCAGCTCCAGGAGAGGAGCATCGCCATCAGATGATTTAGTATCATATCCAGGCCACTCGTTCAAGGGATCTTATCCCTCTGCAAAGATGCAGTCGGCGTATTCTACAGCCTCCGCCGACTGGGCTATATCTAAGATAAGCAACGTAATTCATTTTAAATCCAGACATATTTCACTGATATGTATTCAAAGTATGAATGATGTACCTGATATCTTCTAGATAAAAACAACAAAAAGCAAATGTCTACTTACAAGTTTTAAGACTTCATTACAATTGGTTTGAATTTGCTGTCTGTATAAAAGGTTTAATGATACAACTGAAATAAATTCTGTGTTAAACCAGATTGATAAAGACATTTTAAATTTTATATAAAGTAATTTTATAAGCTTATCAAAGCGTACTTTGCTTCTTAGAAATAGATGCCACTGAGATATCTTTCTAACATAAGAATATCAAAAAAAAAACTGTGGTTTTAATAACAGCTTATTAAATTACTTTAAAAAAAATGTGTGTGTGTGTGTGTGTGTGTGTGTGTGTGTGTGTGTGTGTGTGTGTGTGTGTGTGTGTGTGTGTGTGTGTGTGTGTGTCAGTTACTTTGGAACAAAAAAATTAAATTGTCGTAGTTTGTTTTCTCAATAAAATAATAAGATACTTTGTGACGAAATATGGAGAAAATTTGAATTAAGCAAACCTGTGTTTTATATAAAACCTAATTAGAGCTCACTAAGACAGAAAATTGTAAAATTATTGACTTGATATATCCAGTTGGAAGCAATCAAAAAGGCAAAATGATCTAGTATTATTCTAAATTCTTTAACCTCAGACTTCCTTTGCCTATCAATCAACATACTTAATACCAAAAATATGCCTAGATGTGAAAAAAGAAATTCGGGTTACGTTTTTCAATGGATAGTAAATCGTTCTTGACCAACTCAAACCTGTTTTGATCCTTTATAAAATTTGGGAAGACAAGTCATTTTTCCGACTGAATACAACTGGTTTGAATTTAGAGTTTTCCTTCTCCCGGACAGGTGGCCATGTAATCATTTACACGTAACTATCTGTCAGTGGGACTTAAAATATGCTGTCTGTATTCCTTGCAGAAGGGTAGCACACCCACTCAAAACTGAAGGTGGATAGGGTAATAAACAAGACAGCGTCTGATGGAGAGACTTCACCTGTGGGGAGTTGAGCAACCCTTCATTGTTATTACTCCCAGCTCGGCCCTTGTCCAGAGTATTAGTATCAGTTATGATACCATCTATGGAACAAATAGATCTATTTAAAGATTACCTGTATTCGATCAGAATACTTTATACTGTAAACTAATTGTATTAAGGATAGTTACTCGAAGCTATAATTATTTCCTAACGATTATTATCAGTTACTTAAAGCCACAAAATTGTGTGTAAACAAATAACTATTATTCAATAGAAATGTCTACTTGAAAACATATTATAATTAGTATTCGATAGGAACACTTTAAAGCATACGGCTATGTGCAGATTGTTTGTATTTGATTAGAATACTTGATATAAAACTGTTTGCAAATTACTCTTTCGAAACAACTACTCCAATGAAAATACAAATATGCAATGAATGTTATTCCCTACCCTGAGACCATAAAATAAACATAATCGGGTTGACATGCAGTTAAAATCTATCATCTTTATATATAGCTGGGACGGGAGGGGAAATAGCTGAATTCGTAACTTCTAGAGTATCAGTATTATATGAAATCCAAATAATCTCGTCTTGTATTTGAACGTGATTCATCGGTTCTGATTTCCAACGTCGTCACGTAGTACAAAAACGCATTGAGATCTGTAGAAATGATCACGTAAATTTTTTAAATCAAATAAATGATATAAAACAAGAAAATATAGTTATGATTTAGATATCTTCTTTGAAGTTACCACTTTGGTTCTAATTACAAAAAAATAATCTTAAAAATTGCAAATTACTTTTGCGTACATAAGGCTTCATACCATTTTTACTGTCATTGGTTTTCATGCACAATTAGTTTCTATTGCGCTTTGACTGATATCTGCCGACAGAAACATTTAAACTCACTAATTAAAAAGTCTTCCAAAAATAAAGTCATTAGAGAAATGTAGGATTCGACAAGAATAGTCAATTAATGATTACTTTAACTGTATTTAAAAGAAATATCACCTTCTATCTTAGATAAAGTAAAAAGTACTTTTGTTTACAGAAGATATTTTATCTGTCAACTTAGTTTAAAGGGCACATTGCCTCATTCATGGTGCCCTATCAGTGGGGTTTAGAAAACGCCGACTGTATTTCTTGCAGAAGGTTCCTCCCCCGCAAAAAAGAAGAGTCCCGGGTATTGCACTTGACTACATCTGAAGGTGAAGATCTGGGGGTATTGTGTACCCCTTCGTTGCCATTACTCCCTGGTCCTCACTAGCCAGGTGTTTTAGTATCTGTTAACGTTCCATCTATTGGTGAAACCCCTTGAAAATTATTCCTATTCGACTACAACCGAGTGCAACACCCGCTCCCCACAAAATCTTAAGAAACGATTACACAAAAATGTAAATATGAACATAAAATGAACGCAATTCCCTAATCTCTAAGCATAAAATAACTGTGCACGGTTTGACATGCTATTAAAATCAATCAATCCATATCCCACTTAAATCTACTAACAGTTTCTTTTGTGCTTTTATTTTTAAGATTTGTTTTCTTTAGGAGCAAACGAGCTAAAACATGGGAGTTTATTAAGTTGAAATTTTGGAAATCCAACCGTAGAAAATTTGATTGAAACTTTCCGACATACATTCGAATAATATGTTGCAGGATCAGAGCAAACCAGAAAACAGTTGTTGGTAGAAATAGAAATTTTAGCTATTCTCAGCCAAGGATTTCAATATTTGTATTTGCAACAAATTTTACTCAGTCGATTCCTGCAATTGGCAAATTCACATCTGTTTGTCTAATCTGAGATCAGAACCAATTGTAAAGCAATGAGCAGTTTTGGAATTTTCCGTAAATTTATTCCTTCATTTAATGTCGATCATGGGCTATACTTTGTATAAAAGGATAAATCAATTGCTTTTATTTATAGTCTCATGGAATACATGGGTACATTTTTTTAGCATTAATTTGTCTAAAAAAATTTTCTGAGAAGATGTAGAATTTTCTATAAAATATACTGTCCGGGCCAGCATCTTCAACTTTTTTGTTTTAATTATCATTTTTTGGGATTTATATTTCCTTTTCTCGGGTACTTGTCACTACTTGTAGGACATTGTGAGCTGAACCTTTTGTTTTGTTTAAATTGTATGTTCTTTTTTGCTATTGCTGCCTTTATGTCGAGTATGGGTAAAACTCACGAAATTTTCTTTGAGTCAATCTTTGTCTGAGAATCCTTTTTAGGGAGTTTAAGAGATCTTTCCTTGACCTAGATGCTATTAAATTAATAATTTTGTCATTGCTAACTTGGCAAGACATTGAACACACAAATCCAAGGATCGAAACCATTCGATGGAACCACCAATAATTCAGCCTACTGGAATTTTTTCTTGAATCATTTTAGTTTAGCATGGGTATTTTCAGTTAAAAAGAAGTGAGTTCAAATATTTCACAGTTTACCCCATGATTTCAAAGTGGTGAGGGATAAATATTATAGTTATATGTCTGTTTACTATAAACTAGCACGTTGCTGAAAGTGATATATTGAGTACTCTTCCTTTATGGTGCGCTCAGCGTAACGGTTACCGACATCAGAAAATGGAGTCTGCGACCCGAATTCTTTTTCTGGACGAGACTTTCACTTTGCACTTGGGAAGGACATGAATCCTTCTGTCTACTCCTGAACTGTGAATAAATAACAAGGCAGACTGGGTTATTTAGAGAAGAGTTCGAGTTGCGTCGGAGTCAACACACTGGACTGTGACATCGTGGTGAGTGAGTTCGAACCTAAGTCGCGCTATTGGATTCACTTTCAGACAAGTAATCTTTGGAACGTTATGAACATCCTATCCTCTTGCTATGAGTTAAATCGTACAAGCAATGTTCTTCTGAAAGAATAGATTTGACATTAAATAGCCAAAAAGGTTGATATGCCATTAAATGAAAGCAAAAAAGAGTATTTTAGGAAACCTGTCTAGTAGATGTAAATTTCTAACTTAAATCAGCTTTAGTGCGCTAAAAATTTGACCTTGTGTCACACCTTGCTCGTAGCGAAGAGATTGGGTGAATACATAATTCAGCCACATATCAGCCCTCGTAATGAGAGACTTAATATTCTAATTAACTGGACTCCACAAAATTATCTGAATTCGTTTGTTGCTTCTCGACTAAATAAAGTACAAAGATATAAACCTCGAAGCATATTATCATTTATGAGTATCAGTGTCGCTTCAGTTTGTTTGCACAGATCCAATAACAAAGCAAAAGTAAAGGCTTCGGAAACCAATTATAATTTAGTTCGCATCTGCAAAGGATGAGGAATAATTAGACAAATGTTATGAACTTCAACGCTTGGTTACGTGCCAAGCTTTTATTGATTCTATTTCAGGTAATTTTCCTGACTGCAAATGAAAAATTCCATTTATGAAGAAAGAATTAAACGATTTTAATTTCTGAACCGAAAAAGAAGGAAATTACTGAACAATGAAGGAAATGGTAAGAATGAATGGGTCATTCTCTTTAGAGTTAGACTTCTATTTCTTAGTAAAATACAAATACAGATATTTTTGCAGTATGGTGGGTAGGCCTTCAAAGTCTTTGAGAACCTGTTTAAAATATTATTTCAAAATTACCTGAATGTCAGTAAAAGAATTTACCATTATGATATATATATATATATATTGAGAGAGAGAGAGAGAGAGAGAGAGAGAGAGAGAGAGAGAGAGAGAGAGAGGTATCATAGATAGTCTTTAGATGTGTACATAAGATAAAATTTGAACGAAAGAAGTTTTCATACGCCTTACTATTGTAATATAGTTATTTACACGTTCATTCAGCATCACAACGACACCATAATTAAGACGCATGAAGGAAGGAAAACGCCTGAAGGATTAAGATGCAGGAAGGAAGACACAAGAAGACTTCTTTAGAAAAATATTCACCTCTCACTTTATTGCAAGGGTTCGAAAGGTAAGCATGTGAGAGGATGCTGGAGACCGAACATAAACTTCATATTTTCACCCCACTGTTATGACCGTCACGTTGTGTCTTTATTGTTCTCCTGATGTTGGGGTCTACTCTATCGGGGCTTTCCGAGAGCCCCCTCGGCCGGATGTGGCTTTCCCTACCCCATCTGGTCTCTAGCTGTCTGGAAGTCTGCTGGCAACTGCATCAGGGGTTTTCCGAGTGCCCCCTCGGACGGGTGTGGCTTTCCCTACCACATCTGGTCTCTAGCTGTCTGGAAGTCTGCTGGCAACTGCATCAGGGGTTTTCCGAGGTCCCCCGAGGTCGGGTGTGGTCTTCCCTACCACATCTCGTCTCTAACTCTCTGGGAGTCTGCTGGCAACTGCCCTGGGACCCAAACTCAACTGAGTTAAATAATAACTCAACGCCCACACGATCGCCTACTGGATTTTTGAAATCGAATGTTTAATCGTCATCAAGCGGAAATAACTGTCATGCAGTTCAGAGGCTACTCTCTTCCGGTGCATGACTGTAATGGCACAATGAAACCTTCACCTTGTCCCATATCATAAGCCTTAATCCGCCCACGCGATCTCTTTCGATTACTGGCCGTTGGAATGTGTCTCTTCCTTCCGGTGTATTACGTAGGAATAGCATTTTTGGGGCTGGGTCGAAGGTCAAAATATAACATTCATCCGTAAATTATTTTTCAAAATTCCACATGTGGAATTTTCTTCACGTTCGTCTCCATCACCCTCACACATATTTTACAGACTAATTTACAAAGGACAATAATGGCTGAAAACATAAAAAAATAATCACTTGAACTACAGCAAACAAAATCTTACTAAGAAGGCGACCTTCTCTCTATGTAACACTGGCCCGGCTAATTATAATCTAAATTTGTCTTACTATATTTGCGTGGTTGGCCATCTTGTGCATCAAGGTACCATACAGATGCATTTTTTATCTTCTCAACACAACGGGCCCTCCATAATTTCTTGAAGAAATTTCAAAACCCTAAAAAAGACCATACTCTGGTCCCATATCCTGGTCACAAACTTAGTGACCCTGGTCATTCCAGCAATACATTTCGCCTGGATTCCTCATGACCACACTCCAGTTCTTTGGTCAACAGGTTCCTACCTGGCGTAACCGGAGAATTTCATAAACTAAAACACAATATCTTCAAGGCTCAAAGCATTCCACAAAAATCCACAAAAATCATGGCCCAAAACAAGTATTACAATACATCCGAATGTATCACAATCTGGCACGCATGCTGTAAACCACCAAAAATAGTCCACGCAAAATACTAATTAGCAATGTGTTACCTATTTTTTTTCATTAAGTTTCTGTTTCCATGCATATTGGTTTGCAAGCCCCAGAGGAAACATGTTTTACCTGATCAAACCCGCGCCGGGTTTCTTTTCAATTTAATCAGGAACCCTCGTGGCTACCTCGCCTTTCCCAGATGCGTTTCACATTGCCAAATCACACACGAATCCAAAACATCATCGTGACTGAAAGACATAGACATCATCCACAAAATTTTGGAGTAGGCCACGCCTTTTTTCTTTTATTCCATCCTTGGTACTCCAAACTAAAAAAATAGAGACCAAATAGGCCCTCAACAGCTTCATGGGTCGGCGAATTCTTCGATAGAATTGCTTTCTTTGCTGTCTACCCATCAACAATCTGAAACCAATTGGATGAATGTCTGTCCTACTCTCACGTCAGCCACGATTTCCTCAAAAACAGAACCCCCACCAAAAAATATTTCCTATTCCACGAAAACCCCAAATTCTAAAAAAAATTTTCAGAATCAATATAATTTCAAATATCATTAAACCTAGAATAAAATCCTCTGTTAATGGTTTTCGTCAAATTTCATAATATGAACAGGGAAAAAAAATTTCTAATGTCGCCTTTAAACTCAAACTCAAAAATTTTCACTTTACAAGTCAAAACAATGCTACAATCACAGTTCAAAAATGTTCAGTTTTCTTTTCTTCTTTTTTTCAGTCTATGTAGTGATGTACTGTCTATTTAAAAAAATGTTCGTTCTTTCTTTCTTTTTTTTTCTTCATATGCTGTGTTCAACAATGTTCAAGTTTCTTCTTTTTCTTTTTTTTTTCTTTCCGTCTTTTTTCTATTGTCCTGTACGTTTTTGTTTTTGTTTTGGTTTTCATTTCTTTTTCTTTTTTTTTTTTTCATTTCTTTTTCACAATAAATTGCTCATTCAATGTCCCTTTTTTTTTCAACCTTATATCTACCTCTCTGTCTTTACCTTAACATGATAACTATAGGTTCGCTTCCCAGCTTATTCAATTTCAGTCCATAAATTAAGCCTGATTTATAATACAACTTTCTCAATAGCTTACGAGCATTCTACTTCTTTTTTTTTCTTTGCACAAAATATCCCGGGTTTTTTTCTCTCTAAACAACCCAAACTTTTATAAATTCTGCCAACATTTCCTAATTCGAAATATTTCCGAATCTGTGAATCTTCGCCACACTTGGTTCTGTCAAAATTCTGCGCATCTCTTAATTACATCCAAAACCCTGTTTCAAAATATCCTCCGCAATAACAATCTCAAAGCTTCACTCCAAGGGGAACTCACAAAATACCTGTCTGCCTCGTCAGACACAAAAAAAACCATCTGTCTCTTAGTTACTCAGCCTCCACGGCAAGACTATTTCCAATCCATTCGAACCACGACAAATCTGAAACGATACCCATGTCTTCAATAATTGGTATCTAAAACTTCCACAGAAAAAGACGGCCTGATTCTACCAGCGCCGAAAATATCGATTCTCCCAACTTCATAAATATCGAAAAAAATTATATGCGCATTATTCAGACAAACACCAATGTGCGAAATTCATGAGCATCCCATTGATGCTCCCAGGATTACATTTCTCGGATTAAAATTCTCATTTCCAATCACCACTTGTCTGGCCCAATGAAAAGTTACAACGATTTTTTTTTCTCACAAAGACCTATTTACGATAAAAAATCCCATTGATAAAATTTATCATAAAATTTATTGTTTACGATAAGCTGTCTATCAAAAAATGGACAATGACTGTCCCACAGCCATCTTTTGTTTTCTTTCTCTCTTCTTTTTTTCCTCCCTCACTTCGATACTCTATTACACATAGCAGTAATTTCAATTTTTATCTAGGGACCACACATTTTTAAAAAAAAATTATTTCCAATTTTATGCTTCTAGAAAGGCCCTTGTCATTACAACTAATCTTTCACAATTATAATCAATTTAAATAACAGAGAGAGATAGAAGTTACATGAATGAGCAATCCACTTACAATTTCTTTTTCTTCTCTTTCTTTTTTTCTTCTTATCACCTTTCTGTTGCTGGTTTGTTCTTGTTTTCTTTTTTCTTCTTCTTCTTTTCTTCCAGCACGTTGCCTTCCTCTTTTCTTTCTTTCTTTTCTTTCTTTCTTTTCGCGTCAGTCTGTTCATAGTTCATTGTTCTTGTCCTTCTCGTTCATTGTTCTTGTCCTTCTCGTTGATGTCGTGTTGTTATGCTTAAAACTGCAGTTTACGGTAACTGGGTTCATTCTGAGTCCTTGAAGAACTCGCCTGGCACAAGCACCAAATTAAAGTTATGTTATATACTCATTTGCCGTATCATAACGACTCAATAATAATAACAGACGCATGAAGGAAAACGCCTGAAGGATTAAGATGCAGGAAGGAAGACACAAGAAGACTTCTTTAGAAAAATATTCACCTCTCACTTTATTGCAAGGGTTCGAAAGGTTAGCATGTGAGAGGATGCTGGAGACCGAACATAAACTTCATATTTTCACCCCACTGTTATGACCGTCACGTTGTGTCTTTATTGTTCTCGTGATGTTGGGGTCTACTCTATCGGGGCTTTCCGAGAGCCCCCTCGGTCGGGTGTGGCTTTCCCTACCCCATCTGGTCTCTAGCTGTCTGGAAGTCTGCTGGCAACTGCATCAGGGGTTTTCCGAGGTCCCCCGAGGTCGGGTGTGGTCTTCCCTACCACATCTCGTCTCTAACTCTCTGGGAGTCTGCTGGCAACTGCCCTGGGACCCAAGCTCAACTGAGTTAAATAATAACTCAACGCCCACACGATCGCCTACTGGATCTTTGAAATCGAATGTTTAATCGTCATCAAGCGGAAATAACTGTCATGCAGTTCAGAGGTTACTCTCTTCCGGTGCATGACTGTAATGGCACAATGAAACCTTCACCTTGTCCCATATCATAAGCCTTAATCCGCCCACGCGATCTCTTTCGATTACTGGCCGTTGGAATGTGTCTCTTCCTTCCGGTGTATTACGAAGGAATAGCATTTTTGGGGCTGGATCGAAGGTCAAAATATAACACTATATATATGACAATAATAAAGTGGAGTCTTATCGAGTCTTTAAGTGTTTACATTATATGATCTTTGAACGAAAAAAATTTGTAAAAATTAATGTACGTTTTATATATCCGATACACAAACATACATATATATATATATATATATATATATATGGGCGTGTGTGGTTGTGTGTGTGTGTCTATGTATGTGTGTGTGTGTGCGTGTGTAAGTGTATTTACCAGTCTCACTGCACGAGCTGGATGTGATCCTTGGTCAATTTTTTCTTGCAGAATTTAACAGGCTTTAATGTAGAGTTTTTTTTTTTCCTAGACCGGCTGACATACCAAGGCCAAAGAACCTAGTTTGCCCATTTCTAGATATTTCTTTACAATTATATTAAAATTTTCAATAATCCGTTGATTTTTTTTATTCGTCTATCATCATGTATTCCTATCTAATAATGATAATAATAATAATAATATACACACAATAATATGATTTCAAGTAACTAATTGAATAATAGTCATTCATTTGCTATTGTTTTAAGTAACTAATAATCCTTTGTTAATAAATATAACTTCAAGTAACTATACTTACAGCAAATAGTTTGCGGTTATAAGGTATCTAGTATTCCTATCGACTAATAATTAGAAAATAGATCTATTTGACTCATGCATTGGATACTAACAGATACTACAACTTGGTATCTGAGTGTACCTGGGAGTAATAAAATTGAAGGGTACTCTACACTCCTAGAAGATTCAGAAGTAGAGCTGCATCAACCGATGTAGTTCAGTACCATACACAGGAAACCCTTTGTTGATGTGTCTTAACCCTCTTATGAGGATACTGTCGATGTACGAGGCACATTAAATAAGTTTCCAGACTTTTTTCGTATGGGCACTTTTATTGATAGTACACACATGAAACTCAAGTCCTCTTCGAAGTAATCTCCTCCGGCTGTAATTGCACTTGTTGTACCGTTCCAACACTTTCTGGAAGCCCCCATGGAAGCCCTCATGTGTGACCGTGTCAATGACCTTCATCACAGCTTCTTTCATCTCTTCAATTGTCTCATAACGACACCCTCTGAGCTTAAGGAATAACCAAAAGTCACAGGAAGCAAGGTCTGGACTATAGGGAGGCTGAGGAACTGTCTTGATGCCCATCTTGGTCAAATAGTCTGTGACAAGTATGGAGTTGTGGACTGGTGCATTGTCCTGGTGGAAATGCCACTAACCCGATTTGAAGAGTGTTGGCCTCTTCCGATGGAATCTCTTCCTGAACTCCCTTAAAACCTCAACATAGTAACCCTAACCCTAACCATTTAGCCAATCAACTCTGGTGTATTGCCTTCCTTACTTCTCCCACACCTCTCATCATCCCTCACAGACTCCGTGCCTTTCTTGAATCTCTTATGCCACTCAAAAACTGTTGCTCGATTCATGCAAGATGCTCCAAAAGCAGTCTGAAGAATTCTATACGTTTATGACATTTTTCCCAAGTTTAAAACAGAATTTTATGGCATTTCGTTCTTCTAAAGTGAAAATTCACCAGCTGCGACAATCAGGCTCTAGTAGGATGTATTTCAATTCCTGCTGTAGCTGTCCATTTGAAATCATAAAAATTGTTCAGTCATCTCATAAAATGTATAGCAATAACATACATAATTCTTAAGAGTCTACGACAATTTTAAATGCCTGTACAAAAAAAATGTCTGGAAACTTATTGAATACACCACGTATTCTATGTTCTGCTATGGGTGGAGTTGTGTTAAAAGATTTTAGTTAAAACATATTGATCCGTTTGTGGTTATTTAAAAATAGACATTTGTTATTTTGTCTTCTTGGTGCTTTGTGTTCTTTTTAGCGTTGCTACAATTCCCAGACCATTTAGTTCTTTTCTGGTGTCAGAAAAATTTCCCCAGATTACATTACCGTATTTTGTTCACAACTCCTTTAATAACTGAGCAGAAACCATTTTCATTATTAGCCAATTCCCTTCTTCCTTCTCTCCTTTTCTCTTGGGTATAAAAAATTATTTAAAGTCACTAATTTTTTATCATTGACAGAATATGATTATTATTTTCTCTCCTTGCATGTTTTTGTACCAGTTGTGGTTTTTCTCTTGACTTTGTGTGATAGCAAGTCTCGTCAGACCTTCTGGACTCTCCTTAGTATTTCAACCGATTTCTATAGTAACCTGGTCTGAACAGATTCGAGTCTTCCTCTGATCTCCATTTCCCGCATAGTCTTTTCCAGGATCATGAAAACCGCTACAAAGGGTTCTCATTACCATTGTGGAGGTGCCCGTGGTGTAATGGTTATCGTCGTAGGAAATGGACATGACGACACCAGTTCAAATCCTGGACGAGACTGATTGCATTTCACATTGCACTAATACCCTTGGGAAAGGTATGAATCCAATTATTCTCCCTCCATCTATGGGCAAATAGTTGGACAGACTGGGTTCTTCAGCGTTGGTGAGGCAACTAGTCTAGGAGAAGGAAAACTCTGAATTCAAACCTGTTAAACTTAAATATTGAACTTGTGTCATATCCCGACCGAGCGGAGGGATTGGTAAATAGGATTACGATTAGTATCACCATCACCTTCATGTTTCCCAGTTTCTTCAGCTCTTTGACTAGATCCAAGTATTTGTTAATCTTTTCGTTTTCATTTACTTTCACTCCGTGGTCCTCTGGAACGCCAAAATGCCCTTGATGGTAAGTTCTTTGCTTCTTGTTTGTTTTATACTTGTTCTTCAGGCTACAATTAAGTCTACAGTTTGTATCAGAAAGTCTCAGAGAATTTTGTGGGTCTCGTTTTCTTTGATATATTCTGGTTTTTGCAAGTACTATTTGTCTGGATCGTCAATTTTTTTTAATCTCTTGCATAATTTACCGTTGATAACTTTTCATACGGAGTCATGGATACTCTTTTATTCCTTTTGCTCGAGTTTGTTGCATTCACTTATTATGTGAACTGTTTGATCACTGTCACTACACAACCTGGAATTGCTATAATCTTCGGTGAATTACCATTTTTTGCTCATAGCGCCCTTGTGTACTGCTATTAAAAGAAATTCAGTTTCTCTTTTTAGATTTCACCTTTCTTTCTTATATCCAGATTATCTTGTGAGCAATTTCATTAGTTTGTTGCTTGAAGTATCCATATTCTCAACTTGCTTATTTGCCAGTCTTCGTTTGGCGGATTTTCTGTCAACCATCATTATCTATGTTGACATCTATATCAGTTGATACTTTTCCCAAACCCCTTCTTAATTTCGTCTGGTTTTTCTTATGATAGCTATTTATTAAGCTTAGCTGGCACAAGTTTGGGTCACTCAGAAAGGATCGAATACACAACACGATTTTTATCGATGCACTTGAGGATGTAAATCCCGACGCATTAATAGTCTATTAAACTATTTCGTTGACAATTTCTCATTCAATAAGTATAGCTTTTCTTCGGCACAAGATCATATGATGTACACTGTGTGAGGATTACTGTCACGACGCAGCAGTAGTTATTTGCAAGATCAAGTTGCTACAGAATATTCGTTTGCATCACATACTAAGGCCAGTTCTTATACCTCCTGAAATCATTATTGTTGTTTTAAGACCATATATGATTGAAACGGTATGCCAACCCATCAATGGGTTATCTATGCCTTAAGCCTAGGGAATTGCATTCATTATACGTTCATATTTTAAGCATAATTGTTTCTTAAGAGTTTTCTCTTATTTTACGCTTGATCGAATCGAATACGAATAATTCTAAGCATATCTATTTATCCCATTGATCTGACCCTAAGAGGTACCACCACTCCGAATAATAGTTGATCTGGGAGTAAAAGCAATGAAGGGATACTCCAGATTCTCGAAATCTCTAGAACTGTAACCACACCATCAGATGCAGTTTAGTCTCATACCCATATCTTAAGACAATTTAGTTTAGTTCTTAATCTTTAATACTATGCCAGCAGGACTCAATCTTGCTTCCACAATAACAAAGCAATATTAATATCAGTGTCGTTTAAAACTATTTTTGTATCGAAGAAAAAAATTAGCATATAGTATAATTCAAATACAAAAAGTACGAGAAAAGATAACCAATAATTTTGTTTGTTTTTCCAAGTGTGTAATTAAAGTTGTAAAAATCAAACAAGGCCAATAGGTGTGGGTTGGGGTGGAGCATCAGGTTTGGCTTGACGTTTTGTTTTCGCCGTTGCTTCTGATTTCGTTGAAGTTGAAAATACTAATTGCTGTGTGCTACTGGACTTGTTACTGAGTACACCAAAAGTTGATTAACGAACTTAATGTCTCTGGGAGTGGGCTAGAGAGAACAGAAGACTAAGTTAATTTGCCAGTGAATAATTACATATTGCAGTTGATGTAAACGAAGAAGAAGACATAGGCGGCAAGTTGTACGGGCTCTTCAAAGAAATATCAGCTATAATAAGTAAAAAATCAAATTTTCAAAGCCACTATCGACTTTGATGGTGTCAATAAGTAATTTAGTGGCCGAGTTTTTTCTCACGTACCACACCATACACCATGCCATGAAATATTTTTGTTCATTTTTACGATGTGATTCCTCTTTTTGCAGGTATTGCTTGCACTAGACACCAAGTAATCATCACAATTATATATTTTATAGCTATTCTTCATTACTATATATTAAATGAGTTAAAAAGTTTCTATCGTGCTTTTTTGAAAATTAGTACATGAATACACGGTTGGAAATTAATTTGTTATGTAATGCACCTCTAACTACGTCATCATTCCGGCAGAAATATGGATAAAAATACTTGGATCTTACCAGAAAGATAAAGAAACTGTGGAACATGAAAGTGACAGTAATACTGATAATAGTTGGCCGGCTAGGGAACCTCGGGTAGTGTAATGGTTAATCAAGCTTGACTAGCAAACCACCAAGAGTGAGTTCGAGTCTCATTGGGTACCCCATTCAGTCGAGCTTCGCAAATTTCAATAATTGGTCTGCAAGGAGTATTCCGCAGTGGACTGTCGAAAAGGGAATTAGACGAGGAATCGAGACCATACAGGCCAGAGAAATATTGAGAATGGTTTAGATATTCAGAATAGTTTTGGAGACCTGAAGAAAGTAATTGTCTCTCAGACTCTAGGGAAAGACCACCTGTTGACTTGAAAAAGTCTAGTCGAATATCCCAATGATCAACATCACCAAACCATATTTATCAAAACCTCCGCTCTGGCTGGATATGACACAAGTGGAGTTTAATAGGTTTGAATTCAGAGTTTTCCTTCTCCTAGACTAGGCTGAAGAACCCAGTCGGTCCTACTATTTACCCATAGCTGGAGGGAGAATAATTGGATTCATGCCTTTCGTATGCGTATTAGTGCGATGTGAAATGCAATCAGTCTCGTCCAGGATTTAAACTAGTGTCGTCGTGTCCATTTCCTACGACGATAACCATTACACAACGGGTACCTCCACACAACATCACTAAACTAAACGAGCTAATTTATGCAGGAGTGAAACTAGTCTGTGATAAAATAGGTGTTCCCCGAATGAACCCGAACAGAAATACAAAACCTGGATAGTAATCTGTTAGAAAATGTACAAGATATCCGACAAAGTCATATAATTCATCCCGGAAGCTATTGAAAACCGGAAAGTCGAGTTAACAGCTGATGGAAAGAATTTTAGCGGAAATGGAAATCCAGTGAGACATCTTCCACGGAGATGTGTGTCCACCATTATTATTTGAAATAGCAATGATACCATTCAATTACATACATAGGAAGTGCGCTAGGGGTTACAAATTTATAAAATTGCAAAAAAGAATTAATGACCTGATGTACATGGACGATATCAAGCTAATTGTAATAAAAAAAAAAGAACGAAAAACTTCTCAAAACCAAACTCTGTTGCAAAAATTTCTTCAACGGAATAAAATCTGAGCTGATACTCGGAACCTTTCTGAAAATGAACGGGAAGAAATCAGACAAATGGAGCCGAATACAATAAATTTGATGACGATATACAATAAAACTGCCATATAGAGGACTTTTCTGTCCCAGCAGATCACAGAGTGAAATCATATTTCCAACTGAAATGGCGTTAACGACAAAACGTTCAGATATGGCCATTTGGTCCGTTTAATCAAAAAAAGGTTTTCGTTATTAAGTTAATGATCCCTTGTGAAGAAAATGTCGATTGGGCGCATCAGCGTAAGTTAGAAAAATATGAAGATCTGCGAGAACAATGTGTCGGAAATGGATGGATAACGAATGTATTTCCTATAAAAGTCAGATGCAGAGGTTTTATTGCCAACTCAACCTCCGTTTTCTTAACTAATCTTGGCCTTCCTCCACCAGACAAGAGGAAATACAAGGAAACGATCCAAGATAAGGCTCTAACTGCATCAGCGTTGATCTGGCAATCCCACAGAGCGACAACAATCTGACAAAATCTGATGGTGTCGGGAGATACTGCTGGGGCTCTCTGGGTTAGTGGTAATGACGCTTCGGCCCCGAAACTATGCCTGAACCCAGAGTTATCATCTGATGAAGGCTCTGTTAGAAGCAATGCTGTTGTATAAACATCAGATATTGTATGGATGTATGCATGTGGGTCTCTATATGTGTTCGTCGAAGGGCGGCCAAAGAAGGGATCTTATCTTCGGCATTTTTGACCGTCGTCAGAGTATCTAGCCGGATCGCTTTGTTCATTTTGGCGCAAAGACCACATAAAGAGCTATGCCCACGAAAACCTGCGAGACCGGAAGAGAAGATAAAGGACGTTAAGCAGTCAGGTGTAAAACTTCAAAGCAGAATTCAGACATTAAACCCCAAGACGTATGGCTGGTCAGTCGGCTCTAAGACATGGGTTCAGAGTAGACGAAGGGTGGTATGGAGTCAAGAACGAAGGCATGGAGCAGTGAAGACGATGACCAAATGAGTCGGTATATTTGGTAGCTGCGTAGGATTTTCGCTGAGTTTTCGCGACATACACACAGAAAATTTTAAAAGTGTCAGCTTCACCCTTCTGGGTTTTGCAGTTCTGAATCCGCATTTGTCTTTTCTTCTTTCCACCCTCTGTTTGTGTTTGGTTTTTATTTTTGTACAGCCTGTGAAATGCCCACACGGCCAAGTGTGAGAAGAAACAACGGGATCCAAAGCACTAGAAGAACGACCAAACCAACAAAACCCGACGTGTGATTTGTTTCATAAATATACGAATTATGACAAAATTTTATTTGTTTATAAAAATTTCTTCCGTAATTAATAATAGACACAATAAAAATAAAATGTGTGCAATTATAACAAATTATACACACGCTCTCTCTCACACACACACAGACACAGATACTGACACACACACATACACACACACACACACGCTCTCACACACTTATATATACCACCCCTTCTAACAGAATGAACTAAATATATGCTATTAAAAAACACTGCAAATAAACACAAAAACTCATCGCAGTTTACAGCAACAAACAAGCAAACACAACGCCTTTAGCCAACCAGCGTACTGACCGAAAGCGCTTGGATTAGTATGGGATACTATTTTCACCACCTTGACCCAGACATAATGGAAATGATAAGAAGACTTGAAAGTCTTGACTTAAAGACCCTGAAAAGAAAATACTCCCTGTTCTTCAACGGAACATACCTTTATATATATATATATATATATATATATATATATAATGGAGCCGAGTGTATGCCTAATTTATTCATAACTTGATTTAAGTTCTATTTAAGGTTGTCTTAGCAGTGATATTAAACTATGTCTTGAAGTGAGACTCCAGTTGTAGAGTTGTGGAGTTCTGGGGACTCGGAAGACGCCCCTTCGTTTAACTCCCAGGTTAACTTTAACTTGGAATGCTATTGTCTTTTGAATTAACTTCAATGGCTCAAATAGATATGAGATGATGATGAGAATTACTTTGAGCATTGGCTCTTGAAACATTAATATTGTAACAATGTATGAAGCGTTTATATTTTTGAAATGGGGCTGTCCTCGTAAGCCATGGACTGCGGAATCGTAGTAAGCGAGTTTGTACTCCAGTCGCGCAATTATGTTCACTTTCGGGCAAATACCCTTGGGAAAGGTATGAACCCCCTTACAACTATGGTTCTTCTAGGAGAATGGCTTTGGCATTAAATAACTTCCAAAGGTTGATATGCCAAAGAAACCAAACCATCTTTTTGAAATGATTGTGGACTTCATTTAATTGCTTTAAAATTATTGGTTTTTCATAGAAATACATGAAACCACATAATTGTGTATAAATCATTAATAATGGATTGGAATAATTATACTGAGAGATAATAGTGATGTGTAAATTATTAGATTTAAATCGGAATTGTTTATTGAAGATATATAATCGTTAGAAAATTATCATTATTATATAGTAATTGATACTTAAAATCATATAACTGTGAAAATCATTTGCATTAAGAATAATTACTTGACACTATAAATAGTTTACAAATGCTTATTTTATAGAAATATTTACTTGAGACCAGATCATTTACTTGCAAGAAAATCTGACTTGCCGTAAATCTAACAAGCCAAACAATCCACTAACCAATTTGTGATATTGGTTCTCTTCATTCCAACACTGGAAATCCATAGCAAATACATGAAATGCAGGCATCTTTGATTTTGCAAATTGCTTAGGTTTCTTATCAATAAGGTGGAGAAAAAGTCTTTTGCAAGTCCATAACCAAAGTAAGGAATAACTAAAATCTCCCTGCATAGAACATGGAATTCAGATGCCAGTTCTTTGCAAAGACCAATCGGTAAGATATGAATCCACATTCTTGTATTTATGCCATCACCAGGCACCTTGATGAAAACGTATAACCATTAGTATGCTGGAGCTGTTAGAGAGAGAGAGAGAGAGAGAGAGAGAGAGAGAGAGAGAGAGAGAGAAACGAGAAATTGATCAGCCATTCTCCCATAACAACCAAACAGGCAGTCATAACTCTCAAAGTCTGTTTCATACATTTTCACTGCGACATTAACAAACATTCAAAAGGCACAAAATATATTAAGTATTTAGAATATATTAGTCTCGTTGAAAGCTACATACACTGAGATAACTACAGTAGTAGGTAGTCTAAGAAGACTAATGGGCTACTTCTTTCCAAGAATTTCTTTCTTAGGTATTTAATATATGTATGGCACAAGGTTATATGTTTTGGTTGCCAATTATGTATCAAACTCATTACACAGTAGTAATGATTCGTTAGACTAGTTTACTAACCACAATTTCAAATTGTGACTCCCACTTAGAATGGTACAACGCTATTAGTGCCTAGCGAAGCAAAAAATGATTACTCACTCATAATTATATGCAATATCAGTTTGCTAAACATGGCTCTAAAACGAGGTGTTTGATTATTTCTGAGTAACACTAGAATTCTGGCCCACTTAATGAGGATGGAATGCTCTAGTTAATTTTAATAATCACGAGAATCAAATTGATTACAATTATTTCACAGCAAAGATTCCGCTACAATATTACAAAAGAGGACAGACTGTGGTTTCTGAGTCACACGGCATTTAAAATAGCCCTGGTGGAAGTCTTACAAGATAAAACACTGAATGCAAAGATAATTCTGGAGATTGTCTTCTTGTGGTGGGAGGCTAAAGTAAGACTGATCGAGGGAAATCTAAATTAAGAATGACGGAACAAAGAAGGAACGCTATTTATTTGGCCGGACCAACCCAGAGAGGAAAGAACAGAGCTACATCCACCTAATTCTGATTTTGTAATTCAAAGATTTGTTTCATTGTTCGCAACAGCATTCTTTTCGGGTTTTAAAAATAAGGGGTCGGCTCGTTTCTCACTTTCTTTCTCATTCTCGCTTTGTTTTCTCCTATGCATCTGTTTCTTTTTCTGTTTATACTAAAAATAAGCGATAAAATTTTGCCATAAAGTGTTCTCTCTCTCTCTCTCTTTATCTATCTATCTATCTATCTATCTATCTATCTATCTATCTATCTATTTTCTCTTACTCCCGCTTCTCTCTGTATGTCTGTGTATAGAATATAAGAGATATTTTTCGATACACTTATTGCGTTCTTCTCGCTCTCTCGCTCACTCTTTTTTTCTCTCTATTCATTTCCCACTCCGTATTTTTTCTTTTTTTCGACCAAACTCTCTCACCCACTTTGATTCATTCTCTCTCATTCTCTCACCCTCTTTCTTTCTCTCTTTGTGTTTCTGTCTGCTTAGATAAAAAACGAAATATTTTCGATACATCAGAATTGCTCTGTTTTCTCTCTCTTTCTTTTTGCTTCTCCCCACTTCAACCCATCTCTCTCTTCTTCTGATACCCTCACTTTCATATCTCCCCCTCTCTTCTCTCTTTCTCTCTCTCTCTCTCCATGTGAGTATTTTTTTCACTGTCCTGGCAAAAATAAACACGTGATACCAATTGTAATTAGAACAACTTTTGAATAAAGAATAAACGAGATATCTTTATATACATCGTGTTTCTCCCTCTCTTTCTCTCTGTTTAAACAATAAACGAGAAGTGTTTTTTCAATGCATCGTGTTTGCTAGTTCTCTTTCCCTATCAATTTCTCTATTTTCTTAAACCAATTATTTTTCATTGCTTTGCTTTGTGAAACGATGTTCAAGAAGGACCTGGTCCACACCGACTGCAAGCACGTTCCTGACTAATAAGGTCGATGCAGGACATACAGAAACGTTCACAGCGGCCGTAGCTAAAGATTTGCCCAGGTCTTGGTGGCATAGTATTGTGATTCCTATGTCTTTTGTCCTGGAAAGAGAACTGGAGGAGGTTTTCCAAGAAGACAACATGGTTGTTGGTGAGACGATGAGCATCACGGTTCTCAGCTGGTGGGGGGAGCATCGGCGATTGTTGGTGTGACAGGCACTAATGCATTTTTTAAAAATGTTCTTGAATTGCTTCTTTGGTGCCCCTCTGTCATAATGTCTAGCGGTGAGCTCGGTGCACTGTATGATACTTAAACCAAGTATATATATATATATATTGTCATCCACAGACAGATTGTTTCGTTATATCACAACTCATCAGTGTGGCTAAATGCGCAGGACGCTTCAAGCTGGGATTGAAACTCGCTCAACTTTACGTTAGACTTAGTATCATACCGCTCAGCCCACAGACAACATATAAAGTATTATGTAGTAGCTTTCGCTTGTTTACATTTTGCCTTACCGTTTACATTTTGCCTTAGTTCATACGAAGAGCTTTGCATTACGCGAGTGGCAGCCGTTAATTCCTTCGGCAGAGTGCTCAACGCCTACCGGGAGGAGGGAGCGTCTGTCTCTCTTTTTATATAAACACACACACACACATGCACACACACACACACACACACACACATATATATATATATATATACTTATCTTTGTCTGCCCAAAGGCAAAATAACAGGTATATTGTTTTTATACACCGAGTTTGCTTTGTTCTTTCTCTCTGTTGTTTCTCTCTCTATCTTTCTCACCCTCTCCCTTTCTCTTTTCTTCTCTACCCCTCTCTCGCTGCTTCATCCTGTTAGCTCAAACAATAAACAAATTGTGTGTTTTTTTCCATACATCATGTTTTTCGAGTCGAGCAGGGTATAAGACTAATTACCCGTTCCTCATTTCATAACATATTTTCGTCTAAAATTCTTTTCCTATTTGTACCTCAATCCTCAAATTTGCCTCCTGAAATGTCTACTCTGTTCGATACCATCGATAGATGTCAACAGTATTTGATGCACCATTGTACATTTTGGTTTATTCAGTGACACAGCAGAAATATTTCGGCAGAACTTTTTACCTCATATTAAAGAAATGCATAAAATATTTCATGAGACAGTCACATTGTTGGATAATATCTGATTAAAATATCTAATTATTTTTTAATGTTTTTATTCCAGATAGATATATATCATTAAAATCTTGTATAGTTTTCTCTTTAAAATGTTTCTTTAATTTTCTTTACTTTAAAAAAAATCTATTTACACTTTCACTTTTCATTTTGTTAAAATGAGATTTTGTACAAATATATTAGTTAAAACTTTGAACATATTTATATGATTTGTATAGTTTTGTATTAAGATGTGTATGTTATAATAAAGTCATTTAGAATATATTCAGTCATCTTAAATTTGTCTCACGCTATACAATTTATTTCTAAGAAAAAATCAAACCAGCCACGCGTAGCACTTGATTTGGCCAGAATGGAAAAAGGAGAAGTAGTCCCAGACAATACGGCACCAAAAAGCTACCTCCCACTATTTGTCGAGGACTACTATTGGGACCCTCTGTACGAATTCGGGGACCAACTGAAAAGCACGAAAAAATAGCCAGCAGAAGGGTTTCATCATTCACTTCTTGAACAGCTGATAAGTTTTTCAACAGGCAAGAAGCTTCCCAAGAAATAAAAGTAAAATCAAATGAAAGTCGACTACTGAAATTCTACCGAGTTTAATAACCGAAAAAAAATCAACCAAGAATTCTGATGAAAAGAACTTTACAGAAGACTGAAAATTAAATGAACACTGAAACATTTCGACAAAACTAAAAAGAAAAGAAAAATACTCAAATTTAAAGAACTTTGTTTCTCTCTCTCTCTCTCTCTCTCTCTCTCTCTCTCTCTCTCTCTCTGATATGGTCCGGCCAATTACACTAAAACTTGCAACACTTTATTTTCTATCCCTTTCTTTCTTTTTTCTTTTGTATAAAATTCCCCTCAAGAAACATTATAGTCTGTGTAATTTTTTTGAATCAGTATCCGAACTAGATAGCTGCGGAACTTGCCGTTTGTTTTTGCACACTAAAGCCCCCTAAAAAAATTACCCAGTTAAATACTAAACTTGGTTATAGTGTCATTTCTCCAAATGGAAATTTACTCTAAATTTCTTTTAACGCATGACACTAAACTCGTGTTTAGTAATAAAAAAGAAAAAGAAAAAACTGTTCCTTCCTTGGGATTGTAACGCTTCTTTTATTACCCAGACATATTTGTCGTTCATGTTCATTGAGACAAAGACTATGAAAGCCGAGATAGTAGAAAACATTTGTCTGTGAATGTGTTTTTGGATAGACAAAAAGAAAAACAGAAGACACTACCAAATCTCTAATAAGACCTCACAAAGAATAGTATACTCAGGACTGGGCTCAAGTGTCAAGATATGGGAAATGGAGAGTAACACTGAAATTGGAGAGCATACTGTCACGTGGCCTCCCATTGAGGGAGGAGAAATAAGATTACTACTATTCCTCCGTGTTTGAATTAGCAAGCCGTCAAAGAATGACCGTTAAGAGAGATAATGTAGGTCAATCCCAAAGTAACAAATCCAGGTCAGAATGGAAACAAACAGATGTTTGTACTTGGTGACCGGATGGGTAAAGAATGGGATACAGGGACATATAGTAGCCCTAACGAATCGCCTGACAGGGGAGGGAAGAAGTTGGAAGCCAAATGATTGGCTAGAACCCTAAGGCGGAAGAGGGAGCTCCTTCCGTCAACGGAAGTAGGGAATAAGAAAATTAGTTTTCGGACAGACGTCGTCGTGAACAGATGGGGCGAATCCAGTGCCAAGACTCCGGGTAAAGGTGCGAAATAGAATCCTGGACAAGAAGTCCCCATGCCTTCAAGCCAGAGATATATATATTTAAAAACTTCGCCAGCCCGTAAAAGAGAAAATATTCTCCACAGGAATCCATCGGAAAAGATAAGTAAACTATAAGACTGTTTCTCCCTATACCCAATTATATGTCTTCTCTCTCTCTCTCTCTCAATTTGAGGAAAGACTAAAGAAGAAAGAAAAGAAAAGAAGAAAGACATTTATGTTTATGTACTAATAATAATATCGCCAATATTATCGTTAATAATATCGCCAACGCGTTGAATTTGTGTATCAGCGTGTGTAGTAAAAAGATTTACTTATTTTCATGTTCCCACGTGTTGAAGTTGTTATTTGTATCATCTGCTACCAAGTTGTTATTTCATGTTTCTTTTTTTTTAGCTTCTATTCGCCTTATGTTATCCTCGCTTAATTTGTCCTATATGAATTCCTTTAAAAATATTACACGGGAAATCGGAATTGTCGACTACTATAATTAATATTATTACTTCTAAACCTAGAGGTCCATATCTTCCATTGTTCTAGGGGAGGAAAAACTAGTGGCTTTGGTGGGTGTGTGTATAGTGTGAAATTTGGAAACCCCTTGCCAACGGCGGTCAGTCTAGCCATAAATTAACCCCCACATAATATGCCATTTCCTACATGCCTGAGAAAGGACTCTGAACATGGACTTATTCTACAAGGGATCAAGTGCCAGGCTGCCCTGTATTCGCACGTGCAAAAAAAAGAATAAACCCCCGGTTGGTGATAACAATATTTAAATGCACCAGTTCCCATACGCGTTTAAATGGTTGCTCATCCGGGGATCTTTTTATTTTAATTTGCCGTCACAATACAATGAAGCGTGATAAAAACGATAAAAAGTTGAAAATTACAGTTATAGAGTGAGATAAGAGAAATTAAGATTAACTGTTTTACAAGAGGAATCTATTAAACATTGGATAAGAAACGAAGCATACTTTCGTATAATATAAGTTGTTTCTAACAAGTGAAGATGCCTGATAACGATTATTCTCTTTCTCAAGGCCCGTTTCAAATAAAAGGAATATAGGCATTAGGTCTTTCCGTGTTCTAAAGAAAACCCTAACATAGAAATATTTCTACCGCATCAAAAAACAAAGAATAAATTTCTTCAGAATAATTTTGTCTATATAACAAATAATCCTAAGTCTGCTTGATCAAGATAAAATACTTTAGTTGAACTTTTAAATCAAAACTTGAAAAAATAAATGGGGGTATTTTTTCTTAATTCGCCTCCATAACCACTCAGATACCCTACTCTGGCTTGTCACTGGATTATAATCACGCTGGGAGGAGAGAATTTTACTTGTCATGTACGCATATAGTATAAGATAAATGGGAAGCAGCATGGTGAATAGGAAGGCAGAATAATTCAAAGTTGGGTTAACAGTGCACTTCACTAGGTGTTAGGGAGAAGAATCTCATGGATCAACGGCCTGGATCAAACTGTTCAGCCAGATAACTACTGTCACTGATCTATATGAGAGACATCAATTGAAAAAAAAGGAGGCAGTCAATGAAAGAATACCATGACTCTACTCCAAATCGAACATCTTATCTGCATCGTCTTTCACACGGGTAAATAAGAGATGCGTTCTGCTGTGGTTAGAACACTTGGTCCATTTTCCGAAAGATCTGCTACAAAGCTCAAAATCAACTTACTTTGGTGCAAAAATATTGATAACATGGCAACTTTTAACGTTAGGAATTAAGACACAATAAAATAACTACCCAAGCTTAGAGCATCTATAATCAAGCACAATACAGACATTATATACAAGAATATAAATATTACTATTGTAAACTAGAATTAAAATACCATCATATCGGTGATACTTGAGCATTTGTCTCAGTATTTGCGTGGAAAAATTGTGTCAGTGTCACCACAGGAGGCGTATGAACGTTCCTTAGTTCTCGTGTCTTAAAATCACAAAATAGTATGAAGAGGACAGAACGGAAAATCGTGCGGGCTACATTTAATAGCAACCTCTACCCAGCGATCGTGTCTTGCTACAACCTCATTAATGCCAGTGATGAATCGGATATCACAACCTCTACGACAGGCACATTCCCAAACACAACATTCTAATCATCGGTGGAGATATGAATGTTCAAATAGGCAATGATGAAAATGATAACGTCTGCTTACACAACTTGCCAAATAGAAAAGGCTAATATCTCTCAGATTTTTACTCGCGAACAACCTTGCATGCCTAAATACTAGAAAAAAAATAGGGATGAAAAAGTATACTAATCCAAATAACTTAAAAGCACAGATAGATTATATATTAATCAGCAAGAAGTGGATAAATAGCGCTGTGACTTGTGATTCAAACTCCTCTTTCGAAAAAGTATCATCCGATCACAGAATTGTCTCACTTGATTCTTCGCAGGAATAAGAAACAAACACTCAAAAAACATATGGTGTGACTGGTCATCATTTACCAACTGAGATAAAAGCAAAAGTTATTCGGTAACTGTACAAAACAAAGATAATACTCTTCATCTGAAACATACTCCGAATGAAGTATGTGAAATCTTTGTTATTGTGCACACAGAAGCAGAGCTAAATGTTGAGTCTCATTGAAGTCAATAAGAATTAGGAAGAATGGAGATAACTTGAAAAACAACATTCTTACAAAAAAAAGGTACCCAATAAAAACTAACGGACAGAAACCTAAGCAAGAACAAACCAATGCATATCAAAAAGAACAATGAGAATACGTTACAGGATAAAATCAGAAACTCGGTAGAAGACAGACAATCATGAATAGCATGGCAGACAGTAAATGAAGAGAGCAAAAGGAACGAAAAGCATCCTGAAGGCAAAACTAAAAGCTGCCAGCCAAGAAGAGAGACGTCACTAATAGAAAGAACATTTCAAGAATTTGTTCGGAAACCCTTCTGAAGCCGCAGATGAACCTATCCAAAAATGTATTTATAGCCAAACTAAGACAGTTGACGGAGGACCAACGTGACGAAGTACTGAAAAAACCAAAAACCAAAACCAAAAAGCTGCAGGCCTCGACGAAATACCCCTTGAAGTTTAAATGACAAAATTTGACGACATATTTCTTCGATTATGCAACGCAGCCAATAAAGAAAGTTTAATAGAGGAGTGGACGAAAAGTTGCATTCTTTGCTTTCTTTAGCCGATAAGGTTTCTTATACCCTGCTTATCAATTCTGAGGAAAAAGCAAAAACGGCTTTCAAATGAATTGCTTCAAAACCTTATAGATTCTGACAATCATTAAAAGAGTACAGGCCAAAAATCTTAAGGCAACATTGCTTTCGTAGATTTCTTTGGGACACTCGATTCCCAACATAGACGAAAGATGGAGCAAGTACTACTTGCTTATGGTCTTCCAAATCAATTGCTGCAATCGTTATAATGATGCTTTAAAAAAACCCAAAAGATTGGTTCCCACGCCTGATGAAGACACAGTTTTCTTCATCATTGTCGCTGGAGTCTAACAAAGAGAAACATTAGTATCACATTTGTTTATACTCTGTCTAGATTATGTCCTTCGAAAGTCAATAGATATAATAAAACAAATTGGTTTCACACTGAAAAAAGCAAGAAGCAGACAATATCCCGCAAAAACGTTGCGAGACGCAGACAATGCAGATGTCCTTGTACTTCTCACAAATAAATCAGCCCAAGCAAAATTTTTTCTACTTAGCCTAGAGCAAGCAGCAGGAGGCATTGCTTCTTCGAAAGTGCCAGTAAAACAGAGTACGTGTGTTTTATACAAAAAAAGCCATCTCATCTATAATTTGTAAGCCTCTAAAATTAGTAGACCAATTTTTATACGTTTAGTGAAGGCATAAAATACTATTGATAGGTTATCGATCGTATTGAAATCTTATCTGTTCGATAAAATAAAACGAGATTTCGTCAAGGTGTAGCTGAGTCAATACTGCAATATGGGTGAAACACGTGGACACTAACTAAACACACTGAGAAAAAGCTACAGGAAAACTACACAAGAACGCTGTGTACAGTTTTAAAAACTCTTGCATGTAGCACCCAACAAAACAGCAGCTTTACGATCACCTACTTTCAACGTAAGAAACTATTCAAGTAAGAAGAACTAGGCATGCTGAGCACCGTTGGAGAAGCAAAGACGGACTTACAAACGACATTCTTTGATAGACTCTTACACATGGACGTACCAGTGTTAGCCGACCACCACCAAAGACTTAAATCAGCTGAGTATAGATACAAGATGCAGCCTAGAAGGCTAGCTAGGAGTGATTGTTGATAGGGATGGAATACAAGAGTCAGAGAGCTCTATACTGTCGGCATAATTTGATGAAGATGAAGATGACTTTACTGAAAAAAAGAATGAGAAGTGATCTCATTGAAACTTTCAAATTAATTAATGGAATTTCTAATTATGATAGACGTTTTTTTCAATATCTATCCTCGAACTGAAAATTCACTGTCAAGGCAGATTTCAAAAACGAAGTCTACGAACCAAGTGCATTTTTTGCTAATAGAGTAATATATTTTGGGAACAAATTGCCAAGTCAAAAACAGTAATAGTTTTAAAAATTCAAAGATTAAATGGGATGATTTCAGAAAAGAAAATGGAAAAAATAATATAATAGGGTATATTGGGATGTTTCAGATGAATTCCTTAACAGAAATTGATATGTATATAGATATTGTATTAATAGTGTAATGTTCTGTGTAAAGATTTTTTAAGGTTGATGTTAGAAGATAGTAAAAAGCGGAGATGCCCAAGGAGGCTTAACAAACAAAAAATGATAATGGAAGTCATGTAGATTCCAGTAGAAGCTTAAAAATAAATTGAAAATAGAATGAACGAAAGAAGTAAATAAAGAATCCAACTTTTGCAAAAAAATATCTTTCAGTCAAAAATGAAAAAAAAGCAAAAATACAAAAACAAAACAAAGAAAAGAACACGATACAAAACCCCTAAATAATCAAATTAGCGTTTGAAAAGAGAGCATAGCGTATATTCTTTTTTAGTTTTTAAACAGCTACTGCAAGTTATCAATTCATGGAAGAAAAGAGAGCCACTAAATTTTACATTCCTTCCAGAATTACTACTCTTCAACAGCCAGAATTTCTATCTGACAAACTCCTACCCTTGAACCTTAGTGAACAGTTTGTTGATTGATCTAACTTTGAGTGATACAGACTATATCGATTAATCAAAGTGCGACATTTACTCTTAATTCTAAATAGATTTTCTTGTAAGTTATCATCCGAGAGCTACTGTTAGCCTGTCCCAGAGACAAGAAGTGGCTGTCTCAGGACAGTTGCTTTATGTCTCGGGCAGGAGGTGCCACCGGATCAATATTAAAGCGGAGTAAAGCTGGTTAAATGCTGGTTCACCCATCTCTTACACGCAAACTGTTCTTGCCTACTAATAATTAGACGCTCTAATCAAGATGTCTGGTGATTACATAAACGCAGGAATCTGGATTCGTGTTTTCCCGATTGGTTTCCGCCAGCTACTGGAATCTGCAATCCATTCTCTGCATGTAACCTAATCCTCTTCTATGGATAGGACGTGACAGACTAAAACTGGTTTGATTTCAGTTTTCTTTCTCTCAGGCTAGTTGTCTAATTAAGACTAAATAACTAAATCTGCCATATTATTTACCAATGGATCGGGGTGAAAAGAGAGAGAGAGAGAGAGAGAGAGAGAGAGAGAGAGAGAGAAAGAGAGAGAGAGAGAGAGAGAGAGAGAGATTCAATCCTTTCTAAGAGGCATTAGCTCGAAGTGAAATGCAAACCTCTTTTGATTTGAACTCGGGTAGCCGATTCCATTTTCTTCGAAGATAACCGTTACACTAAGTACGCATTGTTTTTGTTTTTTTATTCACACCCTCATCAATGTATGAGTCACATTAGTCGTTCCTTTTCTGTATTTGGAATCACACAGATGTGTTTATATAATTTATTTTGGACTATTCGGCGCTGGTGTACTTTCTGGTTTCTTTTAATTGATCTAATAAGAATAAGATTAATTAAATCTAATTTAATAGGTCGACCTTTGCTATACGAATTAATCATATATTTGAGTCAGATTTAATTCTTTTTAATCGATTTTTATTATGTTTTTTTTTATTTTATCACTTCCGGTTTATTACTTACATAAAACAAAGGGACCATCTTCTCTTTGATAGTTTACAGGGATTTTCTCCTCAACCACGAATCCTTCCATTACGAAACATCCAAGATTAAAAAAATAACTTACTTAGTAAACAAGCAAGCAGAATCGGATTATATTTTTATTTTCTAATTAGGACTTCATCTTTCTGTAACACTATAATTTCTTAAGTTCAATAATGCCGATTCATGTAAGTGCGAGCGTGTCTGTATGAATATGTATTGCCGTAACTTCTACGCTTTTAGGAGGGGGGGCATATTTCTACGGCAGTGTGTTGGCATAAGTGAGCATATATGTATATACATGGATGTGTGTCTATTTTAATGTCTAAAAAATTAAAAAAAAACAGCTAAAATAAGTTGAGAAGAACAGGCAGATATTAATCGGTCGTAAAATAGCAAGAGAATGTTTTCTCGATGGAAAATAAAGAATTAGGTTTCAATAAACAGAGGTCTTTGTGCACTTATATGGTTTAAGTTCAGAAGACAAGAGTATAATTTTGTAATATAACTTAGTTTTGAGAGGTCTGCGTAAGAGGTGTTGGGGTTCTTTTACCGGAAGCAAGGGCCCCATATACTCAAGGAAGCAATCGCAAGATAGATGAATTGCAGCGGTAGGCAATGGCGATTGTGCCGCCAGGCCGAGCTGTCCCCTGTGTTTAGTCACGGGGGAACATATTTAATAGAATGGGATAATCACGATTGCGAGGGAATAGCGTCAATGTTACATGTCACATGCTCTACCCCCAACCGGTATGAACTTGACAAGAAAATAAAGAAACAAGTATATTCTTCAAATCTGCATTGGCTTTTTTTTTTCTTTCCTCCTAGAAATGACTCGTAGCTTCTTCTCTTTCGACCAAAATCTGTGAATAACTAATTTAAAAAAAAAAAATTAGATACGGAGGGGAGCGGGTCATTTTGCAGGCGAAATCGTGCTGGATGCGAAGAAAGAATCTCTCACGTTATATTTATTTTTCGTAAAAATACAATGTGTAAATGGTGGTTGATTTGGTTTGGTTTCTTTCGTTAATGGCATATAAACATTCATGGGTTATTGAATATTTAAGTAGGAAGACTGTAATACAATTCTTCCAAGTAAGGTTTTGCCAGTTTGAAAAGTCCCAACTTTTTAACTGAAAGGAATCCCAAATTTCTTTTGCGGGAAACACGGAGCAAGCTCTTTTTCTTACAAAGATTTCTATATCCAGACATTGCTTTCTTTCGAGAAGATTTCAATACTTTCAAAATAGAATAGTTAGCATTTAATCAGGCTAACGCACGTTCTTCTTTTTATTCCCTTTCTGTCTGTTACTGAGTTTGCATTTTCTTTTATAAATTACCATAAGAAAAACAAGATTTTCGTGAATTCCCAGAAATCTTAGTTGTACAAAACTGTGACACAACACAGACATTCATAATTTGATGTCCATAGAGTCCTGGCCTAAATATTGTAACAACATAGGATCATCTGGACTAATAAACATAACAGAAGACAACGTCAGTCTAAAGTGCTTTGGGGAGTTCTGAATAAAGCCTGCTGCAATAATGAAGATTGCTTAAAAAAATCATTCCAGTGTGTTTACCTCAGAGAATTCAGGCTGCTAATGTAGGTAAAGGAGAGGGAGAAATCATGTAAAATATTGACTTTAGAGTACAGAACTACATACTATTTCTATGTTGTTGATATGCATATATATATTGGTCATATGTATTTGAATGAATCGTCTAAGATATAAACACCTTGTTCTCTCGATCCAGTTCGATGATTGACGAGTAATAATGATTCTAATTTTAATATGGGAAATTGGTGGTATAGTGTTTGGTTCATTAAATCATTTAGAATAAAAAGTTTGTTATCAAATAAAATAGTTTTTTTTCCCGATTTGTTCTAAGTTTATTTTTTATTGATGAAAGATAGCGGAGTAAAGGTTTCTAAGAGTGGTGTGCCTTTTTCTTTTGCCAGGGGAAATCTATTTATCAATCTATCTATCTAGCTATCTATCTATCTAGCTATCTGTATGTGTGCGTGACCGTGTGAGTATATACATATGGGTGTAAAATAATAGAGAAGACTGGATTCTTTAATCTTGGCATGGTAACCAGTCAAGGAGAAGAAAAACTGAGAATTTTTAACCTGATAAACTCCAATTGAAAAATGACCTTGAGTCCCATCTTATTCGAGTGGCGTGGTTGGTAAATAAATAAATAAATACATATATGTGCGTGTGTGTGCATCCATATATATTTGGGTGTGCGTGTGTGTGTGCGTGTGTGTTTATGAGTGTTTGTATTAAAGTGTATGCGCGCATGCACGAGTGTATGTTAAGTTCTTAACATATTTCTAAAAAAGTGAGGCACTCAGTGAATAAAATTCTGCGACTCTTTCAAGGACGTAAAAATCGGAATATATGCAGAAAATTAATGAACCTGAAGTATTCTTAAATGTTCTAATAATTTCTAATTTTAAATTAATTCTTAGATATTCAGTTTTAAGAAGAAAAATAATGAGAAACAGAATAGATTAAAATGTGTTTATGTTTTAATGTCAGTTTTTAATTTTGAAGACCAATGCAAAATGAATTTAGTCAAGGAAACAATTCTATAATTAAAAGAGAAGTAAATCTCTTTGGATAAAAATTATGGGTTTTTTTACTTCTCTTACATGAGAATAATCACAAGATCATATTTTTTAAAAAATCTTACAAGTAGTAAACAAAGCACAGCTTAAAATTAATGTGTATTGATAATCAAGTAAGCTTATAACTTATTGAATTATAGTTGAGTATCTGCACATAATTTTTTTCTTTTAAAGAATATTGATTAAAAAAAGTTATTTCGAGAAAACTAATGTAAAATTTAATTATAGATTTTTTAAAAAGATCACTGTGTTAAAAATTTTGCTCGGAAAGTTGCAGTTTGCTTTACTTCGTTTATTTGTTTAACAATTTATGAATCTTACCGATTATTAAATGCCAAAATTTGATTAATTTATAAATGATTTTAATCCGAACAGTATTTTCAGTGTTCTATTGCATTTTTTACAATTGAATTTCACTTTTTATTTACCTATAAACATTTGTTTGCAGAGAGTTATGCCAAATATTCCTAAGTTGGGGGTATCCTCGTGGTGTAATGGTTAAATCGCTGGACTGCAGAATCGTAGTAAGCAAGTTTGAACTCCACTTGCGCTATTACGTCCATTTTAGGACTTATACCCTTAGGAAAGGTATTAACCCCCTTACCCTCCTTGCTATGGGTTGAATAGTACCACTACTGTTCACATAAATGGCTTTGGCATAAAATGATGCCCAAAGGTTGACATGCCATTAATTAAAGAAACCAAACCAAGTATTCCTATCTAATACAAGCAATTTGTACGCAGTTGTACGTAGCCCAGTGAGACGAGGCTGTAGAATACACTGACTGTATCTCTGCAGTGGGTTAAGGCTCCTCCAACAAGTGTCCAGGATATGACATTAAACCGTCTGCTAGTGAGACTCCAGTCTTGGAGCTTTGAGAAACATGGATTACCCCTTCATTACCATTTGCTCCCAGGCCCACTGTGACCCGGGGTGTCAGCCCCTGATAGGGTCCTATCTATGGGTCAGATAGAACTTTTTGACACTTAAACTATGTGCAAACAATGACTGTTGTAAAATTGTTACTGTTGCAAAGCAATAATTGAAACCATTTAACTTTGTGAAGAAAGAAATGAGGTCAGATTCGTTTAAAATGATATCCACAAAATGTGTTTACAAATCATATATATATATATATATATATGATTTGCCATTAAATAACATACAATGGTTGATATGCCATAAAACCCAACCAACCCAACGCAACCCAAACAAACAATTGAATGGTTTCACGTGTATCTAAGATTGATAACTTATAAAGTTTTAAAAATCTATTTACTCAACCCTCTGTCATGGATGGAATATGATGCAAGATCAGTCTTTAAACAGGGCATAGCTGGTTTGAATTCAGTTTTTCCTTCTTCAAGACTGGTTACCTGGAGAACCCACTTTACATTACTGCTTACCCATTGAAAGAGGTGGGGGTCATTAGAGCGAAATGAAACGCAAACAGACTTGTCGGGAATTGTCAAGATAATTTTCCATGACAAATACCGTCAAGTTAAGTGCGCTCCACACACCCACAACCCCCCACATATATATATATTGCCACATAGATAGGTTAGCGGCTTAATGAGGAAAAAATAGTCCAGTTTACACGACAAATAGTTTAACTTTCGTAAAGTTTATATTGCATCTGGATGTCTCTGCGATTTCAATATTGTCTAAATGAGCATAGAGATAAGGTTAGGTAGATACTGTGAGCATCGAAGCTTAACTGTAAACAAAAAGTGAGACTACATATCGAACAAAAAACAAAAAATAATAATAGTGTTGTATACTCGACACAATAATACAAAATGTTGTATGCATAATCATATCCACGCACAATAATAAAGACAAGCGAAGACTTCTTTAAAAAAAATATACCTCTCACTTTATTTGAAAGGTTGCGTGTGTGAGAGAGGGAGTTGGAGACCGAACAGAACTGCAATATATTGACCCCCACTCTCATGGCCATCAGCGTTGTGTCTTTCTCGTTCTCTAGGGCTGCTCAACCGGAGGCCCTGGGGCCCAATCCGCTGGATGCGGGCTTTCTCTACCGCATCTTGTCACCAATGGGTCCGCCTACGCGATTTCTTCTCATAACTGCCATCGGAATGTGTCACTTCCTTCCGATGCATCACTTTGGAATGGCATGTTTGGTCGGGGGAGAATAATGCGACAAATGATAAATATTTTACTTTTAGAATTAATAATTTATCCATCTCTCTCTCTCTCTTTCTCTCTCTCTCTCTCTCTCTCTCCCGTCTCTCTCTGCCTATATATATATGTATATATATATTAAGTTGGCGACCGTAGTTGAGGGTGATCCGAGGGCTCCATTTTCATTAGCTACTACACCGAGGAGTTGGGAAGAGCGCTACTCCGTTCTCTGGATTGCTCCACTTTAGCCTTGATCCGTACCTTACAATGTTGAGTGTTCAGCAAGACGGCATGAAGTATCATTTTTTTCCATCTTTTTGCCTCGACCTGCGATTGAAACCCGGTCTCCTGGAGTACTGGCAAACACTCTATCCACCCTGTCTCTGATAATCACGTGCTCATTAATGATTTTTTAAAAATGGTTTTACTAGCGTCGTCCAAATAGTTAGCAACAATTCCCCATATAAGTGTTCGGCAGAAGGATCTCCTAGATTCAAAGTTGCAGCGAACATTATTATTTATTTATTTATTTCGCAGCAGCAGCCATAACTTTTTAGGTGCCATTATGGCATGCAAGAATAAAGTTCTAGCGTTTTGTGATTTAAAAAATGGTAATTATCATTTCAACACAGTGGACTCTGATGCTTTTATTCCTCCCGCCAAAATGCTATTCGCCGCTAGAGGTCTATATGGACTGTGTTACACAATATCATCAATCAAATTTGGTACATGTTCAGAACGCGTCGACCTTGCCCCCAATCTATACAGGTAACATCCTCTCTAAATTTATCGAGTCATTGTCATTTTGCTGCTTTTTGTTAAATATTGTTCTACTGGTCTTCGGTGATGTTCTCAATTAAATTTGTACTCTGACAACATCAGGTGCTACCTTTGTACATTGCCGCTGATGATGATAGTGTTGCCATTTGACTTGACATGTTTACAACCAAACAGCAACTGAATAAAAAAAAGAATTACGAATAAATATATTTTAAGGAATCTTTTTTTTTCGTTATTTAGAGTTTTATTTTGGAATTCAAATAGCTAATACCATTTATAAAAACTTTCATACTTTTTATCCAAGATGGTTATCAATACTGAAATATTTAAATTCTTAATAAGAATCTTTTAAAGATATGTTGCGAAATGTCGGGTTAAAACAGATATTGTCAAGATGGCCAACAGTAGCCATTTGATTTTTTGATATGAGGACCACAGAAATGATGCCAGAATTAGTGAAAATCGATATATAAGATAATAATCTGTGACAAATTGATCTTAACAGTAAAGGATGTGTCTTTAGTGGCCATATTTGATTTGGTGCTTCTCTAGAATTGGTCAGGATCTTCTGAGGGATAAACGGCCTTTTTTCTTTAAATTATCCAAGAATTTTAAATCCATTTAAAAACATATCTATGTTTTTTTTAATTGTCACGGAGGTCCAGTTTGCTATCCCCACTATTAGGTCGTTTTGAAAATTTGCGTTTTCTGAAGAAGAAAAAAATAAAATATAATAGAATATCAATTTATTTCAGGAAAACAATCTTTTTGTTTGTAATTGCAAATTCCCACTTCCTTATTGGAAAAAATTAAGATTCTGAAAAAAATATCCATTCCAAAAGTTTAACTATGAATACAGAAAAAATCTATTCCTCATTAAAAGTGTTTTTCATCTTCGAAAGTATTTTGATTTTCTGATTATATATCAATCTTGAAAGTTAAAATCGGAGAAGTCATCAAACGATTAGGTTTTCTGAACTTGGGCATCGCATACTGGCTCCGAGCCAGTATGCGATACTGGCACCGAGCCAGTATGCGATTACTTAAGAAAGTAAGATGAGATAATAAAAAATTGAATTTTAACATTTTTTAAAAATCTATGATCTAAAACATACATGAGTGTATGTGCCCTGGTGAATTCCTTCTATAAAGTGATGCAAAGTTTATTTACAATTAAAAAAAAAACAACTTATTTTTTAAATTTAAAACAGACAGCATTTGAGTGATACACGATTTGTAATTTCCAATTTCCAATTTGTAATTTCCAAATAAATTTGCAATTTGTAATTTCCAAATAAATAGGATCTAAAGAAAAACATGATTTACTTTTTTTTCTTCAAAAGTGGTTCAATTCTTAAAATGTTGAGATACTTTCATAACATCTTTTATAAGAAAGTGACAAAACCTGTGCAGCTGTGTCGACCACAAGATAAATCAGTTTCAATGTTCAATATTTATTTTCTTTTGGGGCGATATGGCGTCAGTGCCAAATAGTTTTGTAAAAAGATGGATCACCTTGTTTCAGGGGTCCTTCCCAACTGGCAGCACTTACGCCTTTGTCGAAAAAAGATAAGGACAGAATTGATAGCTCTGCGTCTGAGATGCTTCGAAAGGGGATTGCAAACGCATATGGTATATTTTTGGAACCGGTTCTTAAGGCTTGCCTCCCGCAGGGCTCCCACATTAAACGACTTTGTTTCCCTTTATAGCAACGTAAGAGGGAGGTTAATGCTATATTTTTGATCAGTTCTCTTCTTCCTTTTCTATCAAGTTTTCAGTGAATCACAGCATCGTGCAGGTACAGTATCTTTCATACTCACCAACCTTAAATCTGCACGATTTAAAAAAAAAATTGTTTCCTAAACAAATCGAAGCCGAGGAGGACGTTAAAAGAAATACGACCGCACAACATCTCACAATATCAAAGTGTTTCTACTAAGAGAGACCACGTTGGAATAAATATGTTGACTGTGAAGATGACTATTTGAAAGAAAATTGGCGTTTCATTCATTGTTCATTTCTATCTTATCAAATACACTTTTAACACAACTAGTAAAAAAAAAAATTCTGTTGAGCGAAGCAGGAGGGTTTTCACTTAATTCTCTCGTCAACCTACCCAGTTGTTGATAATAAAGATATGCTGTTATTGTCTCTGCCTCATTTTAAAAGCTCGTAATATGCGAAAATTGCAATATTCTATAGATTGCTCCAAAGGATCTTGTGTGGGTAATGATTTTCTTGCTTGATATATTTTTGTTAACTTTTCTAAAATAATATTACTAGTTTTATAGCAGACGTTTCTAGTCACTAATAATGATGATTATGTTCTTAAACAAATTTAATATTTATTTCAAATATTTCAAGAGATTTTATTTCGTTTCCTAAAATGATATTAGTTCAGGAAACAAAAATATCAACATCAATTTTCAGACATATATCTACGTATTAATAAAATAATAGATCTCTTTTTCTCCCTCTCTCTCTTTCTTTCTCTCTCTCTTTCTTTCTCTCTCTCTCTCTAATATATATATATATATATATATATGTGTGTGTGTGTGTGTGTGTGTGCAAGCACGCTTTTTTTGACTGTTATCAACGTTGGAAATGGGCCGAGTTCAAATTCTGGAGGGGCTATTTTAGATTCACTTCACACTCAGAAAAAGCTTGAATCCGTATCTTCTCTTTCCTACTATGGGTAAATAGTAGGGTAGACTGAGTCCTTTAACCTTCATCAAGCAACAAGCCTAAAAAAATAAAAACAAAAAACAAACTCTGAATCTAAAAGCTGAAGAGTGCTGTTCTTAGAATCTTTGGGACAGTGGTGCATCATTATCAGCTTGCTACAAAACTGACTGGCTCTACACAACCAAGTGCCACTATAAGCAAATCACTTTTGTCATTCACTTTCTAAGCTTTGGTTTAGTGGTTATCATCAAATCGAGAGCAAAAATTATTATTATTATTATTATTACTATTATTATTATTATCATTACTTTAATCCTTTGAGGGTTTTTCTCACCAGCATCAGCTGATGATCTTTTACTGGAGTTTGAGTGACAGCAAGTCTCCTCATGTCTCCGGTACTTTTCTCAGTATTCTGGCCAATCTTATCAGTGCTGCCGTTTGGATGGTCTCCACCCGTGCTATTATTTTCAATTCTTCCAGTCGCTTTGGTGATTGTACCAAGCGCACCGACTTCACTTTCATGCTCCATGGGTATTTTCAGTTCGCTAGCAAAATCTAGGTACTTATATCTCTTCGCCTTTCTTCAATTTCACTCTGTGATCTGCCAGTACAGTAAATTCCACAATTCAGCAAGTTCTCTGTTTTTGTTGACTATTACTAGGTCTGGTCATGTCGCCGAGATGAGTTTATGTGTCTCGTTCTCCAAGATGGTTTGAGCATATAACATTTGTTCGAATGGTTAAATTTATATTTCTTTGCTCAGTTCCCATTTGATCACCGTTCTCTCCAAGTCATGTCTATTCTTATACTCTCTTTGCGCTAATTTGCTGCATTCGCTTATCATGAGATATATCGTTTCGTCTCTATCACCACATATCCTATATTTGCTATTTTGTTTCGTCTTATCAATTATAGCCTTGATATAGTTCGTCCTTATGGCGTTATTCTGTATTGCTACCAGGAGAGATTCAGTTTCTTTATTTAGGCTTCCCTTTCTTAACCATGTCTAAGTTTTCTCGAGTGTGATTTCGTTTGTTTGTCACTTAAAGTGTCCATAGAAGTGTTTGCCTTCTCATTTTTGTTTTCTGGTATTTTTATTCTGTTGATGTATCTGTTGTCTGTATTGTTTCTGTTGGCTGTAATCAGTCTTCCTCCGCGCTTGCTTATGTAATCTTTGAGTCGTTGTATCGATGCATCAACGCTATCTTGAATGCTATCAATTCCTCTTCCTCCCCCTTTTCTTGACACACACAGTCTGTCTGTGTCGTCTCTAGGATGTAAGGTCTTATGCATCGTTATCTATAGGATTATTATTATTGTGTGTGTTAGAGGGTGTCTAAGCTAGCAAAAACAGCATATCATAGCGATATTTTCAGCACAGAAATTAACTTTAGATTCTTTTTTGAGAATAAAGCAATTCCAGTTCAATTGTCAACTCAATGATAATTTTATAGGGTCTCTTTTTGTGCTGAATCGTCATTGTAATCATTTAAAATCTTGATGTAAAGACGACCGAGACATAATCGTTATCATCGTAGGAAACGGATTCGGCATCTTGAGTTCAGATCCTGGTCGAGGCTTTTTAACTTTTTCATGGACACCTGTCTAAAAGAAAGGAAACTCTGAATTCAAACTAGTTATACTTCACTTAAAAATTGACCTTATGTAACATTTTGCTCTTGACGAATGGGTTGGGTAAATACACACACACTTGTGTTTGTGTGCATAACTTGCTTATTACTTGTATTTAAAGTGTCAGAAACTGTGAAAATTTTAAGAAGACATAAAAGAAGAGACAAAATAAATCGAAACTGAATTTTAAAAACTAACTTTGAAATTCAGGACGACAGAACAAAGACTAATCTATTACATTTAAATTTTTTAGACAGACAATTTCTCCAGAGACAAAGATTAATATTTCTAAAGAAGAGTTGGAAAGAAATGACTTCCAAGTGAAAAAGTATGAAAGGTGTTCATTAAATGACACCTACGAATTTTTGGGTGAATAGAAAATCTTGTGGAGGAAATATCTGGGCGACAAGAAATTCTTCCCTTCAAGTAACTTCTTTAAAGAAGCAAGTGATATAAACGACGCCATAACCAGCGTTATGATTCTTTGACGAAAATGTTCTTTTGAATTAGACACTGTATTAAAAAAGATTATATTAGAAATACGCGATAAAATAGTTTATTAACTTTAATAATCAAATTGAAGAAACTTTTTTACAAATTAATATTACTTGTGAAAGTGAGGCAATATCCAACTATTTCGTTTGCTTGCGATTTCTCCGATTCTTTGTTTCTTCCTTCCTATCTATCTATCTAGCATTATTTCTTTTTGTATATCATTACATATATTTTTGAATTTTTTTGTAACTCTTTGTATCTTAATCTGTCTCTGTCTTTCTGTCTGTCTGTCTGTCTGTCTTGGTCTCCCTTTATCTCTGTGTATTTTAACTTTTACATGTCTCTTTCTGTCTGTCTGTCTGTTTCTCTCCCTCTCACTTCTCTCCTCTGTCTCTCTGTCTCACTGTCTATATATACACACACACACACACACACACACACACACACACACACACACACACATATATATATATATATATATATGTATATATATATATATATATATATAATAAACAATCGTTTAAAAAACGTTTGATGAATCAAAATGCACTCAAATACTGACCAACAATATTTTCACATACCTCCTCATATTCCCTTCCGGTCCCGTGATTTGCAGTTAATCATTTTATTGAATTGACCCTAGAATTTTTAGAATTCATAATTCATTCCAGTGTCCATTTTTTACAAATAGATTCACTAGATTATTGCGTCCTCAAGTCTATAGATGATACATGAAACTTATTGTAATGAAACGGAGTAAGAAGGTGAGATTTTAATTAGTTTTAGTTCGTTTACATATATATATATATATATATATATATATATATATATATATAGCGACCAAGTCTCTGATTAGCTCTTGCGTATCCCAGGGTCATAAAATAAGGACTCTTGAACTAGTCGTTAAATCGTTTAAAGCAGACCATGTGAGGAGGCGGCATAGAAACAGGTCGGGGTTGGTGGTAGAACAAATCTGATATTTCTGTAATGATACTGGTGTGACATCATTAATGTGCATTTCGATATCTAATAAGATTATATATATATATATATATATATATATATATATATATATATATATATATATATATATGTATATATATATATATATATATGTATATATATAGTTTGTTATAATGATAAGTAACGATTGTTTAATAGATAGACAATATGTATCAAAATCAGGATAACGTAGACATATTGTCATCTTGATCCGATAATCATATTGACGAGAAACTGGCTGTCACTAAGCGTCGTTAACCGCAAGTCTACGCTACCCTAATATTAGACTAGGTGAGCAAAGTTCAAATCACAAGTGAGACTGTTGGCTTTTCAGTTTGCTCACGTACCCCTGGAAAAGGCATGAATCCAAACCTTTTCACTCAAAATTAAAGTGATTAGGTTTTTTAGCCTTGGTACAGTAATCGTTCAAGCAAATGGAAAACTCAAAATTCAAACGAGCTGTACTCTGCAAAAAATGACCATTTGTCGTATCCTGCATGCACTGAAGTAGTTGGATGACTACATATACATTTTATATGCAATCATGAACATACATTAACAGAAAAAAAAAACAACGCACGTACATGCACAAACATACAAACTGTTATATGAACGTAAAATATGGATTAGTATACCCCCTTTTAATATTTAGATGAAAAGTTATTTATTTTCTACAGCAAAAATACAAGATTTTTATTATTTCTACAACAACGTTATACAGTAGAAACGGATATTATTACGTATTATTGATCAAATTAAAAGAAAATTGAAACTGCCATAAAAATACGAACTCGTAGCAATCTAACTTTGAGTATATATCTTATATATATATATATATATATATATATATATATATATATATATATATATATATATATATATATATATATATTAATGCCAATTTATAATTCTTTATAGACGTATTGCAACTTTATTTTTCTAAAGAGTTTCAATTTTGTAGAGTTTGGTAATAAATAATGCCTAATGACATCAGTTTACAATGTTTAATAATCCACAAGAAATAATAAAATGCTTGTTTATTTGATTTAGAAGAAAATTACATAGAGAAACTAATTGAAATCACGTGACATAATCACAAGCACGCATCTAAAAAAATTAATGCACGCATATGTATAAAAACAAATATATATTTGCAATAAATACATGAATATTCAAACATTTATAAATGCACATACGTACGAAAGAAAGAAAGAGATAAGGAAAGAAAGAAAGAAAGGAAGCAAGGGCGGAAGGAAGAAATAAATAAAAATTGATTAAGACGAATATGTTTATTGTCTTTCTACAGGGAAATGTACTTAAAATTAAAATCTAGAGACAGTGCAATAATAAGAGATAATGCAATATGTGCACGGAAACGTAGACTAGCTGCAATATCGGAAGATTCCGGGGAAAAAAATGAAAATGTCCCAGACTTCCTGATATTATAGATAGAAAAATGATTATGACGCCTACCGAGTTATAAAATATACTCATAACTCGATTTATACATTGATAATTATGTACCTATATACATCATACATGTATCAACATCAATTCCACACACACACACACACACACACACACACACACATATATATATATATATATATATATATATATATATATATATATATATACTGGTATTAGTATCACCACTTTTCTGCGAAATTCATTTTTTTGAATTGTGTTTCAATTCGCAATCATGTAAAGGAAAAAATGACCCGATTAAATTTCCAGACGTTTGTATACAAATACTCCAACTCGAATAAAACATGATTGATAATATATGATAATGGTGATCACTCTTATATATCAGTATGCATGAGTGGATATTTATATATCTATTCTTATTATAATAGACCCAAAACAAATTTGGTGGGTGTCCTCGTAGTGTAATGGTTAAAGCGATTTACTACGAAATCGTAGTACGCGAGTTCGTACTCCAGTTGCGCATGTTACGTTCACTTTCGGACAAATACACTTGGGAAAGGTATGAACCCCCTTATCCTCCCAGCTATGGGTTAAATAGTATCACTACTGTTCTTCTAGGAGAATGGCTTTGGCATTAAACAACCTAAAAAGAGTTGATATGTCATTAAACAAAGAAACCAAACCAAAACAAACTGTTGTTTATTTTTCAATTTAGAAGTCTAATTTTTTTAAATAGCTAATAAAATTACCAATGAATAAGACAGGAGATTAATCTATTAAAACTCTGTGTGTGGGGGTATATATATATATATATATATATATATATATATATATCCAGGAAGGAATGAATAAGTATGCATACGTACGTAATACTTACTTGAATGGGTGTTCCCGTATAGGAATATGTAAATACTGTATCAGCCATAAATTAGAATGCCTTTTTCCACTTTTTTGAAAATAAAGGGTTACTTTTCTTGTAAGTCAAAGATATTAAGATTTCATATTTTCACGTGGAACATTATGTAAACAAAACAGATATCATTAAATATTCATTACCTAAATTGTTTTACATTATACAAGGTGCATTACCTGAAATCAACGATTACGGTCTGTCTTCCGTACATCAGTCAGTGGCATATTAGAAAATATTCAAAAGATCTGCAGTTCATTTGACATTAGGGCGACATTCTGTGATTCAATCTTTCGGAGAAATCTCTTCCTGGTTAAGATTCACAGAGAAGAGAACTGTGAGTATTCCATCCAATGTAGTTGCGGCAGCTGATGTAAAGACAAAACCTGCTGCCCTTTAAATTTAAGTTTAGGGGAACATCGTGAAAACGTACCCCAAGGGGTGAAAAATCATAATTTTAAAGTGTCAACATTCTCGGTCCCGGTGAGTGCTACTTTCTTTGCGTATCAAGTATATTAGAAGTATTCTCAGAAAATTCAGGAAGTGAAAGTAGAATGAAAAATAATCAACCCATACTTCTCCAAATCCAAGAAATAAAAGACTGGCCGTCAGTTTTCGATGAAAATGAATTAAAATACAATGCACGAAAACTGATTAGCATCAGTTGTCAACTTTCAGATGAACTAGGATCATGGAATTATAACATATGTAGTGTATCATAAGATTCGAAAATAATCAGGGCCTCTCTCTCTCTCTCTCTCTCTCTCTCTCTCTCTCTCTTTCTTTGTCGGTCAGCCTTTCTCTCTCTGTTGACCACGGACTGTTTTTAGTGATAGTGGGAAAAGTGAGTGTGTGTGTGTGTGGGTGTGTGAGAGAGAGAGGGAGAGAAATAAAGCGTGAGAGAGACAAAGGTAGAGGTAGGTTTAAGTTTTTCTATGAGTAATTAGGTTTAGTAAAAGTAATGTTTTATGACAAACTTAGCTGAACGAGTTAAGATCATTTATATAGACAATCTTATCAAGATTTATCTTGACCAGGTTTATGATATTCTTTTCATATCGTTGTTCTTATTTATTATTTGTTTACTCCAAGTAAAAAAATAGGGGCTTTTTATTCAGACAAACAATATAGGATCCTCATAGCGAACTGTTCTGCTACATGTGAAGAAAAATAGCTTTAAACCAAATTAGAAAAGTCTAATCGACTGCTGAGTGCTGAATAATACACCGATTGCTTCATTGCAGAGAGTTAAGATCTTGGAACCTTTTAACTTATGTAAATGAATGAATAATTTTGAATAGAAATACTAGTATTCAATAAAAATAATTGAAACCATTTAAAAATACGCAAATAAAACTATTAGCGTTAGATAGAAATACTTAATGATAGATTTATGTTCAAACCCAGAGAACTCTGGCATGTCAATATTTTGAATAGCCTGAAAATCAAAATAATTTTTTATATAAACCAATTCCAAAAAATGCAAATTTAACCAATAAAAAATTTTAACCAATACAAATTTGTATGACAATGAAGGGGAACTTCACACTTTCCAGAATTTCGGAATTGGAGTCTCACCATCAGATTTCTAGTTCTTTTTCACTTTCGGCAAATATCAAGATTTCATCCATGTACATAAGATGTTTGAACTTTTGCAGTGATTTTGCAAATTTGTAGCCCCGGTGCATTTTCAATATAATTGAGTTGCATCATTCAGAAAACCACTTTGGGAAGTCTAACCTCTCTGTAGGGGCCTATTTAGGGTATTCAAAACCTCGCCGGCAGGACATTCCGAGATCCGAGTGATATTGAAAAGATTACACGGGACCTCATAGCTGACACCGAGTCCCTAAATTTTGCACATTTTTCATATGAACAATACAATCGATTGACTTTTTCAGTCATGCACTGAAAAAAAACAAAAAAGAAAAAGAAAAAAATACAAATTTAAAAAAAATACTTTTTTTAAAAGATTCCTTTTATTTATTGTATATATATACTCATAATTTTTTTTTCATGGGATTGAAACGAATATGAGAGTGAAATAAAAGACACAAGAAAATCTTCTGATTTTGCGGAACTGTGAGAAATGGTTTTAATCTATTGACATAAAATATATGCATATTAGTGCATTAATTTTAGTTAAAGAACGAATGATTCGTGTATAAATATATTCTAGTATTTTCAAGATCCTAGGTTAATGCTGTTGCTTAGGGATGCACAAGTTTATTCTATCGCGTTGATACAACTTCTGATTAAATTTCATTTCTTCAAGGTCTTGACCAACAGTCAAGGGAGATTAAATAGCCAGATACTTGAGGCTTTAACTCGGCTTATTCACAAGTATCCATGTTAAAGGAGAGAGAGAGAGAGAGAGAGAGAGAGAGAGAGAGAGAGAGAGAGAGAGAGAGAGATATTCCCCGTTGTGTAATGGCTAACGTACTAGACTGCAACATTGTAGTAAAGGAGATAAATTGGTTTCGTAGTTCAAACTGTCAAGAGGAAACTTTAGTTTCTGCCTTACTTTCCTATGTTACTTTAATTTATTCCTTGGTAAAACTGTTTTGAATTGCAGCAGTGAGAGATTTTTTTTTTCATTTTCATGGGAAATTCGGATGAGAACAAATAAAGAATCAGATGTTTTTCCATCTTGAAATTTTTGCTGTCCTTAGATGAAATTAAAAGTTTTTGGAACTATACATGATGGAAAGTTTTTGAATCTATACATGATGGAAAGGATCTCACTCTTTCACGGAAGGTAACGACGAGTAGGTAGAATTAAATACTAAATGAGTTTCATAGGAGAACAATAATTAATAAAGTTAATATGAAGATACTACGCTTTGATCTTAGCCAACATTTCGAAAAGCGGATATTTGTTATTTTATTTCTTACGAGTTTTTTGCACCAGAATTAATAGGCTTTCACTGGAGTCTGATTGACAACAAGTGTCCCCAGGTCTCCTGGACTTTTCTGACTATTCTAGCCGATCTAAATAATGCTAAAGTCTGGATGGCCTCAATTTTCCTTTGATTTTCCATTGTTCTGACACACTTTCTAAGCCTTTCGGAACGGTTCTATGTGCACTAACTATAACTGGAATCACCATAATCTTAATGTTCCACAGTTTATTCAGTTCTCTGGCGAAAGTGTTTGTCTATCTTTTCGTTTTCTTTTAATTTTACTCTGTGGCACGCAGGAAAGGCAATTTCACTAAACAGCAAGTTGTCTTTTTTTTTCTTTTGCTAATTAGCACGAGGTCTAATGTTCAGGATAGAATTAGGTGATCCGTTTGTATCACAAAACACCAAGAAATTTATGAGTCTCGATTATTAGAATGAATTCTGATTTGTGCAAATACCATTTGCTAATATGATCAAGAATTAGTCTCTTGCAAAATTTCCAGTGGATGATCTTCCTACCCAATCGTATCAAATATTGTACTCCATTTATGCTTGTTTGTTGCATTCATTTATACGATTAATCGTTCCATCTCGTTCTTAACACAATCCACATTTACTATTCTGTTGCGGTTTAACAATGTTCACTTTACGATAATTGGTCCTTATGGCGTTGTTTTGAGTTATTATTTGTCGACATTCAGTTTCTTTCTTTCGATTTAAATTTCTTAGACATGTCCATGTCTTCTCGCTAATTTGTCTCTTGAAATATTCATAGGGTTGTTTTTCATCCCATTTCTGTTTTTCTTTTTTCTGTCAATATTTATCTTTCTTTTCACTTCTTAATGCAGTCCTCGAGTTTTTGTGTTAATGCATCAAATAATTTTTTAAAACAGGCGAAACCCCTTCCACCATCTTTTCTTGACACACATTGTCTATATCATTTCACAGATGTAACGTCCAGTTCAAAGTCATCAACTTTCGTGTTTTTCGTTCATTTCGTCAGCGTTCCATTTTAAGGGTTCTTACAAAGATGGTTGCCCAAGTGCTCATCCATTTGATGTAATTACTACTACAGAGCTTGGTTTCTAGAAGTTTTCCCCTTCTGAGATAATCGTTTCTTATTTTTTGCTTCATCCCCGCTTTTTAAAAATGGTGTCCACTTCCAATATTCTCAAGTATTTGCAGTTTTCCCTCTCTCCAAGCGTTCTAATACTATCCTGATTGAGTAGTTCTAGTCCTTCAGTGTTTCTATTTTTTCACTCTTCATTATGAATATGGCACATCTTTCAATGGCAAACTCTATTCCTAAATCCTATTTTTGTTCTTTGCATTAAGCACTTTTTTATATTTTGCGAATAGCTTGACATAATCTATGTGCATGCGGTGATTAATTTTTCTCGTGAGTTTGCAATCTTGTAGTCCCCTTGCTTTTCCTAAGTCCGTAGTAAAGAGATATTATTGTTAAAACTACCAGCAGTAGTGAAAGCGAGTCTCCCTGGAAGATGCCAATTTGGATTTTTACCTCTTCAACTACTTTTCCTCTCACTGTCACTTCGATCTTCGTATTTTTCATGGCATTGGACATATTGAGACAGGCTATTATCTAAGTCTTCGTGTTCATATCTTAGAACTTTTTGTAGTCAATATATGCCATTCCTGTATTTTCCTCCTTGTTTTGGATTCTTTGAGGATGTGGTTTTCTGCACATACTAGGTAATTTTTTCTTATTTTCCAGGAGTATCCTTTTTATTTTCACAGCGAATTTGGCAGCATACGCGCAAGTAATAGATTTTTCTCTTATTTGGGCTGTCAAGATTTTCCACTTCATTAGTGAATACGTTACTGGTCTATCGTTGCCGAGAATGGTCTCTTTTTTAAAGATCCTTCTGGATCAGGAACGTGTTTTTCTTTGTTATTCATTTGGGTATGCTAGCTTCTTGTAGGCACCCACAAGAAGTGATTTTTCAAACCAGAATCCATATGTCCCATTGTAGCCTGGCGTTGTCTTATTTAGTATTTTTTGAGCGAGTCCAGGTGTATGCTTGTCTCTGGAACTTCAAGTTTAAATTTTTTTTTCATGTTATTAATCGATTCAGTTTATCTCTTATGGATTTTAAGTTCCCATGTTTTATTTTAGAATTATTTTGTTTCTTTTACATCCAATTGTTGATTTGTTCTTGTGCCCTTCCCAGCATGTTGTCCGTAAACTGTTATTTCATTATTTTGGAATGTCCTGTTTTGTTTGATCCTATCCCAGTATCTTTTGAGTCTACTTTATTTTTTCAGTTACATGGTCAGAGTTATCTGCGTTTGGCATTTTGGGATCTATTCCTTTCGTTTGATTCTTGTGCATTTTATTTTTCTTTGTGGTTTCGCTTGTTGTCATAGATTCTTCTATATATATCTATATATTTCTTGAATTTCAAAGTCAGAAAAAACAACCTTCTTTAATATCAACTCCGACTGGCCAACAAGTCTTTGAAATATTGTATTAAATTTAGTGAATTCCGTTCAGATCTCCATTATCCGTTTCCTAAATCCTCTTTAAAATAATAGTGGATTACACTTTTGTTGTCTCCTTTTGTCCATTTTTTTCGTTGGTGTCTTTCAGAAGCGTTGTTATTTTGGTCTTTCTGTATCTAAAATAAGAACAACTTATATTTTCTGAATGTCGACCGGGTACCTCATGTTGGGTATCAAGGGAGCACCTGTTGATCATGACACTCAGATTTGTCCTCTGTGTCCAATGTTGATATAGATTTGGATTTGAATTTGAATTTGTCATTTTTACGGGTAGTATATTGTGGCTTCCGTACTGGAAATGCCCTCGAAATAAGCGTGTTTAAGCCATACTCGCACAATTACTAATACCCTAGGGAACAGGTATGAAGCCCCCTTATCCCACAGCGATTGGATAAATAGTATCTCAGCTATTATTCTGCCGAGATTGTTTTGGCATTAAATAACCAACGAATGTTGATATACCATTAAACCAAGAAACCAAACCAAACCAGTTCTGAAAATCTAGTTAGTGTGGAGTATACCTTCATTGTCATTACAGTAAGGTTCACTCTGACTTGGAGTGGTAGTTCCTGTTAGGGTCCCATCTACGGATCGAATAAAGTTGTTTAAAAATTATTCCTATTCCATAGGATTGTGTACAAATACATATTGAGAAAAAGCAACACAAATGTAAATGCGAACGTTCTATGAATGCGATTCCTTAACCTATAAACACAAAATACGGCTACACAGATTGACATGCAACTATAATAATGAATAAATCAATTAATCAATATGAAATGTTTTTATGAATGACTGATCTAATTTTTGCAGCACGGGTTTGATTGAGGAAATATATTTGTTTTATAACATATTGCGCAATGTGTCGTCTGTGAGTCGATTTGGTCAGGAAACTCGATTGTCGAACAAGTTCGTAATATCATCAAATGTTTCAGAAATTCATTCTTGGGAAAGGTTAAAGAGTTATTTCTTGTAGCATTGAAAATTCTCTTTTGTACGAAATATTTTTTAGTTGAAGATTGTAAAAGAATTATTACTCGATGACGTTTGGAGTACAGTGTCAACTCATGTCTTTTTTTAAAAAAGTGTTCGTTTGATTCGCTTTTTTTCCAGAAATTTCACATTGAAATAATCTTGAAATTTGAAAGATTTAGTTATTATTTTTGACGCAAATTTGGTCGACTATCTTTTCATGATTGAATGGTATCAGTTTTAGGCGATTTTAGAACATCAACTGTTCCTTTTTTAAACTTAAAACTTTTGTTATTTAAATTTTATACCAGCTTTTTTGGCAAATATATTTTAGAAGATATTTCATGTTAATTTTGAAAAAACAAAAAAACCCCCAAAAACAAATTCCAAATCCCAAAGAACAAAACGTTTTTTTAATTCTTGTTTAATAAGCAACAAAGGGAATATATGCTGTAGTTCTTTTTCAACATTATAATAATGAATTACTGGATGAATATGTTGTAGTATATCTTACATTGGAGGACTGACAAAAGAACTTTAATATGAAGAATGGGTGAATAAAGAAAACCTGTTCAATATATGAAGTCAAAATATTTATTTGCTAGTTTACAGAGACAGGAAAATTTAATAAATTTCTCTCTCTCTCTCTCTCTTTCTCTCTATCTATCTATCTATCTGATAATAATAAGCAAATATAAATTAGTTTATATATATACATTAGTTATATTAGTTTATATATATACTGCGACAATTGATTTCATGCCGTCTTATAATGACAATCATCAGGCAGAAAAAGAAATATATTGGAGAAATCGAAAAAATCGAGAAATACAGTCAAAGGAACGTCAGGATTGTGTGAAAAATGTGTGTGCGTATGTGTGTATGTGTGTGTGTGTTTGTGTAGGTTATATTTGCGTATTGTTGTGTGTAGATGTATAAATGATATTTAGTATGTGTGTGTATGAAGATACATGCGCTGCTCAGCAAATTTGAGGTTGTCTCCTGGATATATGAATCGCGACAGTTTGACCGAGTAAAATGTTTTTTGTATATATATATTTATTTATTATCATTATTATTATATATTATATATATATTTAATTATTATCATTATTATCATTATTATCATTATTATTATTATTATTATTTATTCATTTATTATCATTATTATTATATATTATATATATATTCAATTATTATTATTATTATTATTATTATTATTATTATTATTATTATTTATTCATTTATTATCATTATTATTATATATTATATATATATTCAATTATTACTATTATTATTATTATTATTATTATTATTATTATTATTATTATTTATTCATTTATTATCATTATTATTATATATTATCATAGATATTGAGCACTCTCGAAATTATACCGCCTCTGGTCTGCCACAAACCCACGAAGTGAGATAAGAACAACCAACACTGTTATAATATATATATATATATATATATATATATATATATATATATATATATATATACATTTTGTAACTTGTTTCTTTTAATGGCTCAGACATTTACTGTGAATGGATAAATAACAAAGTTAGCAGGTAAAAGATAAAGAGTTATGTGTATTGTTTGTTTGTTTGTTTGGTTGGTTGGGTTTTTTGGCATATTAACATTGGTGGGTTATTTACCGCCAAATCCATTTTTTAGTCAAATAGTCAGTTCGATTTCAAACAATTCAGTTCAGCATGAGTAAACAGTTTAACTGCCAAAAACATTTCTATTTCAAAGTATCCAGTTTATTGAAACTGTTCTAATTCAGCTAATTCAGTTTAGTATAAGTACAGATTTTATTTACACGCAGTTAAATGGAAAAAGAGTTCTATTTTAAAAATTCAGTTTAGTATAAGTACAGTTTCAATGTCAAAAACAGTTCCATTTCAAAGAATTCAGTTTAGCATAAGCACGGAGTTTCAATGTAATTACAATTTAATTGTCAAAAATATTTGTATTTAAGCTATATAGTTTAGTCAAACAGTTCTAATTAAACCAATCCAGTTTAGCATAAGTGAGCAGTGAGTTCTATTTAACTCATAGATAGGGCCCTATCAGGTGCTACCATTCCGGGTCAGAGTGGACCTGGGCGCAATGGTAATGAAGGGGTGGTCTGCATTCCCCAAAGCTCCAGCATCACTGGAACGTAACCAACAGATTGTTTAGTGTCATAATCAGGACTCTCATGGGGTGGGGAGGTCTTACCCCTCTGAAGAGGTGCAGTCGGTATATTCTACAGCCCCAGCCGACTGGGCCAGGGTGATGTGTATAAAGTATTAAAAAATACCAAGTAAAAAGTAAATTATAATAAGTAAGGATTATATAAGTGTTGGGTATCACCTACCGTTTCAGCATAATGAGCTGTTCCATCTGCCATACATGGCAGTAGCGAGGATCAGTCTGGGAAGAATAAGCCTACACAGAGTAAAAGATTTTGGCCCGGGTCTTAGCGAATCGTTTACAGCTTGTCATTAGCGATCTGATCGGCCTCAAACAGACCTTTGCTGTGAAGGGAAGATCGATTCAGGACAAACTGCACTTGATTCGCGAGGTCCTAGAGGGGATAAAAGACGACACCGAGGCCGCGCTGATCAGTTTAGATCAGTCCAAGGCCTTCGATAGGGTTGACCATCGGTTCTTGGCGTCTGTTTTGGAGACTGCCGGATTCAAACCGGAGTTCCGCAGATGGATTAGCATGATGTACCACAACCCCTCAGGCAGTGGTGCAGGTGAACGGAAGGCGTTCGGGGGTGATCGCGATCGAGCGTTCGGTCCGACAGGGCTGCCCTCTGTCTCCTCTTCTTTATATCCTCGCGTTGGAGCCCCTCCTGCGCAGGGTTAGGGATGAGGGGACAAGTCCGTCCCTGCGCGGTATCCCTTTCGTTGGCAGCCTTGCGCCAAGGGTTTCCGCGTTCGCTGATGACATCACAGTCTTTGTATCCCGCCGACTGGATATAGAGGCTGTGAAAGAGGTGGTTGTCGAGTACAAGCGGATTGCAGGGGCCAAGGTCAATTTTGACAAAAGCGAAGGTTTGCTGCTCGGTGCTTTGAGGGGTAGCAATACTCTTCCAGGGCCCTTCCGCTGGAGTGACAGACCCGTCCGCATCCTTGGGGTGTGGTTTGGGCCCTACCTCCAACTGGAGCGAAATTGGTCGGAAGTACATGCTAAGGTGAATGCTCAGGTGGGGATCTGGCTTTCAAGGAGGTTATCCTTAAAGGGCAGGGCGGAGGCATGCGCCGCGTACGTCTTCCCCTTGATCCTTTACCGATTGGCTGTACTTCCTCTGCCTAAGGCACATCGGTTGGCGCTGCAACGATTCCTCTCCAGATTGCTCTGGGGAGGTGCAAGGCCGATGGACCGTAGGCAGGTCTGTATTTAACGTACACGCAACGGGGGTCTGGGTATGCCTGATCTGGAGAGCCACTGGCTTGCTGAAAGACTTGCATATCTGGGCCGAGTCTTCACGGAGGACTCAGTGTGGAGACGAAAGGCGAGTCAGACTTTTCCTCGCCTCAACTCAGACCCAAAGGCTGAAGGTCGACGTAGGCCTTTGGACGAAACACTGTTTGTCCGCGAGTGCCGAAAGGCCCTTCGTAACCTTCTTGGGTCCAGTGACCTTTCATGGCCTCGGAAGGAACTGTATCGGGAATTAGTGGAGGGTTCCGCTTCTGATCCTCTCAGCGAGCGGCACAGCTGGACGGCGGAGGAGATCCGCTCTCACTGGAATTGGGCGCCAGGATCGAGCTTCTTGAACAACTCCGAGTTCTCGCTCACCTGGCGACTTGTTCGGAATGTGTTATCCCTTCGTGGCTTGAACTTCAAAGCGGGCCTGGCAGACATGCCTGATTGCCCTCGCTGCAGCAGTGGCTTGGAAGAAACGGCTGAGCACGCTTTCTACTACTGCGAGCGAGTTCGCCCGTTTTGGGATCACGTCGGGGAGTGGACGGCTCGCATCGAACCCAAACAGCTTGTGCTGCTCGACGTTGGTTACATCGTAGACAACGTTCTTCCTCTGTTTGATGGTGAGAAGCGTATGGTGTTTCTCGCGATCCTAGCTGTAACCCGAATGGTGATTTGGACGACGCGAAACAAGGGATTGTATGACGATGCAAACTTTTCTCATCGTGATCTGGTTTTGTATTTTCGGCATCAGGTGAGGGTCAAAATCAGATGCGATAGAAAACGCTTGGATCGCATAACATTCAGCAAAAGGTGAGGGAATGCAGCGAGCCTGGTTGTAAGAAAGGGGGCAATGTTGGAGTCATCCTTCCCTCCTCTGCCGGCCCATGGCGTCTACGGTACGGGTCCTTAGGGGCCCCATCCTTGGTAAGTAGGTTTTTTCCCTTGTAACCTAGTTATCAGTATGTTGTGAGTCATTGTCCCCGTCATCTAGCCGTTAGTTCTCAAGATCTTCCCCCTCCCCATTATTTTTGTTCCTCAACCCGTATCCCAGTCCGCTTTTATTGAAGATCTTGAACATTCCTATGTAAAAAATCATATTACCTGCTTCTATCGACCCATACCGAGCCCGACCCTTTATTTCTTTTATCCCTGTAGATTAGGATTCCAACCCCACCTAGGGTAATTCCGGCTTGTTTCCGGTTTTTTCGACCCGGAAAACAGTCGGCCTCCAATTTTTTGGTTACCCTCCAATGGGTAACCAAACGGGGAATTTTTTCCTTATTTTCATGTATACATACTTTTCGGGGTTTTTTCTCTCCCATTCCCATCATATCCATTATAAAAAACCATACATTGTAAATAAAATCATACACCACTTTCGGGTTTTAAGTAGGTCTTTTTCATAGAGCAAATGTGGTATTTTGGTGGTTGCTGCGTGCATGGCGATGGACGAATGATTATATATAGTATTGTTGAATGGGTCGGCGAATGTGGCTAGCTAGGTTCCCTTAGAAAATATAGTTAAAGCAAGACCGCTCCCTTCCTCTCCCCCAAACCATAAGGCCTTGTACCTACATTGTATTCGTACAATGAAATAAAAGAATAAGCCTACCAGTCAGACCAGAAGAGCCGTTCCTATTGTTGAAGTATATCCTTACTCTACCACTAATCCTATGGTCTTATTACTAACAGTCTCTCTCTTGTAAATACTCTTTCCTGTAAATATAACTATTTTCCACGCATATCGTGGTTTGTCTTATTATTATTACTACTTGTGTTCACTAACCAGAACACAACAATAAGGTAATATGTATTACGGAAAATATGATGCGAATCTCTAATAATGTACTAGTTATTCCTTATTTACAAGAAAATAATAAGGAAGCTGTAAGATCTATCCTAGAGTAATAGATTGATTATTTATTACATGTAAAATCTGTCTGACACGAAACAAACAATCCTTGTTTAGTCAACCTTTCTTAGATAAAAAAAAGGTAGTCGAATCTAAGTTCTTAAAAGAAATAAGTTTGGAGAAAATCTAAAAATGTATGGAATATCCTTTATAGATCTGTGCATAGATAAATTATGGAGTATACAAAAGGTTTATTGTGATGGTGGTTAATTTTTGGTATTGTTGAAAAATTATGAGATTTGTAAACTGACTCATTTTATTCTTCTTACGCCTTTCACGTGTAATCTTCTTTTGTCTATTGAAGCTGTTAAAGGAATTACGGGCGGAAGGAAAAATATAGGGATATCTTTAGACAAATTTTTTTTGGAATTTTACGACTATTCTCTATTGAGGAATGTTTTTCTGAACCAGCAGAAATAAACACGCTTCCCCTGTCAAAGTGTTTTGAAGTATATTATGGAAGCATCTTCAATTACAAACTTGAGCGTCTGTCGTGTGTCTCGCTGCTACAAGTAGGAGACGCCGCGCGTTTCTCGGCCCCGGGACTTAGCCAGCACGTGCACTTCCTTCTAGCAGTCGAGGGAGTTGAGTGGTTAATGAGAAAGAGTTCTCCTTTAGCAACAGGGCACCCCTCTTTTTAGGTATGTGCCGATTTCACTTCATATCAGAGGCCTCCTGGGAAACTATCACTGTTTGAATTTATTAATTTATGTTCTTTTACATGTAATTGTCTTTTTTATTTCTTTATTTCACTGTTTTATATTAATTTGATATAAAGCGTATTAACAAAAACTTAATTTTTTAAGGCTAAAAATAATACTGGGCTTGCCTTTCCATATTTTATAATGAGACAATATTTGTGACGATATTTCAAATACTATATAGTGAGGTTGTTAGTGCATCTAGCCGTTCTCAAAGCTGGCAAGAGTGTGAGAATAGTGAGTCTGTCGGTAAGCGATCAAGCCACCTGTAGGATCAAGCTCAAAGCCGCGTTACGCGCTGTGAAATCGCTAGTTTTAAATACGAATATATCTATATGATAGGAAAGATAAAATACAAGGGGGCGCCTTGGGTGATGTAATGGTCAACAAGCAAGACTTGCAAACCTTTCTGAGTGAATTTGAGTCTCATTCGGTGTTCCGTTCATACGGTCTTGTGCCACATCTAAGCAAAAAGCTTAGTAAATTACAAAAATACCTCAAGGGGGTAATTCCTTAAGACGGCAGAATGATATTAAATGGTAGACATGGCGGCAATGTAAATAAGAAAAGACTGAAAGTGACAAGAGGACTGTAATCCTTTGGTGATGATAAGATTATCTGAGAGAGAAAAGAGATATGAAATTTTATCATTTCATCATTAAGCACCTACTTTAAATTTACAAATAAATAATCTGTCTGGAGTTGTTTCCAGTGACATATTTCGCACGTTGATATAACAATTATAGGAGTGTCTTTTTCAAGTTGGTCGGTCTTCTTTATTATCTGTGCAATCAATCAACTATCATTTACTAAGCTTCACTAAGTTTAGTTGATTGTTTCGTTGATTTTACGGCGTTTCAACTCTTTCATGCTCTTAAGTAACAACTAAACAAATGTAAACATAAACATATAATAAAAAGAAGCATCACAAAAGCAAAAATTAATCTTTTAACGGGAAAAATTCGTTAAAAAGCAACAAAAAACAAAAAAAAAAAAAACGGAAAAAATAAAAAACAAAAAAACCCCAAAAAACAAAAAAATATCTAAAATTCAGCGTCCGAAAATCCACTGTGCCAATCCTGTTGGGGATAAGATTGGTTAATTGATTAAGTGATTTCAACGGCATATCAACCCCTATAGGGTTATTTTATGCATAGAAGTAAGGGAACAGTATTCAATATACGTTCATGTATACATTTTTTGAGTAGTTGCTTCCGAGAGTTTTTTTTTTGCATAAGGCCCATCAAATACGAATAATTTTTGAACCGATCTATTTGGCGCATAGATGGAATCATAACAGTCACTAACAATCCCGGTCAGAGTGAACCTGTGAGTAATGAAGATTTCTTCACACTCCCTTGATCTCTAGAACTATATCTTTACTAACGGATGCAATGTCATCATCATCATCATCATCATGTCGCGTCGCCAGCACGGATCTCCCAGACCCTCTCTCACCACCCGTCTCTATCGCCATCGCTCTCGGCAGGTCTTAAAGGCTACATCCTGTATCAGCACAGAGTTGTTGTATATAGATTCTAGCTGATTGTCCAGGTTTTGCTCATCAGTGTGAAGGAGTCCACTGGAGTACGTCGCGTATGAGTTCGTCCCCATTTCTCCAGCAATGTCCCACATGTCTGGTTCGTCAAACTTGGATAGTTTTCGTGATGGGTGGTGGGTGACCGTACAGATGCTGTTTTGTTGGCAGAAGGTCTTATACTTTGGCAGGGGATAAAGTCAGCGAATTCTAAGCCTCACTAACCTGGAGATGATGATAATATAGAAGTAAATGTGGTATAGTCAGAAGAAGAAAAATGATTCGAAAAAATAGTTAATGGGTTTTAGAAAAACGAGAGAAAAGAACTTTAAATGATTGATGATTCCATTGATTTTATCAGCATGCCAACCCGTCTGGGGTTATTCTATACTCACAGGTTAGGAAATAAAAACATTTTGCATTTTCGTTGGTTGTTTTTTAAGATTTATTTTCCTTTTAACTTCTCTATCATTCTGTGATACTGATCATTTTTACATTCATAATTTTTGGCATGATTTTATTTTTCCAAATTATCAACCATGTTGACATTTTAAAATAGGTTCTTCATATTGTCATATTGTTTGTGTTGAAAAAATGTCAAATGAAAGCCAAATCTCTGCGTTCTATAAGATATTTAATAGTGTTTGACATGCTATACACAGTGGTTGTTCCGCTTTTTTTATTATAAAAGCAAACGTAAGTCTTGTGTGACCAATGCACTGTATATTTATTGTGACTCGTTCGTTTCTGCACTTTCTAAAAACTGATTTCCATTCTCCTTGCGTTGGTTTTATCAGGAAGATTTTATTGTGTATGATGTTATTCCAACATTGTTATTGTGTATAGAAGAATTTATTGATTTTGGGTTTCAAGTCAGTGTATGGAATTCTGACTATGGCGGGGGCTTGAAATGCAAGAATAAATTTATAAAAATGTGATCTTTGAAAAGTCAATACTATTTCTTTGCTTAAAAAATTGATTGATTGGGGCAAATACTTGTGAGCCCCAACTGTAGAGAAAAAAGTTGTTATTTCCTTTTGGGGAAAATGTTCACTATCAGACTTTTTTTCTTTAAAGAAGGTTCGTCTGGTTCGGCTGTCAATATGGGTTTCACTCATTAGCAGTAAATGACATTATCTTCGACCTTGAAAATTTCAAAGTTGATTATTTTCGACGATTTGTATCCTTGAAAATCTACCATTTTAATTTGCAGCTGATACACTAAAGGCAATATTTTCTTTTCCCTCGATCCGTCCATTAACAGACATGATGACCGTTCAGCTATAGCCCGTGACCCCTCATACATTTATCATCTATCGTGATAATACAAAAAAAAATCAGATTTTCTTTTCTATGAAGGGACTGAACATGTATTTTCCAAATGACGGACCGAAGTATTTACTACGAAGGGTTTAATTGGAGAAATTTTCATCATTTTAATCTTAATTGCTTGGATATGTACACCAGAAGAACTTTTATTTATAAAAAAAAAAGCCTACTATTTACTGAGATTAGCAATACCAGATGAGTGTCAGCAGTCCCAAAAGGATTTTCCTGTATTTTCAAAGTTTAGATCAGCTTTGTAGAAGACCAAATTAGGATTTGTTAAAACACTTTTAAAGATTAGATTTGCAAGGTTTAAAGGAAAATAAATTAAATGGTATTTTACTCGCACCTCAACCAGTCTAGGGTTATTCTATGTAATTAAATTGGTGTTATTATAGGTTACGGGACTATATTTATCGTATATTTACATTTTTGTGTCGTTGTTTCTTGAGGGTTTCTTTTTGAAGTTATATGATATTTAGTAATCCTATCTAATAAAAGAATTTGTACACAGTTATGCAGTTTCAAATATTCCCACCTAACACTAATAATTATATTGTTTCAAGTAATCATTTTTATTTGATATTAGTCGTTTGTCTGCACACAGCTATATGGTTTCAAGTAACTAATTATAACCCTTCATCATCATCATCATCATATCGTGCTGGCAGCACGGATATCCCTGACCCTCTCTCGCCACTCCTCCCTATCGTTCATCGCCCTAGGTAGGTCTTCAGGACAACAACCTGTATCCTCACATAGCTGCTGAATGTACGTTCGTGCTGGTCGTCCTGCTTTTGCGCGGCCGTGTGTGGGGATCCATAAGAGTACATCTCATATGAGTTCATCTCTGCTTCTCCAGCAATGTCCTGCAAGTCTGGTTCGCCTAACTTGAATAGTTTTCGTGATAGGGGGCAGGTGGCCGTACAGTAGGTGTCTTGTGGGGTGTTGCTGCCAGGACTTGTTGAGGATTGCACGCAGCATTCTTGTGTAATTGCCATCTAGTTTCTTCTCCAGCCGTTTTGTTAGCGTCCATGTAGTGCATCCATATAGCAGTATCGATGTGACCGCTGCCTGGAAGAAACTGCGTTTCATTTTATCGGTTAGGTCTGATTTCCATATAGTCGATAGCCTATTGATAGCTGTCCATGCTTTCGTTAACCTCGTTTCGATGTCCTTTTCGGTTGATTCGACGCTGCTTCCTAGGTACGTGAATTTGTCTACTAGTTTAAGAGGGGTTCCTTCTAGAGTGGAGATGTCCCCCGTTTGGTTATAGCACATATATTCCGTTTTGTGTGCATTAACATGGAGGCCTATGCTTGCTGCTGCTCGTTCCAAGCTATGCAGAAGTGTTTCGGCTTGGTCAGGTGTATTTGCCAAGCTTCAAGTAACAATTCCTAATTCTTATAGTTTATAGTTATATGGTTTCAAGTATTCCTATCGAATACAAATTATTTTAAACAGATCTATTTGAGCTGTAGATAAGACCTTAAGAAGTTCTACCTCTCCGAGTCAGCGTTGATCTGGGAGAGTAGAAACGAAAACATACTCCTTTGATCTTCAGAATTGGAGCCTCACTATCAGATGTAGTTTAGAATCATATCCAGAAAATCCCTGCAGGGAAGTCATTCAACACACTGTAGGCCTCGATGGTGGGTAGCAGACCAAGTAAAGGATTTTTGGTATTTGCTAAGCTTGGTTTGGTTTAAGAGCAATCAAAATAAAATAATTTTTATAATTACCAAATTTGGCTTATCCACAGCAAAAAAGAAAAAAAAAGAAAAAAAGTAAAAAAGATTATTGATATTTTGCAAGCTTGGAATAACTTGTTAACCAGACCAAATAAATATATATTTCTATGTACTAAATTTGACATAGTTATGGAGCTGACTAAATTCCAGATCTTATTTATAGATAGTAGATTTAAAGTTTCAAGAGAGATTAAATGATGATATGAAGGCCGTGTTGTGCAAATATATAAAGTCGAACGTGAGTACCAATTTTCAAAATCAACTTTAGAATTCCAACTTTCTACCTTATTCATACACAGTCTGACAGAAAATATGTAAGCACCCTGATCACGAAGCAGGTATTTATTGAGGGTGATTACATCTGGCACAAAACCAGAACTATAAAGCCTCTAGTAATTATCAAATTTACAATTGTTAGCTAAATCGCTTTCAAGACGTGCTTGATAATGATTGCAGTAAAGAATGCACAATTCTTTGGTGGCCATTTACTCATCTTTGCTTAGTTTTGATTTGAAGTATAGAAAGAATCGAACTCGCAAACAATTGTCTGCCAACCAAACCCGTTAACTATTACAACACTAGTTGCCAAAATTTCTGAGACGAACCTTGATGATTTTTATCATTAATAGTTTTCGGACTATTGTTTTCTTCTTTATTGTTAATTCCATAACGTTTCGGCCGATACCTCCTCCGGTCCTTTTCAGGTGTTTGTCGAACTTGGGAACCTTCACGGAACTTCGAAATACGTCCTTTATTGAATCCATGGGGGTTGCCTGTTCTGATTCCGTTAGCCATAACCGGGTACAAGTGAAAAGTATTACTGTATTGTCACCCACCTGCAGTCGAGATCGAACCAGCAAACTGCAGATGATTGTCTCCTTAGAAGCTTAGGGAACCAACGCCTATAACCGTTACGCTATGTATCCAGCATATGCTTCTAAGGAGACAATCTTCTGGTGGTTTCAGGTTCAATCTCGACTGCAGGCGAGTAATAATACAGGAATACTTAACACTTGTACCCGATTATGGCAAAGGGAATCAGAAAAGGCGACCCCCGTGGATTCAATAAAGGACGTAGTTGGAAGTTCCATGAAGCTTTCCGAGTTCGACAAACACCTGAAGAAGGCCAGAAGACATATCGGTCGAAACGTTGTGGAAATAACAATAAAGATGAAGACAATAGTCCGAAAACCCTTAAAGATAAAAATATCGCAACACTATCCTATTAGTAAGGCTTACAATTCACTGACTGTCTTGTGCATGGCCTTCATTTACACTCGGTAGCGCAGTTCAAGTTCTGGAGAGCTGAAAATTTTTGAGTCATCCCTCCGTTGCCAGTACTTTCATGTCCACTCTGAGTCAGTTAATGCTGCATCTTAAATTACAAGTGTTAAGAATAGATGTTTAAAGGTATAATTGCTTAGAAATGATTATTATTGCTTAAGAGGAACTACTTGTGGTATTGAATAACCTACCGAGGTTTGACATACTAAAACCAACCAACCAACCAACCAACCAACCAAGAATTACATTTGGTGAGGTGCCCTGGAGTACTTATGTATTACTTGGTAATTTTTAATCGTTTTGGCACAAGGAGCTCATCTATTATAAAATGATTGTCAATTATTATCCAGTTTTCAAACTCAAGATGCCATAAAATATTTATATGTGTATGTAGTCACAAAGCTGAATTATAAGTATCTCGTGGCAACAGAAATAAAACCACCTGTGTAGCTTGATTTCACTTCAATTTTCTGGCAGACCAGGGTGCAATCATTCAACAGCAAGCTTAACCTTATAATATCTCTCTATCTATCTATTTGAATTAGTGACCGAGTTATTGGGAAAATGGGACATTTTACCAAAATCTTTTCTATGAACAAGTACAATCGACTCAAAACTAATTTAACTTTCATCGCCTCGCAAATCCCTTGATTTGCACGGGTATTAAAGGGAAATTAGTTTAGAGTCGATTTGGCAAAATAATTCAAGTTATGGGTACTTTTCGAATATCTCAAATTGGAAAATTTTCAGATATTACATAAACCGCTACAATAATCCCCGTTGTCATTCATTCTTTGAAAATCACATCAGGACCAAGAACATTTCTGCTGGGAAAATGCTTTTATTTCATATAAAGATAAGCCTTTAGAGTACTTAAATCGTTAAAAAGATTTTGAAAAGCGGCATACCTTTTCGCTGCTGCCCAGAATGGTAAAATGCAAAATGCTTTACTAAAACCTTTTAAATTTGGAAGCCTTTACATACTATCTTTTCAGTGGGCGGGGCTTACAATAGACTTAACGTACCCGCTGCAGAGGGGGGTAAGGATCCATAAAGAGGTGCACCTAGTATGACACTAAACTGCGTCGGATGAAGAATGGATAACTCTTCATTGTTAGATCTACTCTGATCCGGGGCGGTAGTATCCATTTGAGTCCCATCGATGAGACTGTCGCATTAGATAGGGGTACTTGATACGGTGTTTCTGTTAATTATTTACATTAAGAATACTTATAGGACGCTATTATAATTATTATTATTAAAGGAGGTGCCTGTGGAGTAATGGTTATTGTCGTAGGAAATGGACACGGCGATACGAGTTCAAATCCTGGACGAGACTGATTGCATTTCACATAGCACTAATACCCTTGGGAAAGGTATGAATCCAATTATTCTCCCTCCAGCTATGGGTAAATAGTAGGGCAGATTAGGTTCTTAGGCAACTAGTCTAGGAGAAGGAAAACTCTGAATTCAAACCTGTTAAACTCCGCTTAAAAAAATCGACCTTGTGTCATATCCTGCCCGAGCGGATGGGTAAGGTAAATATCATTATCATTATTATTATTACTCTAATTATTTACTCGAAACCATTTTACTGTGGGCCAAAAAAAAAAAAAGAAGAAGATTATTATTAAATAGAGATAATTAGTTGAAGCCATGTAAATGTGAATAAATTATTAATATTTGGTTCATTGTATAGTGGGTAGAGTGTTCGCCAATGGTTTGGGAGACCTGGGTTCAATCCCAGGTCGAGTCATACCAAAGACCTAAAAATGGTACTTGATACCTCCTTGCTTAACACTCAGCAAGGTAAAGTGGAGCAATCCAGGGAAAAGAGTAGCGCCTTCCCTTACACATCGGTGTACTAGCTTTTGAAAAGAGAGCCTCCTGGTCGCCCTCGACTACGGTCGCCAACTTTAATATTTACATAGAAATATTTGAAACCATGCTGCTGTGTGCAAATTAAAGAGGAGCACTTAATATCATATAACTGTGTTTAATGAGTTTCAAGAAACAATCACACAAAAAATCTAAATATAGACCTACAATGAATACGATTATCTGACCTGTAGGCAGAAAATAACTGTAAATGAGTTGACTGAGTGTTAACATCAATTAGCAACCAATCATTTCCATTTTATCTATATATTTGTGAGTAAACATAGAATAAATTTTACTGGATTTTCTTTTATATACTTTGAATTCAAATATATGCCAAATGTCTTTATGTGAGTTAATAGTTTTTTTTTTAAAATTAGGACTTTGTTCGATATCATTCAAGGAATTGACTTGATCTTTAAGGGGAAATGGGAACATATAATCTATCGGGAAAATCAGAGATAAATCGAAATGTTACTAATTATCTGCAATATACAAAGCTTATTATAGTACACATTGTGTACTCAATGGAGTGTATTTCACAGGAGCAAGGTACGCATTGCTTACCCAATAAAATTATTTCCTACAAAATTTCAAATATGTTTATTCATTAAGTCAAGTCTATTTCAGTTGTTTAATGGATTGCTCGATTTTAATGTCATGTCAACCTGTCTCGGATCTTTTAATGGTACCTTCATATTTACACTTTTGTGTAGATGTTTCTTTCTCTTTTTTTTTGCAGACGGTCCTATTGAATCTGAATAATTATCTATTTGATCCATAAGTGGCACAACAATAGGTTCTATCACACTGGGTCAAGTAGACCTTAGAGTAATGGCAATGAAGGGGCTTTTCACACTCTCCAGATCTCCAGAACCGGAAGCTGCACTTTAATATGCAGTTCAGAATCATACCCAAGAAACCCTGTGTGAGATGGTATTACCCCTCTGCCGGTAATACAGTTCGTATACATATATATGTATATATATTGCTCATAGACGCATGAATGCTGACAAAAATATAACACCAACAAAATTTATTATATTATTCAGAGCTATATATCCCAAGTTACGAGGAAGACCATATTTGTGTACCTATTTTTCTCCTTGCCTTTCTTTCTTTCTGTATGTATGTATGTATGTACGAATGTGTGCGTGTGTAAGTGTAAGTGTGTGCGGGTGAAAAGATGGAAATAAAAATCGATATATGACCAAAAGCTTAAAAAACAGGGTTATCATAGATGAACGCTTCTTAGTTTTTCGTAAATTTTCTTCTTAGGTAACAACAGGGGAAGTCTCAGATACAGGTGCGTGTGGTAGCTTATTCTGACTCGTTGAAACTGTAAAGTTTCAATTTTGGCAAAGTTTTGTTGTTGGCTTCTCTTTCACACACACACACACACACACACACACACACACACACACACACACACACACACACACACACACACACACTTAATAATGTTATTGTTCTTTCAAAATATCATTTAATAATGTTATTTCAATAAGGAAAAAAATCAAACAAACAAAAATGGTGATAAGATTTATTAGTCTAGACCTGCACTAACCAAAGACTTATTCCCTCCCAACTCCAGCAAGACTTACTTGAACAGATAAAACAAATAAATAACCAAATAAGAATAAATTAGCTATGTTATGACTGTTTTGTTTTACGAAGTTTATTAAATAATTTGTCGATATAAGTATGTCAAGAATATTTTCGAAGTGAGTAATGTTTCTCCGAAAAAGATATGTTTATAGTTTATTATTTGATGCTTATATCAATATATTGCCACCATTCTCGTTATGTCTATTGATATGCTTGGTTAGATTCTGTGTAACTATAACATCTATTATTCATCATAACGAGATATTTATAAGAACAAAAGGCTTAAAACGGTCTAATTTATGTATTAATGCAAGTTTTAACCGAGTTTTTAATTTATTTATAATAAACTGTCTTGTAATGGATTTGTTTTATAATTTTTCTTTCTAATAGAATCGTGTTCATTATTTAAAATTTAAGTAACTTCATTGTCCCCGTCTGTCTTTCTCTTGATATATATGTATATATATATATATATATATATATATATATATATCAGTTTGTTCATAACAGTTACATCTGACGATTGTTTCTTGTATAAATAGGATACATGATCATTTTTATATTGTCCCGCCGGTTTGCTGTCGTACACTTTTTGATTTATCAAACGCTTTTTAAATTATGGTTTATTCTTATCTATTGAATATATATATATATATATATATATATATATATATATATATATATATATATATATATATATATATATATATCATGGCGCGATATCACCACGGATATCTCTGACCCTCACACGCTAGCCCAGCCTATCGTCCATTGATTCTGGTAGGTCTTCAGCACTACATCCAGTACCGGCACTGAGCTGCTGTATGTAGGTTTGAACTGGTCTTCCTGTCTTCGCTCGTCCCTACTTATCCAGCAGTGTCCCACATGTCTGGTTCGTCTAATTTTTTGTGATAGGTGGTAGGTAGCCGCACAGCTCCTGCTTTGTGGGGTGCTGTCTCCAGGACTTGTTCAATATCTCTCGCAGCATTCTTGTGTAGTTGCTGTCAAGCTTTTTCTCCATACGTTTAGTTAGCGTCCATGTAGCGCATCCATATAGCAGTATCGACACGACTGCTGCTTGAAAGAAACTGCGCTTAATATTATCGGTCAGGTCTGACTTCGAATATATATATATATATATATATGTGTGTGTGTGTGTGTGTGTGTGTGTGTGTGTGTGAATATAATCAAAATTCACCGCTAAAAACGTTAAAACATACAGTCCTATGCAAAAGAATACAATGCAATATCACGATATTTTAAATGTAGGATAAAATAAAACAGGAAAAAACTCATGACTTTGAGATCCGCGTCCGTGATCCTCAGAAGAAATTGTATGGACATGTGTCAGTACAAGCTCACCTTTTATCTTATAGATGTAATATAGTACGTGCACACACACACACGCACACGCACACACACAAACACACACACACCAAACAATAGAGTAGGTAGAGTACCCTTTCATTTCCATTGCTCCCAGGTTCACTCTCACCTTGAATTGTTGCACCTGGTAATCTCCCATCTGTCGGTCAAATAGAATTGTTTGACACTTAAACCGTGGGCTTTATGCTAAATTGAATTGGTAGAAATAGAACCGTTTGATCATTTAATAGTGTGTAAATGAATGACTATTGTTTAATAGTATTGTTGGTGATACATAACAATACATGGAACTATTTAACTGTGTGCAAATGAGTGAGTAATATTGAATATAATTATTAGAGTTAAATAGTACTAATTGTAACTCTGCGTACCTAAATCGAATTATTCGTATAACGTAACAATGTTTGGAACGATCTGACTGTGTGCAAATGAATGAATAGTGTTGATTAGAATAATTAGTGTTAAATAACAATACTTATAATCACTTTCCTCTGGCAAATGAATGATTAATATTGAAAAGGATGATTAATGTTGGATAGAAATAATTGAAACAATATAACTGTATAGAAACAGTAGCAATGCAAGTACGCAAACGAATTAGCTCTAATTGATTTAAAAATGAAATTACCTACAAACTAAGCGGGCAAACAAATGACTGATGTTAAATTGTGACTGTTATACGGCTATACTTGAAACATTTAAATGTGTGCAAAAATGAACTCAGTCTCGTTAAAAATGTTATCTACAAAAATGTGTTAACAAATTATATATATATATATATATATATATATATATATATATATATATATATATATATATAAACAGGACATTGCATGAAATAATCTACAATGATTGATGGGATATAAAACTAAGCCAAACCAAACCAAACATCAAACTACTTGCTTAAAAATGATATAAACTTAATATACGAGGATCATTAAATACGTTTCCAGACTTTTTTCGTATGGGCATTTTTATTGATAGTACACACATGAAACTCTAGTCCCCTTCGAAGTAATCTCCTCCGGCTGCAATGCACTTGTTGTACTGTTCCAACACCTTCTGGAAGGCCCCATGGAAGTCCTCTTGTGTGAGCGTGTCAATAACCTTCGTCACAGCCTCTTTCATCTCCTCAATTGTCTCATATCGACACCCACTGAACTTAGAGAATAACCAAAAGTCACAGGGAGCTAGGTCTGGACTATAGGGAGGGTGAGGAACTGTGTTGATGCTCATCTTGGTCAAATAGTCTTTGACAAGGATGGAGTTGTGGACTGGTGCATTGTCCTGGTGGAAATGCCACTGGCCCGGTTTGAAGATTGCTAGCCTTTTCCGACGGAATCTCTTCCTGAACTCCCTTAAAACCTCAACATAGTAATTATAACCCTAACCCTAACCCTTTGGCCAATCAATTCTTGTGTATTGACTTTCTTACCCCTCCCACACCTCTCATCATCCCTTACAGACTCCCTGCCTTCCTTAAATCTCTTATGCCACTCAAAATCTGATGCTCGATTCATGCAAGATGGTCAAAAAGCAGTCTGAAGCATTCCATACGTTTCTGTGGCATTTTTTCCAAGTTTAAAACATAATTTTATTGCATATCGTTCTTCTAAAGTGTCCTCACATCCAGATTGCATTTTTGAAATTCACCAGCTGTAACAATCAGGCTTTAGTAGGGTGTATGGCACTTCCTTCTGTAGCCGAAATTTTGAAATCATAAAAATTGGTCTGTCATCTCATAAGATGTATAGCAATAGCATACTGATTGTTCAAGAGTCTACAGCAATTTTAAATACTTATACAAAAAAAGCCTGGAAACTTATTGAATGTACCACGTATTTAATATACACATAAACTAGATTCGGCGTTAAGAACTTACAAAGGTTGACATGCCATAAAATCCGACCAACCAATAACCAATTGACACGATTAATCCATTGACGAGGGAGCCCATGTTACATAATGTCTAAAGTGCTTAACTGCGGCCTCGAAGTAAGCGAGTTCGAACTCCAGTCGTTCTAATACGTTCACTTTTGGACAAATACATTTGGGAAAGGTATGCATCTCTTTATCCCCCTTGCTATGGATTGAATTGTATCATTGCTGTTCTTCTACAAAGATGGCTTTGGCGTAAATAACCCACCAAGTTTGATTTGCCATTAAACTAAGAAACCCAAACAAACCAAATTAGTTCTGAAAATCAAGTAAGTGTAGAGTACACCTTCATTGTCATTACTTCCATGTCCACTCAGACACGGAGTGGTAGTTTCCGTTAGAGCCCCATCTAGGGAAACCAAAGATGACAAAACAATAAGTAGCATTCACTATGCATTTCACTAGGGAAACCAAAGATATCAAAATAAACCAAAGTATTGACTATGCATTTCTCTAGAGAAACCAAAGATAGCAAAACAAACCAAAGTACTGACTATGCATTTCACTCGAGAAACCAAAGATAGTAAAACAAACCAAAGTATTGACTATGTATTTCACTAGGGAAACCAAAGATAGCAAAACAAACCAAATTATTGACTATGCATTTCACTAGGGAAACCAAAGCATTGACTATGCATTTCTCCGGCAATGAACAAGAGTCTTGCATTTCGGGCTAATAAGAACCTATACTCATAGAGACGGTCTACTTTTTCTCAGCTGTAATGACGCCTTTTTTTGTGAGGAAAATGTTGCCCGTGTAGTCCATCTCTAGAAATAAAAGTCCAAGAACACTGCGTAGTATAAATGTGTTTGTTGTAGAAGAGTTTACTGGACATTTGCAACGTGATTTATGATATTCAAACGTGTGTCTGGTATGTGTGACACACCTCTCGCAGCTCCTCGTACTGATAAACTTCTCTGAAACAATTCTGTTATGGCCGGTGATTCATCTAGTGGTCTCACATTTCTTTACGGCCACAAGAAATACAACCGAGTGAGTAGGAGAAAAAAGAACAAAGAACAAACGAACAATATGGCTTTGGGTTAACTCAAAGTGCCAGAAGGGTAGTTTTGTGACACTGCAATCCCGTGCATCAGTAGACTATCGCCGGCGTGTATTTTTCGCAAAATTTCGACAAAGCTACAAGGAATGCCAACTCATCTTATCTGTCTTCCTCACTGCCCCTGGACTCTATCTCACGTCGACTGGTCTCTTCTGCTATCCATTGTCGACTACCCCTCTGCGTCTCCCTTCACCAACTGACCTCTCTGAGATCCTTTTCCAACTCCCTTCCTCCCCCACTTCCGGTCTCGTCAGAGATCTCGAGTCCAAGCCCATTGTTCAGTTTTGCGCCAAGACAGACAAATGGATCGTCTGCTCAGCGGACCACCCACATAGTGTCACATATGAAATTATCGTGTTGCTGTTTTTTTTTTTCTCCGGAGTGAATCAGGGAATTCAAGCTTTCGAATTAACATCGCGATGTAATGAAAAGGGAAAGTTTTGTATCCACACAAGGTGAAAGTGACTATGAAAAAATCTAATGCCTCCACCAAATGCAGAACGATTTTTTAAAAAAGAAAGTTAGGTATATATAAGAAGCGAGAGAATTCATTGCTTATCCAATAAAATGTATTCCGAACAAAATTTGAAAAAATATCTTTATTCTTTTTAAACTTAAATATATTATCTATTTCATTTGTATCATACACCAGTGAAAGGAGATTCAGGGAATGTTTTCGATTGCAATGATTACTTTAAACTTATAAGCAAACATCCGCCTTTGGAAATCTATATCTCTAATATGCAAAATTCAGTTTACTGTAATCGATTTCCATGATGACGTATAATACAAAATTGGATAAAGTCTATCATCAGCCAGAACGCAGAATGTTCAGAATCAGTCGCATCTGCTGATTTATAGAAAGAGAAAGTGAGTCTTTAAGCATAGTGTTTTTCCATATTTTCCTCGCAAGGAATATACATGTTCTTTTTTTATTGTTTCAGTTGAATTCATTTTCTAATAATTTTTTAATGGTGACATTAAGATAAACAATTCAATAATGCAAATAGAAAGTATTATAATTCAGTGGTATAAACTTTTACAAATTTGTTAAATTTTGTTTAGAAGGCTATTTGTAAGTGCAAACGCTTGAAAAAAAAATCTAGTTAACATTTTGGAGGCAATTTGATTCATATAATTTAATTTTCAGTTACTGTTAATTATCTTTAATTTCAGATGCAAAATCATAACAGTGTTATTTGCTTATCTCAGTAAATTTCTAAGGACATACAATTGGGATATAATATATCCTATCTCATTTGAAGAAATAAAGGGTTCCGTTCAATATTCCTAAAACATTTTTTACGATGACCGGTTCCTGTCAAATAAGTAAAGTTGTCGATAGCTACAACACTAGGAGAGGGTGCAACTCCTTTGCCTGGATTGCTCCACTTTACCCTTGATCCCTACATTATATTGCTGAGTGTTAGGCAAGGAAGCATCAAGTACCATGTTTTGAGTCTTTGGTATGACTCGACCGGGAATTGAACCCAGATCTGCCAGGTCATTGGCGAACACTCTAACCATCATGCCAATGTCCGATTGAAAGAAAGTAGAGTTGGCGACCGTAGTCGAGGGTGACCCAAAGGCTCCATTTTCAATAACTCCTACACCGAGGTGTAGAAGAGGGCGCTACTCCTTCCCTCGGATTGCTTCACTTTACCTTTGATACGTACCTTAAAATGCTGAGTGTTATGTCTTTGCTATGATGTGACCTGTGATTGAACCCTAGTCTCCTGGGCCATTGACGAACTCTCTATCCACTAGGGTGTAAATTTAGACGAATAGCGTAATAGATACAGTACACACAGAGAAAATTAATATAGTATTCATATACTTTTCTATAACTATGCCCATGAATAGCATGTACTGGACTGAGTTAATATATATATATATATATATATATATATATATATATATATATATATATATATATATCATGCAATATCTATTTTCGCGTGGTTAAAGTACCAAGTCCGCAAATTATCTAGTAATACAGGTTATTTTATCTTGTCATAAAAATATTTCCATTTCATTCAGTTTTGCATTCTAGAATCGATGCTTAGATTTTAAAAAAAGATCCTTTTTGGCTGTTTTTACTGACAAATCAATTTCATATTTTGAACATTGATATAATTTAAGCCAAATTGATTAAGTTTATCTTATAAGTTTGGCAAAACGTGTCTGAGTGAACTCAGTATCAAAATACTGCAGTTAGAGTCTAGTGGTAATTTCTGTTGAAAAGTATATAGAAAAGTAGTTTCACTGTTTTATGCGTGTGTTTGATTGCGCCAAAAATAACGTGATTTGAGCAATTGACTATATGACCGGCAGTGGAAAGCAAAAGAATATTTTGTTGTGATCAAATTTGGAGTTTGAAAATGACAGAGCAAGACTTGTTACTTCAAAAGGAGTAGTCTGTCTCATTACGTCCGGTTGCGAACCGACAGAAGCTAATTTCTTCTTTTTCAAGCTTTGCTATGATATACAGACATAATAACCTAAATCAGACAGTGGACTGTTTTTTCAAAAAAATTTTGTTTGTTTTTGTTTGGCAAACTACGGACAGAGAACAAAAAAGAAAAGAAAAAGAAAAAACAAAGCGTGGAGAGAAAGAGAGAGAGAGAGAGAGAGAGGTCATTTACCATGTTCGACTCCTCTGAATCAAGATAATTGAGTTGGTGTTATGTGCATGTTTTTCTCTGTGTACATCAAGTGAAAGATGGCGATTTTAGAATTTGGTGGTATTTGTGGCAACTTTTTTTTTCGTTTTTCGTTTTTCTTCCTTGTGAATTGTATCTCAAAGATGGCGAAAAGAGAAAGAAATGGAAGAAAAGTCGGTTGAATGAGAAAGATAGAACCAAAAGGAGTGAGTGGTTTTTTTTTTTTCTTTTAGCAATGAAGTAGCAACTCATACAAAAAAGTTGTTATGCACTCTCTGATGGTGTAATTATTGGAAGGAAAAATAAAACAACCCACAATATTTCTTTACCCTCACGTAGACAAGTGAATACTTAGTTTTTAGGCTGGTATAATGGAATTGTTTTAATTATAAGAAACACAAGAATCTTTATCTTCACTGTTGTACATTTAGCATTTATTTAATAATATAAACATCCCTGAGGAGAAACGAAATAAAAACAAAACCCAGAAAATTGAATCAAGACAATAAACCAATCCATTCATCAAAGAGTATGTTATGCCGAGTTTTGATTGAAATATATAGAAATTATTGTATTACAAAGAGCATAAAAAAAAAGAAAAAAAAATCTAACCACATACATAGCCCGATTTGTGGTTAATGTAGTTGCATATATCCCAACGGTTCCAGAGTTCCGTTTTCAAGACTAACTAAAAGCCATTCTTTCGACATCTGATTATTATGGCATCCAAGCCTTTCTTATACTCATCACACACTTCTTCATGAATCATATGTCCTTGCTCTGAATTGAAATAATTAAACTTTGTTAAATATTTACCCAACCCCTTCATCATGAGCAGGATACATTTCTGATCAATTTTTAAATGGAGTAAAGCTGATTTGAATTTTCTTTTCCTAGATTAAAAAATTAAATGATTAAGGATTGACATTTTAACGGATTAAGTAAATGTAACTGATACGCTTCTATCTGCTTTGTCACGTGTAAATTTCTTTTAGTTTAATTGATTCACTCGAAAGGTACAATACTTATAGCAAATCTTATCAGTTAGTTAAGATTATAAGCATTAAATTCGAATTCTTTAACGTATATAACTACTTTTTCGCTAAACCCCTCTGCCACGGGTAGGATGTGACACAAGGTCAATCTTTAATCGGAGTAAAGCTGGTTTGAATTAAATTTTCCTTTTAGAATCGTTGCCTAATCAAGGCTAAAGAACTCAGTCGACCCTACTATTTACCAATTGTTGGAGAGAAAAGAGGCAGATTCATGCCTTTCCCAACGGCATAAACCCCAAGAGACTCGCAAACAGCCTCTGTCACTTTTGGACTTGGATCGCAGATTTAATTTCCTACGACAATAACCGGTACGCTAAGCGCCTCTCCCAAAGAAAAACTCATGTACATGGTCTATGGTTTGGTTTTATAGCATATCAAACATTGCAGGTTATTTGATGCCAGAACCTGAGTTCTTTTTTGCACACTGTTAAATGTTAGTAATTTGTTTCCACACAGCGGTTTGGTTTGGTTTTCTTTTATGGCATATCAATCATTGTAGAATATCTAATGCTAAATCTGGTTTATTCATATGTATTAGATATATATGATTGGTAAACATAAATCAAAGTTAAACATTTCTAAGTATTGCTATGTATCACTTACAATTCAATTAACATCAATAATTTATTTACATACAATTAAATGATCAAATAATTCTATTTTAAACAATTCAATTTACAATTAGTCATTTCTTTGTGCTAAATTTAAATATCAAACAGATCTATTTGACCCATAGATAGGATCCTATCAGGTGCTACCACTCCAGGCCAGAGTAGACTGGGGACATATGGCAATGAAGGGGTAATCCGCAATATCCAAAGCTCCAGCATTACTGGAGCCTCACCATCAGATTATTTAGTGTGATATCCAGGACATTCGTTGGGGGAATCTGACCCCTCTACAGAGATGCAGTCGGTGTATTCTACAGCCCCAGCTAACTGGGCAGTGTACATAGTCAGTCTTCTAGTAAATATAAATCCATTTTTCTCATCAGTTGAAGAGTGTAGTATTCAAACGTCGCTAATAGCCATATAAGATTTATTCTAAGGTACTCAAAACCTCTTTGTTTGGAAAATTGACGAATCACGCCCTTTCCATTCCGTTTACCAATATTTTTAGAGGCACGAAGCGATTTGTTGAAATTACAAAATAGCCAGTGAATAAGTTGAGTTGTTCTTGTATCAGCGATTTATTATGATATTCATACTTTTATTTACGAAAGAGTGAAGGATTCAAATAAATATTCCATGTTTCTATTCCTTTTATAGATAAGTTGGATCATTAAAAATGACGCAGACCCCATAAAATTATAATTCATCGCTAAATTATCTCGAAATGTTTTTATTCTCTTAGGGCATTTAAGAAAATTTATTCTTGGATGAAAATATAACTAAAATGTGACGTTTTTACTTGATAAAAGTTACATATATACATCTCTATATACAAACTTGGAGTGATGTTCATTTTATATAATTAAAAAGATGCATGACGAGAATGCTAATGTTGTGAGTTTTTGGGCATCTTTTGAATTATTTCAAAATAAAACTGAATCTTTGAGTATTTATTTACCTAAGCCCTCTGCCATGGGGAGGTAATAACACAATCTCAATTCTCTCTGGCGAATTACAGCTGGTTTAATTTCAGTATTTTCCTTCTACTTTCGGTCAAAAATCAAGGAATTACGTCACTTAGAGCATGTCCACCTGATTTTTTATCTATTTACCTCTTTGTAATTTAATTACAGACAAGACGCAAAATATTCACGTTTAATAGGTGAACATTATAGCTTCATAAGATATAGCTTAAACAAACGTTACTTTGTTTAAGCTATATCTTATGAAGCTATAAATCGTTTAGATCAATGATATATTTCCCCAAGCAATGCAGGGGAAAATATTATGGAATAATCCAATATTGAGGAAAAAATTCATTAACAAAAATAAAGTTAATTATTAGTTGCTTCTCCTCGAGATTTTACGATAGCCAAAATTCTTTTACGAATGGATTTAATTGTGTAAACAATATTCTTTTTTCAAAATATATTCAACTTTCCCGAATCACTGTTCACAGATCTTTTTAGACGAATTTTTTCCATGGATGATTTTAAAAAATCTCACCTTAAATTTTCATTTGGATTTAGTTCAGGACTGTTCACTCTTGATTGATTTTATATCCCTTTTGGAAGAAAAGTTTCCATACCCTTTATTCGATGTTCAAATGCATTATCGTCTTGAAAAATGACTTCATTGTCTCCAAACCAATTTTCTGTCAATGGCATTAGAAAATTAACCAGGATTTTTATAATTTATGAAGCCGAAAGGGCATAAAGACTTTTGTAATGATATAGGGCAATCAGTATTTTTTTATTCATTCGAAGACAGGTTGTGATTGACTTAATTGCATTTTTCCATTGGTCTCGTAATCCAGTTTGACCGTAAAGTGCTACTCATATAACATGTCTGGGGCAGGAATAGCCTGGCTTAGCCCTTCCCACTCCCTATCTACAACTGACATGAATTCAAAATTTTCTTTCTCTTAGTGTAGTCTCTTAAGCAAGATTAAAGGGCTCACTTTGCGCATTTATTTACGCATTTCTAGAGCGAGAATAGTTGGATTTATACCTTTACCCTGTATTATAGGAAAATGTAAGCAAAATCGTTCAGGATTTGAACTCAAGTAGCCGAGTCCACTTCTGATAACCGTTTCACCACAAAGGCCTAGTGTATCTAACATTTTAAAATCGAGATGTGGGAATTGAGCCATCGGTAGAGCCCGCCAAGCTTTACTATTGGTACAAGTAAACTTTCACGTTGTATAAAAAGCAGAAAATGAAAATAGGCTCAAACAACAGTAATAACAACTATACACCGACGAACTCAGAGATTAAACTGATACAATTTAGTTTTTCTTACTTTTCTTCTCTTTTTTTTCTCCCCAACATCTGTCATCAAAGTTTTATCAGACAAGATCATATGTGCCACTACTGCTGTTATTTTTTCTTCGTTTGTTTGCTAAAATATATGTAATTGTTCTTAACGTCGAAATCAATTTTTACATCTGAATAGTTTGACGCGGGAAACTTACCGAATAAAAAAGAGTAAAAACGATGACAGATGTTAATGATGCAGTTACAACTATTAAGCAACTTTATCTGAATTACTGTGTTACACCTCACACATAATATTTAATGGGTGGTAGAGAGCATCATCTTGACAGCTAGTGCTCATTACCACAAACTCTTCGGAGACAGCCATTATTTGAAAATCAATGAAAACGAGGACTTCGCTCGCTTCATTTAAATATTTGTTGCTATTATCAATTTCACCAGTCGTTATTATCAATAAGCTGAAGATTGAATACTGAAACGTCCAAATTTGTACGACAATTACCGGATCGGTGCAACTTGTTTCTCTACCCACTTATAATAATATTTTTTAATATCTGTATGGGAATTTTGTTATATCAAATAAAGAGGAATACTTGAAACTATATAACTGTGTGCAAAAATTATTATTAACAATGAATAGTTACTTGAAACCATATTATCATGTATGAATTATTAGGATCAGACAAGAATAGTTGAAACCATATAACTGCGGGCAAATTATTTCCTGCTTGTTTTATTTTTTTAATAGCGTATCAATCTCCTAGAGTTATCTAATGCCAAATCCACCCTTCTAGAAGAACAGTAGTGGTATTGTTTAACCCATAGCTGGGAGGATAAGGGGGTTCATAACTTTCCCAAGGATATTTGTCCGAAAGTGAACGTAATAGCGTGACTGGAGTTCGAACTCCCATACTACGATTCCATAGTTCAGCGCTTTAACCATTACACTACATCCTTATTTGTCTAAAGAAAAGTTACAGCAAGCAATAATTGTTTGAAATATGTTATATCTTGAAACTATATAATTGCCTTATTACTAGTAACCATAAAATTTTATATAAATTATCTAGATGAAGAATAGTTATTACAAGTTAGAATTGTTTTATTCGGGTCTTGAAACCATTTAAATGCGTGGAATAAAATACTGTTTTCAGAATTAAATACATAGACAATGTTTGACATTCCACAAACCAACTTACCAACTAACCGTTCGAAATTAAGATATGACAGGATTTCTGTTGTAACAGTCTTATTGTTTTTTTAACTTACTAAGATAAATCATGTTGATTAACATCCGGGTAAGAAACAATAAAGACCTAATAAATCTTTCTAATGTTTCAATAATCATAAAGCAATTTTTTCGTATCAGTGTAACAGCTCTCATTAAAAATTAGCTGGGCAGTCAAATGCATTATTTTGATGGGTAATGTTTGTTACCAAAAACTTTCTGGACACAGTGTTCATTTGTAAATCAGTCAAAACAAGACCTTCTTGAAATAAGTAATTAAAATCAGTTCCTCAATTGGTAACGACCAAAAGCTTGAAAATTAGATACTGAAAGGTCATCATTTTTATGATAAAGGCCGGCTCAGTCATTAGCAACGAATTTCTATGTTTCTGTAGATCGAAATTTTAAATCTATATTACAACCTTAAAAAAGCTTAGAATATGAAGAGTAACATTCTGAGAAGATTAACCAAAAACTCGTTCACAGTTTATGTTATAATGAGTGATCTCTTATGAACGTAGTGTTGAAAAAATCTCGATTAAGCTTAAAAGGGAAAAGGATTATTATTTTTCATTTTTTATTAGAATTTTTTGGGTGTCTGAGAAAATTAAATAACATGGATAAACGATGTTCCATGCAAATTGACTGAAAGATGAGTACGAGGTTGTTGCTTGATTTTATGACATGTCAACCCTTTTCAGATAACTAAGTGCTGAATTCAGTTTTTTTATGACAAAGCGTAGTATAGTTTTAAATAAATGAGGATAATCTGTTAACAAATAGAGATTTCATTAATTCTGAGTACAGATGGTTCGTACTTAGTACTACCATGGTTTCAGGTATTTCTATTTAATACTGATGATCTATTCACAATGATATGGTTTTAAGTAACTATTCCTATTTAATAATAATCAGTATTCATTTGCACTCAATTATTAGGTTTCAGCAAACGATTATAACTTAAAAGAGCTATTCTTGATACATTAATCTGTTCACAGTTTTATGGCTTCAATATCTAATAATAAAATTTTTCAAATAGATCTATTTGACCCATAGAAGTGAGCTTAATATGTTGTATTTTGACCTTTTGACCCGGCCAAAAATGCCATTCCAAGGTGATGCACCGAAAGGAGGTGACACATTCTAATGGCAGTTATGAGAGGAAATCGCGTGGGCGGAAATTGGCTGATGAAATGGGACGAGCTAAAAAATTCCCATGGTACACTCATAGACTGATGCACCGGAAGAGAGTGACCTCTGAACTGCATGACAGTTATTTCCGCTTGATAACGATTAAACATTCGATTTCAAAGATCGAGTGGGCGTCGAACGATTATATAACTCAGTTGAGTTCGACGAACCAGGTAGTTGCCAGTAGAGTTCCAGCCAGTTGGAGATGATGTGTTAAGGAAAGCCACATCAGACCGAAGGGGCTTTGAGGCCCTGATGAGTTGGGGTCCAGAGAAGATGCTGATAAGATGCAATAAAGAAAGCCAGCACCCAGCAGAGTGGACCCCAGGGCTCCGGTTGAGCATCAGAAGAACAAGAAAGACACTACGTGACGGCCATAAGTTTGGGGTCAAAATATTTCAGTTATGTTCGATCTCCAGCTCCCTCTCACAGTAAAACCCCACACAACCTTTTCGAACCCTTGCAATAAAGTGAGAGGTAAATATTTTGTTTAAAAAGTCTTCCTGCATCTGTCTTTGTCACAGCGTCTGTTTTATTATTGCGTCGTTATGATACGGCACATGAGAATATAACAAATAAGCAATACCAAAACAAAGTGGGCTCATGTGCAATGACAACGCTTCTCGCCAGAACTTCAAAACTGGAGCATCACCAGTATATGCAATTTGGTTTCATTCACAGAACTTCCTTCTGTGGATGTCTTATTCCTTTTCAGAGAAGACGGTCGACGTATTCAAGCTTTCAGTGCGCTGACAAGTTTTTACGATGAAAAGGTTTTGCTGTATGATTAGATTAAACTTTATTTATCTTGCTGGTCTTCGTAATCGATTCGGTAAGGCGTACACCATGTCAGATTGTTTCCTAAGGTTGCGAATTGAAGAGTTGGAGAAGGCTAACTCTATTCTTAATCTGTGCCGCTTACGGTCGTAGAATTTGAAAAAAAAGTAAGAATTACATTCAAAATCAGTAAGATGAAAGATTAACCAGTCGAAAAGGGATCTTGCATTCCGACAGTTCAATCAGAAATGTACACCATCCAGCAAAAAGGACTTATATATATATATATATATATATATATATATATATATATATATATATATATATGTATTTAATTCAAAGAAAGAATACTGAACACTGAGCATAAAAAAGCCCTATTGATTAGTGTCACATGTCTATGCAAGTGGCATTTAGAAAGCTTGTATTAAAAGATGCTAGTCATTATGGAAGGAAACTTTTCGCTTTCTTTGGTTTTCACGGTGTTCTGATGGGATAGTAAAGTCCACACTAATGTATATAATCTTTTATTTTTGTTAATTATCAAGAGATCTGGTCTCCTGACTCATCAAGTGATCTGTTTGAAAGTTAAAATCCCAGATTATTTAATGTGTTTCATTCTCTTGGACTGATTTTGGTTTGTGCATATACAATTTGTTCGTATGGCCAAATTAAATATTCTCGCACAATTCTTAGTGGATCATATTCCCATCAAGATGTGTCCAGTTTTATACTTCCTCTGTGCTATTTTGCTACATTCACTTATTATGGGATTAACCATTTCGTCTTTGTCACTCCATAAACTACACTTATTATTATGCTGCGTATCGTCAATTTTCGCTTTTATGTAACAGAAGTAATTTTATGCTGAAGTAATGCATGAAGTAATTTTATGCTGCTACTAGAAGGGATTCTCTCTTAAGTTTTCCCTTCTGAAGTGATGTCTATGTCTTTCAATATCTGTTTCCTTAGTTTTTCTTGTTCTTTTTGTCCATATGTTGTCAGTGCTATTATTGGCTGTTGTTATAAATCTTTCTTTGCTGTTTTTTATTAAGTCCTTAAGTCCTATTATTGATACATCCACACTATTTTCAATGCTGGCAAGTCCTCCTCTTTCTTTTCTTAACACGTATAGACTGTCTATATCCTCAACCAAATGTAAAGCTTAAGTGTATCGTCATCAACTTTCTTGTCCTCTTGTTCATTGTCTGAGTTCTCTCCATGTCAATTTTAAGAATGGTCCCGAGTATCTTACGAGGATGACTGCCAAGGTGTTTATCCGATTAATGAGATTTCTGCTTCTGAGCTTAATTTCTAGAAGTTTTCTCGTAATATAGTCTTCCTTTCTGTCATAATTTTCTTTATTAACACTTCCGTGTTACTCTTTTCTCATTTTCCTTATAAATCTCCTTATTTGATGGTGTCCACCTCCAATATTACCAAGTACTTGTAATTTTCCTTTTCTGCAAGCGTTCTGATTCTTTCTTAGTTTTACCCCCTTTTAATCATGAGTATAATACATTTTTCTTTATCAAGTTCCAATCTGGTTGTATATTCTTATAGTTTGTGTCACAGTTTTCAATTCTTTTTCAAATTTTTTAAACAGCTCCATGTCGTCCATGTATATAAGGTGATTGATTTCTGCGATTTTCAGAATTAGTAACATTCTGAGCATTTCCAAACTATGTAATTGAGTGACATCATTGCTATTAAAAATACTAAAGGGAAAAGCGTATCTCCTCGGAACATGCCACTTGGATTTTCAGCTCATCTAGAGTTTTCCCTCCTGATTTTAATTCCCCTTTCCAGTTTTCATAGATTCCGTGATGAATTTTATGATTTTGTAGGATATATTGTATATTTTCTGACAATTCACCATCTAGCTTTTGCTCGCCTTGATGACATGATGATCATTGTTCTGTAAATCACCAGTTCCTCTTGTTCCCGTGTAGCATCCTTTCTGTTTGTTATATATCGTACCTGTGAACATTAATGAATATGTCCCGTTCCACATAAATACGTTGAACACTATCGTAAGAGGGATTAACATACTGATTAAGTAGTACACCACTAGCTGTAGATTACCTTCTTCTCGTCGCAGGTGAGTATTGTATTTTGTTAATCTTATGAAGATTTCCATTTCATTTCCAACCTCGGTTTTGGTTATTTCTCATTCAGTAACGTTTTGTTAGGTCACAACACTGTTATTCCGTAAACAGTTTACCCTAATCTGTGCGATTAGGATTTTCTACATCACAGGTTTATATAATCAAAACCCGAGGGACAGATGGATGATGGGATGCATCCTCCCTTTCTCTATAAAAAGGGCGACCTAGGATTAGTCAAGAACTACCGAGGTATAGCACTAACATCCATAGCGGCCAAAATATATAACGTCCTACTACGCAACCGCATAGAACCTAAAATTGACAACATACTAAGGAAGAACCAAAATGGCTTCCGGAAAAATAGATCCACGACATCACAAATTTTGACAATCCGTGGAATTCTTGAATGTGTACGCGCAAAAAGCCTTCAGGCAACTATATTATTTGTCGACTTTACCAAGGCCTTTGACTCCATTCACAGAGGAAAGATGGAGCAAATTCTACTCGATTACGGCCTACCAAAAGAAACCGTCGCAGCCATAATGATTCTCTACAGAAACACCAAGGTAAAAGTCCGTTTTGATGGAGACACAGACTACCTCGACATTGTAGCAGATGTATTGCAAAGAAACACATTAGCCCCATAGCTCTTTATCATCTATCTAGACTACGTGCTTAGAACAACTATCGATAAAATCAAAGAAAATGGTTTTAAGCTAACAAAGGAAAGAAGAAGAAGGTACCAGGTTAAAACAATTACCGATGCTGACTACGCCGATGACATAGCGCTTCTGGTAAATACACACACCCAAGTCGAAACCCTGCGACATAGTCTGGAACGTGCCGCTGCAGGCATTAACCTCCATGTCAATGCAAACAAAACGGAATATATGTGCTTTAATCAAACAGGCGACATCTCCTCAATAAACGGTAGCCCACTGGAACTAGTCTTCCAGTTCACCTACCTAGGAAGCAGTGTTTCATCAACCGAGACAGACATCAATACTCGACTAGCAAAGGCACGGGCAGCTATCGATAGGCTATCGGTCAGACCTGACCGATAAAATGAAACGCAGTTTCTTCCAAGCAGCGTTCGTGTCAATACTGCTATATGGATGCACTACATGGACGCTAACTAAACAGTTGGAGAAAAAGCATAACGGCAACTACACAAGAATGCTGCGAGCAATATTTAACAAATCACGGTGGCAACATCCCACAAAGCGGCAGCAGTACGGCTACCAACTACCCATCACGAAAACTATTAAAGTTAGAGGAACCAGATATGCGGGACACTGCTGGAGAAGTAGGGACGAGCTCATAAGTGATGTACTCTTGTGAACCCCTTCACATGGCCGAGCAAAGGCAGCACGACCAGCTCAAACATACAGCAGCTCTGTGTAGATACGGGATGCATCCCTGAGGACTTACCGGAAATGATGGACGATAGAGAGGGGTGGCGAGAGAGGGTCAGGGATATCCGTACTGGTGGCGTGACATAATGATGATGATGATGATGATGACATCACAGGCAGATGTGTTATTTGTCTATAGTTGCTGAGGGTGTTTCTCTTTTGGGGGCTCATTCTGAATCAGGTTAGTTTTCCCGTTCATCCTCCATTCTCGTATTCTCGCTTCTTCTAAGCATGTATTCAGTTCAAGAACCAGTCAGTCAGATAGAAGCGAATTGTAAAACGTTAATCCATGTATGTTGTCATTGTCAGGTGTTTCCAATTCGGTACTTTTTGGAGTTTTGCTCAAAACGATTTCAGGTGTATGTCCACTTCAGAGCTTTCTTCAAGACATTGTAATCCTTTTTCTTGTTATCTATCCATTCGGACTATCTATTACGTTTTTTCCGTTTCCATATTTTACTCAAAATTCTTTGCATCCGTTTGTTGGTTTGCTCTCGTGCATTCTCCCCCTACTTGTTGGTTGAAATTTCTTTCGTTGTTTTTAAATATCCTGTTTAATTAGTATTATTTGACACTGTCTTGGTATCTTTTAAGTCTCCTTTCTTTCACCAATATCTTTTGATCCATCTTTTTCAAGTTGCATTAACGGATGTGTTTGCTGCTTTGTTGTCATCCCAACATATCCCACTGTATTTTCCCTCCTTAGAAGTTTCACTTGTTGTCAGAGCTTCTTTCCTTATCCTTCTATCCTAATTTCCTATCCAGTCTTTGTATTTCCGTTCAGGTTCCTTTGGGGAACTTTGATTCTATAACAGACAAGTTTCGCTCTGGTGGAAATTAACTCGTTTTGTTCTGTGATGTTGCCCGTTGAGATCTTTTAACTTTTTTAACATTTTTCCAGCCTTAGTTTCTGAAAGTTATATAGTCTATTCAGTTATGATTTTCTTTATTAACACTACATTTATTTTTTGGCTTCCTTCTTTAACATATGTTTTGTGGGCAGTGGGCTGTGACGTTTTGGTTATTTGAATTTTGCTTTTCTATTCGATTCGGGTTTTTTTAATCTTTTCAGTATTAAGTGTTTCGATTCAAGTCAGGTTGATCTTGTTGATATACTTCTCTATTCATTTGTCAATAAGTAAGTAAAGTTAGCGACCATAGTCGAGGGTGACCCGAAGGCTCCCTTTTCGATAGCTACTACACCAAGGTGTAGGGGAGGGCGCTACTCCATTCCCTGGATTGCTCCAATTTACCCTTGAACCGTACCTTATAATGCTGAGTGTTCAGCAAGGTGGTATCAAGTTCCATTTTTAAAGTCTTTGGTATGACTCGACCTGGGATTGAACCCAGGTCTCCCGGGCCATTGGCGAACACTCTAACCGCTGGGCCATTCAAGATCAGAAAAACAACCCTTCTTTAATATCCCTCAAACTTGGTCAACAAGTCTTTGGCTAGCTATTTTTGCATAATAACACATATTCATTTTTGTTATTATTTTTTTCATTACATTCTCCGCCCACCATTTTCAATTTTCGAACGTAGGATTTGAAATTCAAGTGATGAATCATTCAATCTTTACTCATATTCACTTGATTATAAACGCAAAAGCAAAACAAATTTGTGGTAGCATAGCTTAAATTTGAAACTTAGAATTTTCGCAGAGTTCAGGAATCTTCAACTTCTATGTAAAGTAAATCATTTGATTTACATTCATTGTCAGGCTGGGATAATTGCTTTACCATACATTTAAGCTCGGGCTGCGGTCAATTTTAATCTCCTCGGGAGACGCGACCAAATTTTTTTGTTTGGTTTTTCCCACAGTTCTTCCTCCTCCTCCATAGAATTATTATCATCATTATTATTATTATTATTATTATTATTATTATTATTATTATTATTGCTGTGGTTATTGATAAATATGAGTATTTTCATAGCATCTAATTTCATATAAAATGATTTGTATATGATAGGAATACTTGATCATATAACTCTGTGCAAACAAAAGATTATAGACCATAAAAAAGAAGTTCACTTGAAAATAATACAATGGCACATTGAAAATATAGTTATCATTAAAATCAAACATTTAGAAATGAATCAATTTTCGGCATTAGATAACCCACTAGGAGTTGATATGCAGTTAAACAAATGAAACAAAGCAAATTTTTATATAGGAATACTTGACCGAATATCTGCGTGGAAATGATTATAATAATAAAGTCGAGGGTAACCCGAAGGCTGCCTTTTCGATAGCTACTACACCAAGGTGTAGGCGGGGTACTACTCCTTTCCCTGCATTGCTCCACTTTATCCTTACCTAATAATGCTGAGTGTTAAGCAAGGTAGCATCAAGTACCATTTTTTGAGTCTTTGGTATGACTCGACCAGGGATTGAACCCATGTCTTCCGGGCCATTAGCGATCACTCTAACCAATGTCCGGTGAATTATTATAGACAAATAAAAAATGTAACTCCAAAAAAAAGGAAGGAACATTGAAAGTTTGTTACTAAAGCAATAAACCAAAGCAGCCAAATCAAATGTCATGAATTGCTTTTATCTTTTAAGTACTCAGTTTTCATTCTGGTTGAAAGATGGTCGTTGATTTTTAGACTGGTAATGTCTACTTAACGATGGTGTATCATTTAGCAAAACATTTCCCGTGCTAAATTCTGTAAATAATTTTGACATATCCATTCACAGAAACATTTTCATAAACTGAACTCATCGAGTTTTTATCTATCTTGATATAAAAACATTAGAATAAAAAAAAATATTTTTATTTTCTTCCATCTTCACTGATAGAATGAATATAACATATGGTGTGTTTCGGAATTGTCGAAACGAATTAGTCACGTCCAAAATCTTTCCTGTTGACCTTATTCTCTTTTTTATTTCTGATTTTTGCTGGGAAATAGTTAACATTTTGATATATTCAAAAATAGAACAAACTCATACCTTGGACGATGGAACACATATTACGAAACGAAGTCTTTCAGGTTTGTTCCTGTAAGATGCAAAGGGAAGTTCAATTTCAACTTATTTTCACACAAAATACAGATTTTCAAGTTGGTCAAGAAATTTGAAACTTATAGCCCTAGTGAATATCGTAGGCCAAAGGCCTCTCACCATCTGGGCTGCCGATAACAATTAGAACACATAAAAAAGTCACCAGGGTTCAAGAGTCTGTCCAGATGTTTGCGACGAAGAAGCCAAGAACTCGGAATTTCTGTATTTTCTGTTGGGAGCATTCTGATTAAGAATCTCAAACTTGATCTCTAACTTTATGCAAACCAAGCACCAACCGACCCAGTGTACTGTTACACACCAAATGTACAGTTGTAATATTACACAGCACAAAAATAAATTTTCAACGCTACGGTATTCAAATGGAAGTTTGTGCTGGTACGGTCCCAACAGACATGTGTACTACTACTACTCTAGTACTACTACTACTACTACTACTACTACTACTCAAAGACATTTGTATCACCATGTCGAACGGGTTTATGCATGTGGCGTCACATCTTAAGTGATAACGTCCACGGGAGAAAAAGTGACGAAAGCACAAAAAAACTCGTCTTGGTTCATTAATACAAAAATTTATTCGCTACCTAATTTTTTAATAGTCGTGCAGAAAAGCAAAACAGCGAATGGAAACTGAGTCAAACCGCGTTAGCTAGACAAAGAGAAACAAAATATCATGAGGAGAGCAGACACGGATCTTGAATTTATATTTCATCTTTCCACTGTAGTTCTAACCATGCTTATTCGTTGGTTTCGTCTTCACAGCTTCGCGTCTGGTGTGAAACTCCTTTTTTTTTTAAACTCATCCCAAAATGGAGGCCGCAAATTTCGGCTGTCTTCACATCGTTGTGTCTGGCCTTCAACTGGTTGTCTTTACCTCGTCGCGTCAGGTTGCAAATTTACTTCTTTTCTGCTTTCTATCACGCGCCCACTCTTAACGGCTTTCCCATTTGAGTCTCCTTCAGCCAATCAGAACTCGTTGTCGATTCGCCGCTATTTTTAACCTGGGTGTCCCTAGCCATTTTACACCGGGCCGATATGAAAAATAGGATAGCTAGTGGTTTTCGCTAAAGGTCGACGATAAAGACGAATTCTTGAATGATGTGTGGTTTTCAGATGAAGTCCACTTCCTCTCTAATTATCACATTGACCCTAAAAACTGGGAAGCTAGAATACTCACAGAGTCGATGGATGCCCTCTGCGTTTAAAAGAAGTGCGGGGGATTAGTCACCATCTGGAAACACGGCGCCCTTAGTCCATTTTTCTCTGAAGATGATGGGAGTAACCCAGTGAAAGTTGCAAAAGAACGTTACATTCAAGAGCTTGAGCAGTTCTGAGGAGAACTCGTGGAGGTTGTTGAGGTGGACCTTGATGAGGTGGTACAGTGGTTCCAGCAGAATGGTATTCCTCCTCAGATAGCTAATGTTACTATAGCATGGTTCCATGAATACACTGGGCCCCACCTTATCAGCAGCAAAACTGAAGTAAAGTGGGAACCTTACACGCCTGACCAGAACCTCCAGTTTTCATCCATCTACTTTAGCAACCCTCGCTCCATTGCTGCATTGAAGATTGCCATCACTGAGCACGTTCACGTGTCCACCCGAAAGGAATTTTCACGCGTTGTCTGCAAATTTGCACGCTGCATTAAACAGTGCCTTCAACTGAACTGCGGACATCGGGAACTTGTACTCGAGGACCTTTCAAGCTATTTGTTATTTATGTTTAAGAATAAATAGTTGCAGTTTCTAAAATGTCATTCTTTGATTTTTCAATAAATATAATTTCATTCGTGATCCTTAATTAGTTTTCGATCATTTTGGTTAAAAAAATGTGAAATACCTCTGAAATATATTTTGGCATTTAGACTCGAAAGCTCACCAACAAAGATCTGCTAGTGTAGCTCGCTTACCACTATGCCTCTTATTAAAACAGATTATTTCTTATATTTTGGCTGAATGAAAGAAGCAAACTAATTCACGCTGAGAGAAGGCAGCTATTCCCTATCAATAAAGTATCTCACATAACTCGAGCTGCGAAAGCGTAATACTTGGAGTGAGTTCGATTTCCGATAAGCACTTCCTCCCTTTTGTCTTCGTATGAAAAATACGTTTATTATTTAATTTTATTTTATGAGTATTGGAAGATGAAATCTGAACCCTATACAGGAAAGCATAAAAGTATGTAATTACATAACCCCTACACCACAAGCAGGATCAGACAGAAAGTCAGACTTTTTTTTACCAGAGTACAAATGTTTTCGTTCCCTTAGTTGTCTTATCAAGGTTAAAGAACCCAATCTATCCGAATATATACTCACGGCTGGGGATGGAGAATAGACAGAATCATTCCAGCAGGAATTAGAGGAAAAATCATGCTGAATGACAAAGAGACCATTTTGAAAAGAAATGTTTTATTCATTGCTCATTTCAGTCTTTTTAAACGCAACTTCAGTCTGGATACTTTTTAAACACTTTTGAATATATATATATATATATATATATATATATATATATATATATATACTTAAAACTTACATCCCTTTCATTCCTCAGTCGTAACCTTTAAATTCATGTATTTTTGCTTGCAAAGAAGGAAAACATCCTCAGAAAAATGTTAAACAGTTTCAAGTTTTTTCTTTAACTATTATAAAACTTCAACCAAAATTTTGTGATTTCTTTTATACATATTTAACGGGAGTGGCGTTTGCCTCACAAATAAACTAACTTAACGAGATGAGAAAGAAGAATCTATGGCACATTGCTGCACCATTATTCTGTTAACAACTGTAAAGAGAGTACGTCTTGCCCGATTCAAGCTGTCAGCACAAGAAACAATAGGACAGCGTAATCCTGGGGCTTGGATCTTTACCTGAACTGTCATACTCTCACAAGTGGTGATTGACGGAAGAGTCAATCAAATGTATTATAGATGTAAGAAAAAAGAAATTTCAGATTGAACGGTTCAGTCAAAGTGTACATGTGTCAAAAAACATGTCTTCTAGATTTATTGAGGTAAATGAACAGAGCCTCTAAATCTAATGGTATGCACGTCAACAGACAGAATCCTAGATTTAATAAACAAAGAACAAAATGTGATAAAAGGTCAATTTTTAAGCTGATTAAAGTCGGTTTAGATTCAGAGTTTTCCTTCTTCCAGATTGGTTTCCTAACCAAGGTTAAAGAACTCAGTATTTCCTTTAATTTGATCAAAATTTGGTGGGTGTTATCATGAAATTAAAACTAAACAGTGACGTCTAAGATTTGAATTCGTGCCACAGTAATAAAGGCTCTCAAGTGACTGGATCAAGAAAGATTTGTCTAGTTTTAATGATCTCTTGGTGTCAAGAGACAAGCATTATAGATTCAATGATGTTCATGTGTAAATGTTCCAAGAGATATAATTTCCCAATAGATTTCATTTATCTTGTTTTTCATTTTCCATAGATTTTTTACCACTACGATACGATAGGATTCTTTGAATGTTGAATATAGTAGTTACAGATTTTTTTTTACAACTGACTTGTCAGGGGACATAACTCTTTTATAACAAATGTCTTAGTCAGCTGCTCTTTTATGGCATGACAATGGTATGACAATGAAGTGACTTTCTGTCATGAATTGGATAAAACACAGGGAAGAGTGAGTTCGTATGTTTTTAATATTATACTACACCTTGCGAGTTTTTCCCACCGACGTTAACAGGTGGGTTTTCACTGAAGACTGAGTGACTGCAAGTCTCCTAAGCACCCCAGAACTCGGCTCAGTATTCTGACCATTCTAAACAAAGCTGTAATCTGGATGGTCTCGATTCTTCCTCGGATTTCTAATTCCTCAAATCCACTTTCCAAGCCTTTGGGGACCGTTTAAGGTAAACCAACTTCAACTTATATCACCATCACTCTCATGTTTTTTTTTTATTTCTCTAGCAAGGTCTAAGTATTTGTCAATCTTTTTGTTTTCTTTTATTTTCTTTTTGTGATCCGCTAAAATGGCAAAATCCACAATATTGCAAGTTCTTTTTTTTTTGTAAATTAGCACTAGTGTTGGTTTTCTGGATGTCACTTCTGGTGATTTTTTTTTCACCAGCGTCAACCGGTGGTTTTTCTCAAGATTCTGAGTGACAGTATTCCTAGTATTCTAGCCGATCACAACAGCGCTGATGTCCATATTGTCTCGATTCTCCCTCGTATTTCAAGTCCGTCAATCTCTTTCCCGGCCCCGTAGAGACTGTCCCAAGTTTGCCAACTATTATTATTTCCGTCATTGTCAGTGTTTTGTGGGGTTATTTGCCGATATACAGATTTTTAACATAGAGAAAGGGCATTTAATCAGGGTTGGGGAAAGGAAGGAAAGGAAAAATGTAACGATATTTTTCATTATTTTATTTCAATATCAACTATTAAATTTTTGGCAGGGCACACACACACACACACACACGTATATGTGTGTGTGTAAGTGTGTGTGTGTGTGTGTGTGTGTGTGTGTGTGTGTGTGTGTGTGTGTGTGTGTGTGTAAATTTTGCTTCAAAATTAGTACAAATCACTAAGATATGGTGTTATATGCGCAATAAAACAGAATTATGATAATAATTCAACTTCGAAATGAAACAATGGGTAATTCAAAATATAATAGTTAATATGATAGTCAAATATCTAGAAATAAATCAAATTTCGGAATTAAATTACCCATAAGGATTTTATTTGTCGTTGCAAAAATAAACTAAACGAAGCTTAATCTGTTGCTTTAATTTTGAAGAGTAAGATTAAGTAAATCATTGATAATGCCAGGCTTACCATATTCTGGAATTATTAGTCTTTATAATTATTTTCTACGAGAACAAAAGGGCTATGATTTTCCCCATATCCTTCAACTGCCAAAGAATTTGGAAAGCGTTTCCTTTGTAAATCAATGCATGGAAAATACACATACGCACTAACAGCCAAACTCTTCCACTGCAAATCAACTAATCGACTTTGAACCAAAAATAAAAAAATATATAAAATCACCAAAAAGATTAGAAAAAGAAAACATTAATAAAAAAAGAAACAAGTGTAAATATCAACATTTGAGAAGGCAATGTTTTCCCGTTTTTCGTTCTCAGTGACGCATTAGATAATACCTAAGTTTATTTTTTTCTAATTTCTTTTCTTTTTTTTTCAATTAAGAACAATGCGAGGAAGATACCACAAGGCTATAAAAGCAACAACACAAAACTACATGAATGGCAAATTGATTTTGGGAACAATTCAAAGGATACCATTTCTCTTTGGAAGAAAATATTGAGATTCCTTTTTTATTTTCATTTTTTTGCAAATAATCTGTGTTTTTGGCAGGATATGCGTCATGTGTAAACATGAGAGTATTTATTTCCAATGCATGTCTGTACAAAAATTACCAATCGTTATATATATATATGTATGCATGTATGTATGTATGTATGTATATATGTATGTATGTATGTATTTCTATACATGGGCAGCAATTTTTCATGGAAGCACAAGTCTTATTGAATGTGACGGACAAGGAAGATCTTATTAATTTTTTATTCAACTTTTCTTGTTTCCTCAAAAGGGAATATAGATAAAGATTAGAGTAGTGTAAGAACTCTCCATAGTCTTTTCCTCCGGGTCCAAACGATTCCAACAATTCTTTGGCCATTGTCATGAACAAGAATGAGATATGGGCATTGCTATTTTTGTATAAAGCTAAAAAATTGGATTGTTTTCAATGTTTTTTTCAAAATCCTTATATATATTTCCTTGTTAAGAAACAATGCTTGGTTTGGATAAAATTTTTAACGGCATATCAACTCCTTATGAGTTGTTTGATGCCGAAATTTGATTTATTTCTAAATGTTTGTAATCATATCTATATTTTCAATGTTTTATTGCATTAAAATTTACACTTCTATTTCTTTAGAATCAAATTAACTATTCCTACCAAAAGCTAATACTTCACACATAGTTATATGATTTCAAACATCCCTATTTAACATAAATAATTCTTTTTAATAATAATCATTTATTATCACAAAATTATATGGTTTTATGTATTCCAATCTAATACAAATAATTTTCAAAAAGATCAATTTAACTCAATGATGGGACCTTGACGTAAACTACCATTTCGGGTTAGAGTTGACCTGGGAGTAATGGAAACAGTTTTAAAGAAACAAAAAATGTTGAATAAAAACTTAGACCTTTCCTGATTTATCACAGTAATAAAACCTATAGCACGCACGCACGCACGCACGCCTGCACGCACACAAACGTACATATAGAGATACACCTACTAACAAACAGACACATATACGAGTACATTTACACTTACACACGCACACATACACATGCATATATATATATATGTGTGTGTGTGTGCACGATCGCACATATGTATGTAAAGTGTGGACGTCGTAAGACATGCATTATAATGTTTATTGGCTGAGAAAAAAAAAGAGACGGTGATCCGGGTTCGAATCGCAACTGAGAAATGTTAAGTTTATTTCGGATTAAAACCCTTGAAAAAAAATCATTAAATCATTCCATCCTGTGTTAGTCCCTTCACTTGCTTCCGTGAAAAAAAGTGGCTTTTCACTAGAATAGAGTTAAGGTTGTTCAAAAAAGAGTGAGAACGTGAAAAGACAAGAAATACACCCCCACACACCCACATATATATATATAAGTTGACCGATTGTCGTTGGGGGTGACCCGAAGATTCCCTTCTCAATAGCTACTACAATGAGGTGTAGGGAGGGGCGCTACTCGTTTCCATGGATTGCTCCACTTACTCTTGGCCTGTACCTTATAATGCAAGTAAGAATCAAGTAATGTTTTTGAGTCTTTGGTCTGATTCGACTTCGGATTGAAGAAAGTCTCCTGGACCATTGGCGAACTACGAGAGATACAAACATATTAGGAGATCTCGGTCAGAAGACCAGATCTAGTGTTTATTAACTAGAAGAAAATAATTTCCTAATTAGAGGAATTGACCGTTCTATTGACCATTAAGTGAAAGGGAAATAAAGCGAGAATATAGAAAAATACTTTGATCTTGTCAGAACTAAAAAGAAAACAACAAAAAAAAAAAACAAACTTGTGGGCAATGAAGATAACGGTGATACCGATTGTTGTGAGAGCTTTGAGAACGTTCCAAAAGATCTGGAAAAGAAACTGAAGGATCAGAAGAAAAACCGAAACCATCAAAACTCAATAGTGAGGAATCTGGAAATCCGAGTTAAACCTGGTGTGAAAAACTCACGTGTGGTCAAATAATAATGAAAATATAATGTGTGAGAGAAGAGTTAAAAAGAGCTTCATACTTTTATCAGAAAAGGTTAAAAACTCGAATATTATATATATGAGCCAGCTGAAGATTTCGACATATTCGATTCGTACAAAAGTTCACTGTGTTTATTTATTTATGAACAGAAAATGGTTTTCTACCGAATATACAGTCTCTAGGAACTTTAGCAAACACCTAATACACAAAGTAATGTAAGGAAAAATTTATTTTATTGCTTTTTTGATTTTTTAAATATTTTTCTTTCCCTCAGGAATGAGCCTGTCAAGAAGAATTCATAATAAAGAAAACAGAATAATTTGGCTGAGTATTCAGACATAGAGATATTAGTGCAAAATAAGAAGGTTTATCACATAAAAATATGCGGACACACTTATACATTTGAAAGCACACACACACACACACACACATATAACAAAATAATCAAATAATGTATTCTTTACATGAACATTGTCAACCTTCCAGTCAATGGAACCATCTTCAAGGCAGTATAAGTAAAGTTGGCGACCGTAGTTGAGGGCAACCAGAAGGGTCCCTTTCAGTAGCTACTACGCCTTTCCCTCGATTGATCCACTTTGCCCTTGATAAATACCTTATATCGCTGAGTGTTAAGTAAGGCGGTATCAAGTACCATTTTTATTTCTTTGGTATGACGCGAGCTGGGATTGTAATGTTCATCTAAGAAAATGGTTTTCAGCATTAATTCTATTCTATTTCAAACTATACCGATCTCACTGGTATGTGTTCGAGAAAATTCTAAAAAGAATGTATTTGTTGTTTAGAATTCATTACAAAAATATTGAATGTAAGAATTATTAAGTTATAGTAAATAAGAATTAATTCAGATAAGGAATATTGTAACTATTTAGATCTAATTTAACAATAGAAGGAAGTAAGTTTTTAAAAAAATATGGTCTATGTTAGACGGTTTTATTATTTGAAAACGATTCAACAATCTTTCTGTGTTCATTTTCATGTATTTTAACAGACATATTGGAATCTTTAAAATGGAAGCTATGTTTGGTTCGTACATAAGTTTTACTGAAGCATTACGAAAATCTCCTAATTTAAGATCTCGATTTTTTTTCTAAAATACGTTTTTTAATCGTCCTAGAAGATTTGTTCATGCAAATCCGGTTACAAATATTACAAGGACTGGAATATACGCAAGTTTCTGCTGCTGTTTTGCTATAATCATTATTGTTATTGTTATTCTTATTTCTTCTTCTTATTATTATTATCTCTCTTTCTCTCTATGTTTATATATATATATATATATATATATATATATATATATATATGTGTGTGTGTGTGTGTGTGTGTGTGTGTGTGTGTATGTGAATTCTATTTGAATATTTAACTATGGTGTACTTTGAAAAAAAAAACAGTACCGCTGAAAAAAGCGATAAGGTTTATTAAACATTTTTTTGCGTGTAAATGTTTAAATATCGTGTACTATCAGAAAAAAGCGACAGAAAAGAGGCCAAAAAGCAATCAAAGCAAAAGAGCAAAAAATAGAAAAAATAAACATGGCAGTAATTAGATAAAGCTCCTACCACCTCACCCCAGAAACACCAAGATACCTAAAAATAAGGTCAAAGTACGAAAATGAAAGAATCTAATTCTAAAACTAAAACAGGGTGTGTTACGTGTTAAAAATTCTTCAGAGGTAAACCAAAATCTTTGAATTTCAAATTTTTTTGTTCGTAGTTTACTTTAGAAAAATAGTACCGCTGAAAAAAGCGGTAAGTTTTATTGTACTAAATTCTGTGTAAATATTTAAATATCGTGTACTATCAGAAAATAGCGAGAGCAAAGAGGCCAGAAGCAAAAATAGATATATTAATACATAAAAATGAACTCAAGATGTGTGTATAAAACTTTTTTTTTTCTGATAAGGAAAATTCACATAATCAAAACTCCCTAAACGAACCACCAGTTGTGTACAACCCTACGACTCTAAAACCGAAGAGGTTTAAGCTTCGCAATAGTTATCCTGCCCAAGTTTGTCAGGAGATAACAGTCTCTTGTATAAGAGAGTATTACATGAGCCACACAAGCGAACAGCAATATAAACCATTGGATTCAGCATGGTAGATGTAGAGTGAGGGGAATGAATCCGAAAGCGAATGAATCCAAAGACTGATAAATGGAACGCTTCATCAGAAACTGAATGGAAGAACCTCAGAGGTTGACAGCCAGAATCAAATGGTTCTGTCAGGAAACTACGGCCACTCATCCATAAGATTGGCGTCCCTTGAAGAAGGAAAATAAATAACCGACGAAAGTTTGCCATGCATAGAATTCAAACCATACGTCCATCACTTTTTACGCAGAGGTTGGATCTCAAGATCCAGTGTTCGAAGAATGAGCTACAGAGTCCAAGACCAAACTTACTTATATCCAGAAGGATTGCAAACATAGCAACATTTAACACAATTATTCAGCTACCTGAGCTTACGGAATCAGCAACCGAGCATAATATAGACATTGGCCTAATGAGTAGTGTGTTCGCCAATGGTCCAGGAGACTGAGGTTCAATCCCAGATCGAGTCAAAAATTGTACTTTATGCCGCCTTGCTAAGCACTCAGCACAATAAGGTGAGGATCAAAGGTAAAGTGGAGCAATCCTGGGAGGGTAGTATCACCCTCCCCTATACCTCGGTGTAGTAGTTATTGAAAAGGGAGCCTTTGGGTCACCCTCAACTAAGATCGCCAACTTTTTTACTTATGCATGCCAAGATATAGATATTACCATTGTGAACAAGGACTGAAATACTTTGATACTAATAATGGATGGACATTTGTGTCGGCATCTGCATGAAAAAACTCCGTTGATAGGAAGTGTAGGAATGCTTCTTTGTCTTTTTTCCTTAAAAATCACTCAATAACATAAAGCAAATCTTACTGAGATTGATGTGTGCTCCATTTAATGACAATTGTCTCTTGCTGTAGTCCCACCACATTCTGAAACTAAACGTTCTAATGGCGGAGACATCAATGCTCAAATAGGCATAGATGGAAATCCTAAATTTTGCTCATATAACTTTCCAAACAGAAATGGTGAATATCTAGCTGAGTTTTAACCTGAGAATAGGGTTGCATAACTAAACACTAAATTCTAAAAAAGAAAAAATGAAGGGAGGAAAATCTATGGATTTACTCCCATCCAAATAACTCAAAATCACAGCTAGATTTTTATTCATTAATATGAAATGAATAAACAGTGCTTTTAACGTCGAGGTATTCTCTTTTGAAGGAGTATCCTCCGACCACGGAATCGTCTCAGCAAAGATTTTCTTGAGTCTAAGCAGAAATTAGAAACAAACAGTTAAAGCTTCACACGACTACTCCTTACTTACCAATAAGGATATAAGCAAAACTTGTACGGTAAATATTAGAAACAAGTTTGATACTCTTTTGGAGAAATCTAAAAGACATACCCAATTTGAGAAATATGAAAAGTTTGTAACCGTCGATATAGCAGCTGCTGAGTACATATCAACCAAAACTAAAAAAAACACATGTAGAGTTCCGTGGGAGTCAATAGTAATTAGGGAAAAACGAATAACGTACAAAAACATCCTTGCTTAAGCAAAGAAATCCAACAAATGCCAATATCCAGAAACTTAAGTAAATTCAAAGAGAACTAACACATACCAAAAAGAACAACGAAATTACATTCGAGATCAAATCAATAAAATAAGTAATCTGGTAGATGGACACTCGATTAGCATAGTGAAAAGTAAATGAAGTCGATGGAAGGAACAGGACCTCGAGAGCAAAACTAAAAACTGCTGGCTTAGAAGAAAGACTTCAGAAGTGGAAAGAATAGCCAAATAATCACTTGGTAAATGAAATCACTGATAAACCTACCGTAAGAATTATTAATAGCCAACTGAGTATCAAACTAAGACAGTATACAGAGGAAGAACTTGACGCAGTATTGAAAATGATTAAAATAAAAAAAAAAGCTGCAGACCTCGACGAAATACCTCCAGAAGTATGGACGGCAAACAAATTTGACTACATCCTTCTTCATTCGAGATATGGACAAAAAGCTGAATCCTTTTTTTCTCCAATAAAAGCGATCTGGGAATTGTTAAGAACTACAGAGGCATAACTGTCAACTATATCTCCTAAGGTTTATAATTCTTTGCTTCTCAATCGCATCTGATCTGAAGCCGAGAAAATTCTGTGGAAACATCAGAACAGCTTTCAGAGAAAGCGATCCACAATTTCGCAGCATCTGACTATCAGTCGAATCATTGCAAGAATACCTGCAAAAAATCTTGAAGCAACGCTTTTCTTCGTAGATTTCGCTAGGGTATTAGATTCCATACACAGAGGGAAAATAGAGAAAACACATGATCTCCCTAAGGAAGCTTTTACCGCTATAAGAAGGCTTTACAAAAAAACGAAAGCACTGGTTCACTCACCGGTTCGAAACACCGACATCTTTGACATTGTCGCTGGAGTCGTGTAAAGAGATACATTACTGCCATGTACATTTATAATCTGTCTATATTACGTGCTACAAACGATCTAATAAAAATGGCTTCTTTCCTTAAAGACAAAAGCAAATGATATACGGCGTACACTATGATAGATGCAGACTACATAGATGAACTATTGCTTCTAGTAAATACACCTGCCTAATCCCAATCCCTACTCCATAGTCTGGAGCAAACAACGGGAAGTATTAGCTACAACGTAAACGCAAATAAAACTCATTTAATGTGTTTTAAACAAGAAAAAGCCATCACCACACTGAACTACAAGCCTCTGAAATTAGTAGACCCATTCACCTACCTTAGCAGTGATATATCATCAGCTGAAAGTGATTTCAACATACGCCTAGAAAGGCGTGCACTGCAATTGACTATTAATCTCTTTGATAAGATAAAACGGGAATTCTTCTAAGCTGTGGTTCTGTCAGTTCTAATATATGATAGATGGAGAAAAGGCTAGATGAGAACCGCACAAGAATACTTCGTGCCAATTGCAACAAATCCTGGAAATGACTTTCTATGAAACAGGAATTGTGCGGACTCTTACCTCCAATCTCACAAATTATACAAGTAAGATAATTGAAACATGCCGGGTACTGTTGGAGAAGCAAAAAAGAACTCATAAGTGATATTCTCTTATGGAGCCCCACACAGCGACGCACCATTATTGGCCGACCAACAAGGACATACATCAACTCTGTGCGGAAAATTGGATGCAGTCGAGAGGACCTGGTAAGAGTGATGAACGCTAAGGAAGGATGGTGTGAGAGAAAGTCAGAGGATACTATGCTACGAATGTGACATGATGATAATGAAGATATATATATATATATATATATATATATATATATGTGTGTGTGTGTGTGTGTGTGTGTGTGTGTGTGTGTGTGTGTGTTTTTGTTTGTATGTGTACATGCACACGCACACCAAAACATAATATAATATATGTATAGTTCATTTTCTTGTAATGCAAGTATATTTACTGTTGCCACTATCACTCTTGACATATGGAGAATGATCTTTGTGCTTTAAACCTTGAAATCATCAACCCAACTTCTTAAATGAAACTTGGCTTCTGATTTGATTCTAACTTTGATGTGGTATGAACAGATTAATGATGTTCTCGTGTACTTTACAAGATGTAATACGTATGGAAACAGCGGCAAGTTATGAGCATATAAGTCAAGTTTAACTGATTTAATTCATTTGCAAACATGTGCTGATATGAATACCTCCCAAAGGTCTAATCAAACCACCTAGATTCAAGATGACGCTAACTATAATAAAATTAGCCAATTACATTGAAATTAAATAATTTCCCCGTTTCTATTAAGCCAAATATTTCGCTACTTAAATCCTATATTGTCTTGTTGATTTCAACCATTTGTCTGTTGATAGTTAAAGTGAGACATTTTACACCAGCAAGCTTAAGTGTAGCAAGGCGTTAATGATAATTATGGTTTTGAATGCCAATTTATGAATTGCCAAGAAAATTAGAGGTTACACCGACTTTTAACGTGACGTTAACTCAAATCCCGTTGAAGGTTTACTTCACAAGTTGGGAAATTTCACATTTAACCGCCAGTTTTCGAATTGTAGGCAAAAAGGCCCTTTCACAAGTAAAATGTGACGTAATAATTGGTTAAAAAACCTTGAGAAGACAAAATAAATGAACAGTTACCTAATAAAGTAGCATGTAGTATAATCTTTCTCGGTGCAGGAAATTGAATCGATTCGACAAGTTTAAATCCCAACCAAGAATATTTGTGCTTATTTCAAAATAATCCCTCTTAATCTTATTAATCAAATTCTTCTTCTAGATATAGGTTAAATAGTCTGCAAAATTTACGTTTAGGTTGGCAACCAGTTTAGATGTAAGATGACTAAGAATTGAAAATAATCTGCGCTAGGATTGGTTAGCCGATAGTTGAACTCGAAAAGAAGAGAGGGAGACGATGTTTAACTAATTTCATTTCCCCACGACAATTTCCCGGTAGATGAGGTTGGGAAAAATTGTATATTGTCTCATTCAGACTAGTTTCCTCATCTTTCTTTTTTTTTTAATCTCGTTTCGCCCATTGTATTTTGATGCACTCATCGGATGACAATCGTAATTTTGAATTTCAACTGATGTAATATAGTAGCTATCCGTGACCAAAGTGCAAAACTCTCTGACCAATAACAAAAAAAAAATCAATCACGTGGATTCTCGTGGTATGCGTGAGAAGCAATCAAACTAATATTCCAGGTCAAAGTGAACCTGGGAATTGTGTTTCAAATAGACCTTTAACAGCCGGTTAGTGTGGATTTCGTAAACAAGGTATGCACTTGTTTCTTAAGGTAAACAAGAGACAGCGGAAACGAATTATATGAATTGCGACTGGAGAGAATGTGTGGGCGTCCGGAAAATATATAATAACAAAAGTTATTCGACTTCTGGGACAGTCAGAGAGGTCAATCAATCGGATTTGACAGTCAGAAGTGTAAATAAGCCGGGGAGGGGCGAGTTGAGAGCCAGCTATATATCTGGCTCCTCTGAAAGAAGACGATGAAGCAGGACTCTGAAAATATGTACCTCAACGTGTGTTAAGAAAATATGATGTTAATCATAACAGGCCCCAGTCTCTTTCTCGCACCCGCAACATTTCAACTTTCTTAGAAATAAACACGAAGTTATATTTTTATAAACAGGAAGTGATATTGTCTTTCCTTTTGTTGCGATAAATTTTTAATTGATTTGGTGCGCAGTGACTTGCGTTTTTTTTGGTCTTTTCGAAAGACAACATAGATTGCTTTCAAACTTGAGTTAATCATTGGACGGTCGAAGGAAAAGCGGCCGATGAAAGGAAAGAAAAAAAAACGTTTGGTTTGGTTGGTTGTTTGGGTTTTATGGCATATCAACCTTTGTAGGTTATTCAACGCCAAATCCATTTTTATGCAAATAGTCAGTTCTATTCAAACAATTCAGTTTAGCATGAGTACACAGTTTAATTGTCAAACACATTTCTATTTCAAGCTATTCAGTTTATTCAAACAGTTCTAAATCAGCTCATTCAGTTAAGTATAAGTACATACTTTGTTTACACACAATTCAGTTTAGTGTAAGTACAGTTTTAACGTCAAAAAACAGTACCATTTCAAATAATTCAGTTTAGCATAAGCACGCAGTTTAAATGTTAGTACAGTTTAATTGTCAAAAACATTTTTATTTTAAGCTATTCAGTTTAGTGAAACAATTCAGTTTAGCATAAGTATATTGTTAGTTATATTTAACCCATTGCTGGGGCCCTATCAGGTGTTACCACGCCGGGCCAGAGTGGTCCTGAGAGCAATGGCAATAAAGGGGTACTCCGCATTCCCCAAAGCTCCTGCATTACTGGAACCTCACAATCAGATTGTTTAGTGTGATATCCAGGACACTCGTTGGGGGGGGGTCTTACATCTCTGCAGAGGTGTAGTTTGTATATTCTACAGCCCCAGCCGACTGGGCAAAGAAAGAAAGAAAGAAAGAAAGAAACAAACAAACAAACAAACAAACAAACAAACAAACAAGATAATAAAAGAACGAACGAAACACGAAAAACGGAAGCAAACAGCAGCAAAAAAAAAAAAAAAATGAGAAAAGTGAGATAGAAAAGAAAGGAAAGAACAAAAAACGAAAAACAAACGAAAAATGACCTTGACACACGAAAAGACGAAGTAGAAAGTTTGACACAAGGCCCAGAACAAAAAGTAGAACTAGAAAATTGAGGAAAAAGAAACAATTCAACACATCAAAAAAATAGAAAAGAGACGGTATTTGACAAACACGACTGACAACAGAACAAATCACCAAACGACCAAGTCGAAAGACAGCAAAGAAAATGCAAAAGAAAAAAAGAGGGCGTAACAAGAAAGAAATAATGAAAAAAAAAAAAAGAAAAGCATGTAAAAATAAAAACAGGATGAAGAAGAAAAAGAAAAGAAAAATATGTAAGTAAAGCATACACACGCACATGCGCTGGTTAAAATAAAACTATATAGAAACGACAGTTATAATAAATAACTTTTACGAGTAATGAAAGTTGAAAAGAAGCGGTGGAACAACTCAGAAATAACAAAAATAGAATTTGAAAAAAGAAAAGGAAAAAACGAGACAGTTGAAAGGAGAGAAAGAAGAGAAGTAAGAAAAAGAAAGATTTTTTACAGAGCGTATATACACATTAACATTTTTTTAGAAGCTTTGAACTTTTTTGTTGGATATTTTTGTGGCATGGCCAGTCTGTTTTTTTGTTTCTTTTTTAATTTGCTCGCATTGTTTAGTGTTTGGGTTTTTCAAATTTGTTCTCTCAACAGCTGGAAAATTTAGAAGGGAAAAATTGTTTTGAATCAATGTGTCATTTTGGGTTTTACCTTTTCATTTCATGAAAATTTTCCTCAGCAATTGACATGTGGGGATTTTAATTTTAATTTTGACTTTAATTTTTAATTTCTAATTTTTTCAGAAAAAGGAAGATTAACATTTCCGTTTTTAGAGTTTTCGTGGGAAAATGAAATATTTTTGTATATTAAGTAACCTTGCTGTTTTCCGTACAGATTGAGGCTGATTTCGAAACTAAATGGCTAGGATTTTATTAAAATTGTGTTAGGGATTATATTGGAGATACAATAATGAAGTAGTTGTATAGAAAACTCGTCATTCTATAAGTAAGGTTCCGATTTTAGAAGATTCCCCATAGACGAAGGTGTAAGACAATGATTTTTCTGAAGGCTTTTGGCAGCGTGAGTTTTCCTAAGTGCTGAAGTTCCGTTTACGACGGAATAAAGAGATAAAAAATTGTTGTGAAGCCTGCTCCAACGTTTTTAAGGTTATAAAATTTTTTCGGGATGGTGGTGATTTCTTTGGTTTTTTTTTGTTTTTTTTTTTGTCCCGATTGATGTTTTGGATTCAGACGTGGTCAGCGAGGTGAAGAAATAGATTTAGGAAAGGTTATGTGCCTATATTTTAGTTGCCAAGAGGGTTCCTGATGAATTAACTAACAAGTCGAGGATTATGCACGGGGTAAAACGGGGTCTCCTGGGGGTTCACAAACAAATAGGTACAGAAAGGTAAATAAGTAACAAAAATTTTAAAAAGAGATCAGTGTATATCAGGCTGTGTGTTGAAATAAAAAGAAAAAAATAGCATGTGGAAATATTTCAAGCACAAAATCAATTGTGGAAAAGTGTTGCACTTGGTTGATAGATATTACTGGTTATTTTGGTTGATAGATATTATATTGGTTGTTTTATAGCATGCATGTCAGTTTATATGCCATTCCGATGTATTGGTTGGAGTATGAATTTATTGTTCTTGAATTTTGTGTATTACTTCAGTTACTCCAAGTAGAAACCTGAGGAGCGAATGACTGGTGCTTCGGTCCTAATGAATCCACGCGAACGTATTGCTTGAAGGAGCGGGGCCACAGGGTTTGTGACCAGGATTTTACGACCAAGACCTTGGTCCTGTGATATTTTTAGTTTCCTCAAAAGATTGACAGGGTTCTATGTTGTCTTTTGAAATGAGAAATGTATTTGTATTGTATTTTTGATGTATGCATGTGAGAATAGCCAACCACACGAAGGAGTCGCATCGAAGTAATTTAGGTAATTATTAGGACACGGATGTCTTCAAAGTTTTTTGTATTATGATTGTTTTGTTCTGTTGTTTCTTTTGAATTTTTGTAAGTTGTGGGTAGTGAGAGAGACGGAGGAGAAAGTCAAGAAAATTTTCACAGGTGAATCACGTGAACTCCACCGGAAGAAAAGAAATCTGTTTTTAGACCTCAGGGTCAGTAATGGAGGTCAATCAATCGGGATTGGCAGTCAGAAGAGTTGATAAGCCAGTTAGAAATAAACATGAATTTGCACGTGGCCACGCTCCTTCTAGCATGTTACCCTCGCAATGTATGCGGCACTTCCGCTGGGGAAACTTGCATCCTGTTTACTTTAGGAAAATCCTCATTATACCACCCTCGCAACTAATGTAACTTTTCCACCGGAGCATGTGCGTCCAGTCTCCTTTAGAAAACCGGTTAATTTCCAGTTATGCCATCAACGGAAATTACGTGGCATATCCAAGGGATCTTCAAGTCAATATCCAACATCTCTCTCCTCTCTCTCTCTCTCTCTCCCTCTCTCTATCTCTTACACACACACACACACACACACACACACACACACACACACACACACATATATATATATATGTATATATATATATATATATATGTATATACCATGTTTCTAAGTATATAATGCGTTTTAAAAATCCATAGTTGCCAATTTAAAACTTCAGAAGATTACTCTATAGTCGAAATAACAAGAGCAACTAGTTAAATGTGCGTCTTATATATATATGTATATATATATATTCCCAACATGTGAAATAATCACAATTTTTCTCTAGTTTGTTCGAGTTCTGAATTTTTTCTCCTACATTGGTTACGTTATCATGGCTACAGAACCCAGTCTGCCAAATTATTTACCCATAACTAAGAGATAGATTTATAGCTTTTCTAAGGGTATTAACACAAAGTGAAATTCAAACAGCCTCGTCCAGGTTTGAACTCAAGTCACTGATTAAGTAACCGTTGCACAAAGTGCTATTTTCTCTTTCTCTCTTCTTCGTCTCTCTCTATCTCTCTATACGTGGCACACACAGTATCTCTCTATACAGGACATACATACACACACAAACATATATATATATATATATATATATGTATATATATATATTATACAAATATGTTATTAGATTCAACATATTAAAAGATTAAGTGCGTATTCCTTCATAAAATCTCTCGTCTAATTCACTGCATATTTTACGAGGAATAGTTATGGAAAGAGATTACTGAGTTTCAATTCTGCGTATCATAAGGAACAGATTTATTGCGCAAAATCTGCTTTCATGATTCAAGGGTTCATTACCATAGATATATTAATTCGGTTTCCCTAGAGTCTTCTATCAAACAACTCAAATAAACTATACGTTAAACTTTATGAATAAAGTTATCTTTAATTTGTAAGGAATAGTTTTTTTTATTGGATAAGCAATGTGCACCCTATTTCTTAAGAATACATTTAAATGAATTCATCATGTGGTTGCACCGTGACGCATCTTCAGTGATTTTATATGACTGGGTTCAAAGGAGGTTTCGTGTCTTTCAGCATGAAACCTCTTCTCTCAACTGACCCCATGACCACTGATCAGGCGATGACCCTGATGCCGGACGCTGCGAAATACTATAATGCCTGCCTAATGAAAAATTGAGTAGCATAGAGAGGAGTATATATATATATATATATGCAATTAATTAGCATGTCATCGGCTTGACAGCCAATGGGTATCCACACATCAAGTTCGTCTTATCCATCTATTGAAATGACATGAGTTATCCTGTTTTAAGTGCGAGGAACCGGGGCGTCTGACGTTGCATAATGATTAGCAAGCAAGATTGGCAGACTATTACTGGTGAGTTCAATTCTCACTGGGTGCTTCACACTTCTGGCTTTGTATCACAATTAAACAAGCCTTAGTAAATGTGAGTTATCACACTGCCGATGACCAATAAGTTTCAAACACGTTTTCTTCCTCTGCCATATATATATATATATATACATTAGTGATATTGGCCAGCAGTTGTATATCATTTGCATATAAAAGAAAGTGGTAGGCATATAGTCATGCTTCTAGGTAAAATAGAGGTTATACAAAAGAGGATGACTCCTGCAGTGGTACGATGATTTGCAAGCCATGTTAGCAGACTATTATTTGTGAGTTCGATTCTCATTGCCCCCCCCCTATTTCTGGCCTTGAGTTGCAACTAAGCAAAGCTTATTAAGAACCTTCATACCTCCAATGGCCCGAGAGACCGGGGTTCAATCCTAGGTCGAGTCTTACGAAAGACTCAAAAAATGTTATTTAATCCCTCTTTGCTTAACACTCAGCATTATGAGTTGAGGATAAAGGGTAAAGAGGAGCAACCAAGGGAACGGAGTTGTGTTCCTCTCTTCACCTCGGTGTAGTTGCTACTGAAAAGGGAGCCTTCAGGTCACTCTCGACTACAGTTTCCAACTACTATTAGCGGAATTCAGTTTTCACTGGATACCTCATACTTCTGTCCTTTTGCCACATCTAAGCTCATGTAACAAAAATAACTATACAAAAAGAGAGCATGGCCTCTTCACGTGATGTAATTGCTATAAAGCTAGATTAGCATACCATTGTTAATGAGTACAATTCTCATTGAGCCCCATACCTCTGGCCTCATGCCTCAACTAGACAGTCGCACAAAAAGACAAGGACATATCACGAAGTGCAATGCTTAGCAAACAGGATTGACCGACTATTTTTAGAGAGTTTGATTCTCATTAGGTGACCCATACTTCAGTCTATGTGTCACATCTAAGCTAAGCTTAGTAAATGACTATGTAAAAAGAGAACAGGGAACTACGGAAACCCAAGGACTTACTCGGTAACATCGTAACACACACACACACACACACATATATATATATATATATATATATATATATATATATATATATATATATATATTTATTTATTATTGAAGTATTGATCTTTCAAATGTATGCACTAAATTTTTCTGATGAGGAATATTAAACTTGAAAAAAGAAAAGCACTTGTAAGTCGATTGTTCAGCTGTGAAATCATCGGAATTCGTAGTTTTACGTCCACATGATCAGCCGTTGAATGCGTAAATACTCAAAACCTTCACATGTATATCATCTCAGTTTGATTTCTTCTACTTTTTATTAAGCGCTTGGCCATCATTAATAACGAAACCCAATTTAAACTTTTATGGTACACCTGATCCTGCTGTCAAATCAACTGCCATCTATTAGATTTTTTCCTATTAGTTGCAGGGATAGGTAAATCAATAAACAAAGATGCAGCATTTTTTCAAGCTCAAGATTTAAGTTCAAATATCTGCAAATGAAGTAAACGCTCTAAGAAAGATGGTGGAAGAATGAAAGATTTGAAAAAGAGAAAACATTGCAAGCATCCTCTATAAAGAATGAAGTTATGATAAAAAATATCTAGAACTCATAAACCAAATTATAATCTGACATAGCGAAAGCAATGTGACGATGCATTAAGTGAGAAAGGAAAAGATTTGGAGAAAAAAATAATAGGACTTTTCCATGAATATGAAAAACTATATATTGAAAACGATAAATAAAAATCTTAAATCGGTAATAATGGAACATAATGCTATAATCGAGAGGACAGTATGAAATCGAAGTGTTTCAGAAAGCGAAGCTGACTTTAATTATAAAATCGAAAACGAGGCCTAAAATATACGAATCTGGAAAAAGAACAGATTAAAAAACAAATAAACTGATGAACAGAAATACTCTAGATTCAAACAAAATTCTAAAAATGAAGCAATATAAATCAAGAGTTACAAAAATAAAATGCGACCTTAAAATACACATATCTGGCAAGAAATTAAACAAAGAATAATCTAAGCAAAATTATTTTACACTGATATATTCGAAGTAGTTCTCGTTTTGGTTTTCATTAAACCCACAACGTTTTGGTCGTTATACACTTCATCTTCCTTTATCAGATTGTATGTAACCTTTTAGGAATTTGCAAACTGAACTTTTGTTCAATTTGCAGTTAGCCCTGTCGGCGAGACTTTGAATACTCTGACAGTATACTCTGCTGGGGAATACTCCCCAACCACAAAGGGACGTCATGGTAATAAACTGCGTCTGGTGATAAGAATTTAGTTCTAGAGATCTGAGCAGTATGGAGTACGTCTTCATTGTTATTACTTCCAGGTCTCCTCTAACCCAGAATTGTAGGACCCGTTAAGTTCCCAACTTAAATAGATCTGTTTAAAAGTCATTAACGTTCTTTTGGTTGGTTGGTTGGTTGGTTGTAGTTTTATGGCATATCAAACTTTGTAGGTTATTTAAAGGACATGGACGAATCATACAGAATTAACTCATATCAGATATCATATAAACATGGGGGAAAATTGGTTGATTGATTGATTTTCACGGCATGCCATTTTTATGCGATGGCCTAAGGGTTAGAGTGTTCGCCAATGGCCCGGGAGACCTGGGTTCAATCCCAGATGGAGTCATACCAAAGACTCAAAAAATGGTACTTGATGCCTCCTTGCTTAACACTCAGCATTATAAGGTACGGATCAAGGGTAAAGTAGAGCAATCCAGGGAAGGAGTAGCGCCCTCCCCTACACATTGGTGTAGTAGCTATCGAAAAGGGAGCCTTCGGGTTACCCTCGACTATGGTCGCCAACTTTTTCTATTTCAAACAATTCAGTTTAGCATGAGTACACAGTTTAATTGTCAAAAACATTTCTATTTCAATCTATTCAGTTTATTCAAACAGTTCTAATTCAGCTCATTCAGTTTGGCATAAGTATGCAGTTCTATTTAACACATAGATAGGGCCCTGTCATTATCAGGACAATCATTTGGCAGTCTTACCCCTATGCAGAGGCGCAGTCGGTGTATTCTACAGCCTCAGCCGACTGAGAAATACACAGAGTTAAATGTCAAAACAGTTTTATTTCAGATAATTGAGTTTATCATAAGTATACAGTTTAGACGTCAAAACAGTTCTATTTCGAGCAGTTCAGTTTACCATGAGTACGCAGTTTATTTGTTAAAACAGTTCTACTATAAACAATTCAGTTTAGCATGAGCACGAAATTTTGATGCAAAAAACAGTACATCAAGAAAGCCGGGTTTAGTTCTATTTAACCCATATATTGAACACTTATCAGTTTGGAGGTGCCCGTGGTGTAATTGTTATCGCCGTAGGAAATGAACACGGCGACACGAGTTCAAATCCTGGACGAGACTGACTGCATTTCACATAGCACTAATATCCTTGGGAAAGGTATGAATCCAATTATTCTCCCTCCAGCTATGGGTAAATAGTAGGACAGACTCGGTTTTTCAGCCTTGGTTAGACAACTAGTCTAGGAGAAGGAAAACTCTGAATTAAAACCTGTTAAACTCCACTTAAAAATTGACCTTGTGTCATATCCTGCCCGAGCGGATGGGTTGGTAAATAGGATCAGGTGCTACCACTCCGGGCCAGAGTGAACCTGCGAGCGATGGCAATGAAGGGATACTCCACATTCCCCAAAGCTCCAGAATCACTGGAACATCACCATCAGATTGTTTAGTGACATATCCAGGACACTCGTTGGGTGAGTCTTACCCCTCTGCATAGAAGCAGTCGGTGTATTCTACTGCCCCAACCGACTGGACAACGATCTTTTGGACCGTGAGAAAAAATACTTAAGATAACTACAGAAAATATAAATATGAAATTACAATGAACGTAATTGGCCTACCTTTTGGCATAAAACAAACAAGTCGGCTCGACATGCCATGAAAATCAATCAATCAACCAATTTTTCCTTCCATGTTTAGATGATATCTGATATTCTATATGATTCGTCCTTGTCCTTTAAATGCCATCTTAACAGAACAAGTGTATACGCCTTGATGTACTATCCATAGTATAAGTACAGGAATTTTCTGTCTTAAACACAGTGTGTGGTTTAGGCTTGACTTACTTGTATTTCAACTCCTTATGTGTTATTTAATGCAGGAATCTGATAGAAAAAAATTGCTCATAGTCATATGGTTTCAAGTCTTCCTATCAAATAAAAATCATGTGTACACAAATTGGTTTGACCCATTGATAGAAAACTAACAAGTGATAACTCTCCAGGTCAGGTTGAACAGAATGTTGGGCTGTCTTCACACAGCAAAGAACGCTACTGGAGACAGTTCAGTGTTATATCCAAGATAGCCTAATTTTTATGTAGGTTTTACTTCTCTGCAGAGCACACGGCCGTCGTATTCTAATCCCAGCAGATAGATTTGGAAGCTTTATGCCCTCTCCGCCTTAATTAAAGGTTTCCACATGGTGTTAATTTCTATGCTTAGTTCATTGTCTCCCCTTGGATTACTCTTTCTCAACGATCCTTTATTCTTACCTTAAATAACTTAATTGGTATACTCGTCCGAATAAAACTGTGTATAATCTATAAGATTCACCAATCCTCCGTCTGTCTGTACTTCTAAGGCTTTGCCGTTTTTTGCCTGGTTTTAATCAAACTTTCAAAAAATGATTTTCTTGCTTTAAATGGTTTTAAAGTATAAGAAGCTTCGGTTTAAAGGATTGTTCAGGTGAGATCTATCATTCTCAGCGTTTTACTGCCACTCTTGGCTGTCTCATTGCACTTATTGACCTTCGAGGGTCACTCCCGGCTAATGTGCACATAGACCCCAATGTTGCCGCTAGACACCGTGTTAAGATTTGAAATAATTAGGGAGGTAATTAATTATATTAATTATTTCATTATTATCATTTAGTTTGGTGAAGTTGTGGACTGGTCACAAATCTTCGAGAGTAAGTGTACTTCGTCGCAAAAGCTCATCTGGTGTAATTCTTGCTCATGTTAGAGATGGCAAGTTGGACAGATTGTTTTGTATATCACCAGGATGACCAGGTTTAACACCTCATGTCAAAAAAAAAAAAAAAACGTTGAGAAAGACAGGATACGGATAATAAACAAATCAAGATTATTAGACTATAACTTCTAAAAAATTTTAGTCAATATTACCAATCGAAATCTGAAAAATAATTGAATCAGATATCTCTTGAAAACATTAGTTTTTAAGGTTTTTGTAAGATATCTGACATTCGGAACTAATATAACTAATAATTTATTCTAATGAGTTTTTATCCTTAAGATCCTTTTTACAAAATCTTTATCTACAAATTTAAATCTTTAGCTTAATAGGAATTTTATGTTATTGGAAGCAACATTTGAAATGCTTAAACTAAATACGATGGTAATAAACAGGCGGTATTAAGGTCATGTGATATGAAACTAGTTTTTCATTATGTCTCAAAGCTTCAAGTGAATGTAACCTTTTTAAGATAACATTTTAATCCTGATAATGAACACGGTCTTTTTTCTCAAGGTTTTCTTCAAGAATCATCTTTTGTCAGAATATCAGTATTTTGAAGAAAGAGAAAAAGAGATGGGGGTAGAAGAGAGGTTTTTCGGTTTCCTGTTAGCGACTGCTTGAATGTTCGTTCTTATGCAAAATAGCGCACACGGCAAAAAAGGATATATATATATATATATATATATATATATATATATATATATATATATATATATATATATATATATATATATTTTAACGCAGAATCAAAGAGAAGATAATAGCATACTTTCTAACATAAACTCAGGAGAGTAGATCTAACCGCAGTCACAACTCAATTGTGCAAAATTTAGTAAATAAGTAGATATAAAACAGGAATAAACAAAAAGAAAGCCAAGTTTTTTCTTCTGATAACAGTCGTCGGTCCACTTAGAGAAACCAAATAGCGTCTAAGACACCGAGGAACATATATTTATTGAATTCAAATTAAACTAACAAAATTCCATTGAAGAAGTAGGTACAGCCATCTTGTTTTGAGAAAAATCTTCTTATGAAAAATATTTTACATGAGATAATTTTGAAGAAATCTCAACCATCTTACATAGTAACAGAAATTTCGAGAACACCGTTCTGTCAGCGGAGTTTAGAATACACTGACGATATCGAGTGTATCAGAGTAAGAACCCCCACCCCGCCAAAAATTGTCTCTTGATGGTATAACACTGGATATGACATTAAATTTCATCGAGTGGTTAGGCCCCAGTTTTGGAGGTTTTGGGAGTGTAGATAAAGCCTTCATTGATTTAGGTTGATTCTTATCTGGATTGGTTGGATCTGTTAAGGTCTCATCTATTGGTCAAATAGATCTTTTTCAAAATTATTCGTATTCTATTGGAATAGATACTATATATATAAATTATTTATGTAAGAATAGTTACTCGAAGCTATAGTTGTCTACTCAGTATTACTATAGCTTATTTGAAACCATCAAATGATTATTATCAAATTGAAATAATTACCTGAAACCATAAAGATAAATACGTAAAACCATACAATTAAGAGTAAATTATTCGTATCTGACAGGAATACTTGATACCATATAAATGCGTGCAAAAAGCTATTAAGAAAGACACACGAGCCCGTTCAGCTGTAACTGTAGAATACATCACTGCAGAGGGGTAAGATCCCTCAATGAATGTCATTATGACATTTATTGAATATGACACAGAAAAAATGATGGTTCCAGTAATGCTGGTAGCACCTGATAGGGTATTATGTATGGGTCAAATAGAACAGTTTGACATTTAAACTATGTACTTATACCAAAAAGTAGTGTTTAAAATAGAACTGTTTGATCATTTCATTGTGTGTAAACAAATGACTGATGTTTAATCGAATTGTTAGTGATACATATAATAATCATCATCATCATCATGTCGAGCTGGTAGCACGGATATCTCTGACCCTCTCTCGCCACTTTTCCCTATCGTTTATCACCTCTGGCTGGTCTTCTGGACTACATCCCGTATCCTCACATTGTTGCTGAATATATGTTCGTGCTGGTCGTCCTGCTTTTGCTCGGCCATGTGTCGGGGTCCATAAGAGTACATCACTTATGAGTTCGCCCCTGCTTCTCCAGCAGTGTCCTGCATGTCTGGTTCGTCTAACTTGAATAGTTTTCGTGATAGGAGGCAGGTGGCCGTACAGTTGGTGTCTGGTGGGGTGTTGCCACCAGGACTTGTTCAAGATAGCTCACAGCCTGTGCAAACAAATGATTAATTTTCAATTGAATTATAAGTGTTAGATAGTATTATTTCAAACCATTTAACCAGGTAGAAACAACAGAAATACCAGTGTGCAAACAAATTAGTTCTAATTCATTTACAAATTAAATTACCGACAGACTAATCTCTTACATACCATATATATATATATATATATATATATATATATATATATATATATATATATATATTTGAATGTGTACAAAGTAATGACTGATGTTAAATTGTTACTGTTACATAGCAGTACTTAAAACCATTTTACTCTGTGCAAAAAAAAAAAAAAAAAAATGAGCACATGCTCGTTTAAAATTGTTATCAAGAAAATGGGTTTTCAAATCATATATTTCATATATATGTATAAAGAGTACTTAACATTAAAGCAATATCACAATATATTTGAAGTATAAAGTAAGATATAAAAAAGGGGAAAAAGTCATGACTCGGAGTTTCACGCTTTTGATCTGAATTAGTATTCAACATGTCTGTCTTTTTCAACTGAACAAATACGTACGCTTCTCTTTTATACACTTTTTTGAGTCACGTGATTATAACGTCATTGTCATATTAAGGCGGTTGACTCAATCTAACGAGAAATTTCAAAGTAAATATTTATCTTCATGACAGCATCTCACTTCTAGCAGCTGTCTTTTATCTAGCTTATATATATATATATATATATATGTGTGTGTGTGTGTGTGTGTGTGTGTGTGTGGTTAATTAAGCCAAGAGTAGTGCCGTAAACTCTTACGGTTGTAGTGGTTTCGATCAACACCGGTTATTCCTTATAATCTTAATCAACATTTTATATCGTGTGTACGTCAGTTAACTGCTTGTTCCTCAAGTCTGATATCTTCGTTAAGATTCAATTTGATTAATGCAATTATCTGTTTTCTCCAACGTAAACAATTTATTTAAGAAGCTTGCATTTCCTCTTATGTAAGCAGCAAAATAGAACCTAAAATAAAAGACATGTGTTGTCATCGAATGACTTGATATCTATTTTTTCCCAAGAAACCCCTATAAGCATCTAGTTATTTAAAAGAAGTTCCCAAAAAGCCTAAAGGGAAAGGTTAACTGACGATGTACATAATTTTGTAGAAAAGAATAGAGAATATTATAGATTCGAATTTATTATATGAATCATTTTCAGTTATCAATTTTTTGCCAAGTAGTTCTTCCATTTTATTTTTGTTGCTTTTGATATTTTTTGATCGTCATTCTACGATCTTTAATAAGTCGAGGAAAAAATTTCTGGCGAAATTCGATGTCAGTATTTGTTATCAAATTCGTTTTTGCTTACTAATTATCATCATCATCATCATCATCATCAATGCGTACTGACAACACAGGTTCCTTTGAATCTCTCTCGCCATCCGTTTCTATTTTCAATCACACTTGTTGTGTCCCTTAGATAGAATCTAGTGTCCGCACATAGCTGATGAATGTAAATCTTTGCACGTTGACTAACCCTGGTGTGTCTATGTGTAAGAATCTATCAAGGAACGCCTTTGAGTTTGTCCTTTATTCATTAACAGTGATCTCCATGTATTGCTATCCTTTACTAGACGGTTTGCGAGAAGAAAGGTAAATGGCTACACAGCTGTTCAATTGTAGGGTGCTAAACTCCCATAGTACCATGAATTTTTTATTCCATTAAACCAATCGCCGGTCAGCAATTTGAATAATTTTCACCTAAAAGGTTTATGCAAATCGAAATAAAGAAAAGGGTTTTGTCAACAATGACCCAATCAAGTCACTCATGATTATAATTAAGCTATTAAGTTTTCTCAAGGAAAGATTATAACCGGGCTCAGCTCTCTTCTTTGAGACTCTGGAGTGGCTGGCTGGGATTTTTACTATCATATTACTCTCAAAATATAAAATCCTTGCTCTCCTGATTTAAATTTCCTTATGGTATCGCTGAGAGAAAGAAAGAAAGAGAGAGAGAGAGAGAGAGAGAGAGAGAGAGAGAGATAGTTTGTGTGTGTATATGTGTGTGTGAGAAAGAGGGAGAGAGAACTACTTGTGCTAATACAAGGACTCGTTAATGGCCGTCATCGAGAACATGATATCCAACCTGAACTAGAGACATTAATACAAAAACAGTCTCTGTCTTAAGTTGATTTATTTAACTGATAATATTTTTAACTTGCTCAAATAAGACATGCTTAAGAGTAAGAAAAGTGATTCACTAAGAATTGTGCAAACAACTAGGGTTTGTCTCTGTAATTCCGTGGCATGTATATAAATCAGCTATACATGATGACAGTTAAAATTCTATGGGACTTTGAAACTCAAATCTAGTTATCATAAAAAAGAAAGATATTTTCAGTTGTGGAATTTGCTGTGTCATCAGATCATTGGGTAAAAATGAAAGAAAGGCTAGAGATATATCTAAATCTTATCAGTGATCTAAATAAGGTCTGAAATATGTACAGTTTATTATCGCACTGTTTGGCAAACGTTCCAATCTAGCTAAAAAATGAGAAGAAATGGAAATCGGAGAGAAAAATATATATAATATATAGGTGATATAATTACTAAAGTTAGCTGAGAGAATGATAGCATAGTTCGGAGTGCAAAAGAGAGTTGCTGGGTCATGATCACCAGTGATCACTTCCAGATACTGCTTGTCTGAAAACTAGTAGAGTATATATATATAACAACGGTTTGTTGAAGAGTAATATGATATACTCAGTTGATATTCAAACCAATCAGAATATGAAACTATATCAGCAGCTGTTTGTAGGTTTATTGGTTGGTTCGTTTAGTTTTACGTGTCAACTTTTGTAGAATTATTTCATACCAAAATCAGTTTAACAATAAGTCTCCAAATATATAAGGTGTAAAAAAGTCTTCCCAATCATTTTAAACAGGAAAGTAAAACAGTTCATTATCTTAAACATATTTATTTACACAGTAGACGAACCATTAACAGGCAGTCTTTTTGACTCAGAGTGGATAAACGATTGATATCAATGAAAGAATTACTCCACACTCCTGAGACCTTCAGACCTGGAGCCTCATCATCGAATCTAGTTCACTGTCTTAACAATAATACGCAAACCTCTGCTTTCGGATTAAGTCTTTATATTTGTGACTCGTCTGTGACAACTGCGTACATTGGTTGATTAAACTCAATTTATTTATTTTTAAAAGAAGAACAAGGAGACTGATTTCTAATCATCTTGTAAAATGTCGCTGACACGGATAAAAATCTCTAACACTTTACCGAGCCATTTAAATCTTCTCTGATAATATTATAACAGTTGCTTATCTTCTATAAACATCACAGTGATGTATGTTTATGGACGAGTGCTAATCTAAATTTATAATTCTTCACTGACAAATAAAACTAACAAATGTGTACGAATTAATTCAGTCGGGTTTACTTGTGCTTACACTTGTAAGCGACTGACTATATTTACGAAAATGTAAAAGCCTAATAGGCTGGAGCTTTAAAATACGCCGACTGCATCTTTGTACATGAGAAAGACCTCTTCCCTCGAACGTCCTAGATATGACGCTAGAGAGGTTCAAATCGTTGAGCTTTATAGAATGTGGATTACTCCTTCCTTACCATTACCCCCGGGTTCACACTGACCCAGAGAGGTATTACCTGATAGGGTTCCTTCTATAGGTAAAATAGAACTGTTTAATCGTTTACTTGAAACCATTTAATAGTGTGCAAACAAATGATTAATATTAAATTGAATCATTAGTATCAAATAAGAATGCTTGAAACCATTTCACTTAGAGTCAGTAGAACTATTTGTGTAAGCAACACATAAAACCATTTGACGACGTGCAGGCAACGAATAGTAATACTTGTAACTATTTAGCTTTGTGCAAACAAATGAGGACTGGTTCCCTTAAAAATATTACCAACAAAATGTTCGTTTACAAATAATGTAAGACGATTTGGCATTAATTAATCTACGTGTGTTGATATGCCATAAAATACAACCAATCAACAAACCTACCAACTATAATTTAAAATTCCTTATACGTAATCTTTTTTAGGTTTGCATTCAGTGCATCATGACTAAGAAACCATTGGAAGTATTTTACAATTTATTTGTAGTTATTATCGATGCTTTACTCAGAACAATCGGATACAAAATCGCATAATATATGGGCGGTGCTATCCAGTAGTCTGTGAAACTTGAGTCCCGAACCCGAATTCCTAATGCATTTGTAATATTTTGACCTTCGACCCGGCCCAACAATGCTATTCCAAGGTGATTCCAATGGAGAGTAATCGAAAGAGATCGCGTGGGCGGATTAAGGCTGATAATATGGGACAAGGTGAAGGTCCTACTGTGCGACTACAGAGTGATGCACCGGAAGAGAGTGACCCCTGAACTGCATGACAGTTATTTCCGCTTGATTACGATTAAACATTCGATTTCAAAGATCGAGTGGGCGTCGAACGATAATATAACTCAGTTGAGTTCGACGAGCCAGTGGAGTTGCAGACAGTTGGAGAAGAGATGTGGTAGGGAAATCCACATCACGCCGAAGGGGTCATTTAGGCCCTGATGAGTTGAGGTCCAGAGAAGATGCTGATAAGATGCAATAAAGAAAGCCATCATCTAGCAGAGTGGGCCCTGGGCCTCCGTTTGAGCATCAGAAGAACGAGAAAGACACAACGTTGACGGCCATAAGTTTGGGGGTCAAAATATTGCAGTTGTGTTCGATCTCCGGCTCCCTCTCACACGCAAACCTCGAGTAACCCTTTTTGTTCCCTTACAAATAAAGTGAGAGGTAAATATATTTTATAAAGAAGTCTTCCTGCGTCGTTTATTACTGCGTGCGTCTGTTATTCATTGCGTCAGTATGAATATAACGCATTGATGTATTAGGAGTTGTGCTCATTTTATGTTTTTTTTTAATTTCCTGGTGTCCTTCAAGATATCTATAAAATTTTATACAAATTAAATAAAACACCAGTTCCATGGACAATGAACATATCAAATCATTTATTTCAGTCCTGGTTGAGGGGTTTTGAAAAGGACTGTATCCTCTGAAGAGATTATGACTTTTCCCCCAACAGAAAATAGGATGTCCTGTGTGTGACAATAAACTGCGTATTATAGTAAGTATCCACTTCTGACACAGATCTACTCTGACCAATATTAATAGTATTGTTAGGGTACTATTTATCGCTAAAATCATCTGTTTTAAGATTATTAGTATCAGATAAAAATATTAAAAACCATGTGTCTTCAGAAAAATGATTATTATCAAAAGAGACGAGTTGCTTGAAACAATATAATTGAAGACAAATCATAAGTGTTAGTTTGGAATACTTGAAACTATATGACGGCTATAATTTTATAAAACTTTGAAACTGACCAATCCATAATCGGTTTATTTGCTATTAAAAATAAACCGAGCCAACGAAACGACTCTATTCAAATCCAACGTGTATATATTGCGTTTTATTATCAAATCATATTCATCTGTGTGACTTTTGTTGGGTTTGTATATATATATATATATATATATATATATATATATATATATATATATATATAATGTGTGTGTGTGTGTGTGTTTGTGTGTGTGCGTGCGCGTGTGCGTGTTTATGTGTGCGTGAATTCAATTGAAGAAAAGAACAACTGTGTAACGATTTCTGAGAATTTAACTAATCGATTCAGGTGACCAATTTTTGTGATGTGATGATGATGATGGGTACTGCACAAGAACACCACGAGCTATATTGAACAAATCCAGGAAGCGACATCCCAAAAAAAGCAGCTATACAGACACTTACCTCTCATCTCTAAAACCAACCAATTTTATAACCTTCTGGGCTTTATACCTCCTTTGCAGAGGTGCTCACCTGTTTTTCTAGCAAACTTACGATTTATCTTTTTAATTTGGAAAGTCAGAACGACCTTTTTATTTCAGATTAAATAACTACAGATCTAAGAACAAATCTAAGAGTTATGACTTCTGTAGAGATGCAAACTTGAAATTGGAAATTGAAAAAAGGTAAAAATATAAAATCATTAGATTTTATGTTTTTACCTTTTTTCAATTCTTCAATTGGAAAAAAAAAAGACAAATGAATAACTGGTATGAAAACATGCAACATTTGAATTTAAAATGAATCTTAAACACCCGGCCTTGAAAGAAAATTTGACAACCATAACCATCTATATAAGAACATCTGAGAATAAGTATCTGATGATTTGAAAGGTTACCTTTGAAAATAACACGGGATGAAAATTCACAGAAACAAACAAACAAGAAAAATCACGGCTAATTTGAAAAGCACTACTCTCAAAACTAATGAAAACACATTAACATGGTGTACGTACCACACACACACACACACACACATGCACACACACACACACACACACACACGCGCATATATATATATATATATATATATATATATATATATATATATATATATGAGCCCAATTAAAGACACTTTGATCAAAAACCATTCTTCCTTCGACTAATGCATATGCTACGCCAGCAGTACATTTTATATCACTTTTTCTATAGCATATTAACTCTTTCTTTTCATTGTAAAAACTTTCTAAAAATCCCTACTTTTTCCATAAAACCTTTTTCGCCTGACGATAACCTAAGGTTGAAACTAGTTGAGAACAATAAAAGAATTAACGACTTAAAAGTAGAATTCCTACTTTTCTTATTATTCTTATTAATCCCTTCATATATATATATATATATAGTATGAATGTATGAGAGATAGATAGATAGATAGATAGATAGAGAAAGAGAGAGAGAGAGAGAGATGTGTGTAGGTGTGAAGTTACACGACTACTTAAGGTAAATATATAAGGATGAAAGCCTTAAGGCAAAATGTAATCTTTGGAATTAAGCAAGACGCAGAAGGTCTTTAATTCAAGCTTACATTTAATATATATGCATTAAAGTATTTCTACAAATGGAAGATACACACACACTCGTATATATATATATATATATATATATATATATATATATATTGTTTGAGCAATATATATATATATATATATATATATATATATATATATATTGCTCAAACAACATTTTCACCGTTAAAACTGATCATATAAAGTTATAAAAAAATCAAAAATTTACCTAAGTATAAATGGAAAAGTAACTTGGCAGATCAAAATCTCAAGAATAACTGAAAGAACCAACTTAACTCCCAGATGAATTTTTAAAATCCTGCTACTAAAATGCCTTTTTCCTCATATTTTGCGTAGCTTTATAATGCCATTCTTAAAAAAAACATCGAGTCAGTATATATTTTAGTGTTTAGCACCATGATTATATCCACACCCGAATTCTTTGTTGTGATTAACAATTATAGAGAAGTATGAGAACTGAATGTCTTTTTTGTATTTTCTGTCTAACCAAAGTCTGACTGAAAAGACACCTAATGAACCCATGAACTGTCAAGAAAGAACTCCAATATATCATATTTCTATGTGGTAGAAATGGTTATTACTCTCTGCAGAAAAGAAATGTTCCATAACCGTTTCATAGTGACTGAGATCCAATTAGGCCAACACCTCCGGACATTTTGCCGTTAAACCAACTGTAACGTTGGCATAATGTACAAAGCAGGTATCCGACGAAGAGTGACAGTGGAACAGATTAGGGCGGGTAAATATTCAGAGCGATGATTGTGTTGCATTATTACTGCCTATGGCTAGGTACCAATGTTGGGAGTTTGCAAAAGAAGATATGAGAAAGAAATATTAAAAATACGGCAGTAAAAAAATAAAAAAATAAAAATACAGTTATACAATTAGCACGCTTATATTTTTTTTTTGTTTAGTAGTAAATATACTAATTACAGATAAGATGCAAAACACTTTTTTTAAGGTTGATCACGTTGGTTTCATAAAATATTTCTTGGACAAACTATATCAAATTATCAAAATTAATGATATTATTTGTTTCCAAACCATGCAGCGGAAATTATAATAAAATAGTCCAATGTTGCGGTAAAATACAGAATGATCTAAAACAAATACCAACAGAAATGTAAATATGCAAATCGATTTGCAGTTAAACGACCGTTCTCGTAGCCCTCAACAAGCAGTTGGGCATACAAAATTGAGTGGAACTTGTATAAGTAAATAAGGAAATAACATAACATTACAGAGTTTGTTTTTTTTTATAAAAAGATCTCTTCCGACTATTGCCAATTTAATTAATTTCATTGTTTTGCAATAGTTTAATGTTTTGACCATATGCCAGAATATAGTAAATAATATCTTGAAAGTAAAAAAAAAATGATACATTAATTTAAAAACTTAAGATGTTGACACTCATGATATACTATATTGTAGAGAAACATTGAATTTTAAAATTAAGGCTTTCAGCATCACCTAGTACCATATCTGAAAATAAAATGAAGCATTTTCGTCAATCTTAATCAAACTGCCCGTTGAAATTCGCAAGAAGGATTGGTCATGAGTTTCTAATTACATGTGTTTAAAAAAAAAAAATCAGTCAGAAACTATTGAAAATGATTCATTACAAACTGTCGTTATTGCAAATTTTAAGTGGCCTGTATAAAACCATTCCTCGTAATTTCAGTACTGAGGTCTGTTCATCGTGAAGATGAAGATGGATATATTGAGTGTCTTATTTTTTGCGATGAGTTAGCCGTTAGGTGCAGTAATAAAAACAAAATATTTCTTTACAAAACAGTGTATTGTATAAATATTTTTAAATTTTTAAACTTATTTTTGAAAATGTCGATATTTTTTGTGGACACCCTCTTTAATTAGATCAGGCCTTCTCAGACGTTTTATTTGATGCACCTCTTGTAACCAAATTTAATTTTCATTCACACCCAAATAAATCAATTGAATATTAGATTACAAAACATAACTAATTAACCAGTGTTTTGTACAATTCACACGAGAATAGAATCAGTAAACTATAAATATAAGATTACTTTTAATGGCTGCATTGTTTTTTAATTAGAAGGATGGACTTGGTGGGCATTGAGGAGATCCCAAATATTTAACGGTAGTCTTGCAACGCCGAAAAAGTTTAACAACGTCAAAACTAGATCGTTTGTTCATTCAACTGAGCTTTATATTTTAAACGGGTCTTATGTAAATGACACATAACGAATCGCCATCGCGCAAAATCAGGAATTCTTCTCGGTGAACAATATCTGGCAACTTGTCTTCGTGATCCAGAAAGTTTTTCTCTTTTTATAAAGTGATTTATAAATGCAACGTTGTAAATTCACCTTCTGTGGATCCCAATACTTTTATTTTCCCTGAAAAAAATTCATTTTATCGTCCCCAGGTGTCTATACAGATCACCTTGAGAAGTACTGACCTAGATGTTCGTATTAATGTGTTCGTAACTATTTAAACAGAAATCTCATTTATTCATTTATATATTTATTTATTTCTCTTGTTATTTAGTTATTTATTTATTGCACACGAATGCAAATATTTGGAGAGTAATAATAATTACAGCTCTTGTTTGATATTTGTAATTTAACACTGTTCTAAGATCATGAATGTTTGTTTTGAGTCATTAAAATGCAAATGGAAAGAAGCAGACGATAGATAGCAATTTGAATTTTGAAAATTCAATTTTTGTCAGTTGTTTATCGAAGTATCATGAGAATAATTAAATAAGATTTTTTGAGAAGCTGAAAAAAAAAAGCCAAACGAAGAAAACTAATTTAAAATGATACATTTTATTGAGAATTTTTATGTTGGAAAATTCAGTTTTATTTTATCTTTATAAATCCAATTCTTTCTGCCGATTCTATTATTAATATTCGACAATGGTATGGTTTTGTCACGCTAATTTCAAAAAGTAACTATATATATATATATATATATATATATATATATATATATATATATATATAAGTGTGTGCGGAAAGAGAACACGTGCCGTAGAGTGATAGCGAGTTCATCTCAAGAGCCATTAAGAATGTTCTTTTTTTTATTTGTTGCTCTAGGAATCTGTCGTGTCAAAGTTATCTCCAAGAAAAAAATGTTTATCAATCACAGTTTTTAATGCTTTTTATTTGCACACGTTAACTTCATACGACTCAACTCGTAATAGACACGTAAAGCAAAGAAGGATATTAAGAATATTTTACGTTATATTTGACTGAGAACAACTTTTCTTTTCTATTTGCCTTTGAAGATACATTCCAAATCCCAATAGAAATTAGTTGACACTAATGGAAAATATATAACAGTTAAAAAAACTTAATAAAAATTAATAAAATAAAGTTAATAATAATAATAATAATAATAATAATAATAATAATAATAATAATAATAATAATAATAATAATAATAATACAAGTTGTATGAAATTGACTTTTTAAAATTTCTAAACCCCCCATTTTCCACTTAGTTGACGGGCCTTACAATATATAAAGTGTAACCTTTGAAGCAAAGTAAGACCCCACCCGCCACCAAAAAGACTCTCCTAAACATAAACAGTATCCAATCCCATGTATGAGTCAAATATTAGTATTAGACAGGGGTACTTGATAGTATTATAGAGCCCTGACGAGGTGAGGCTGAGAATACACTATCTATGCAGAGGAGTAATACCAAACCCGTAAAAAAGTGGTGTCTTGGGAAGGACACCGAACTGCATCTGATGGTAAGAATTAAATTCTGAATATCTAGAGATTTTGAAAGACCAGTGGTTGTCTCCAATTGTCCTATTCATGGTTTAGACTGATAAGTTTAAAAAGTATACATAGTTGAAGTCTCTTGGGTGAATTTGCTTACGTGCTTGACTGCAACATCATAGGAAGCGATTTTGAACTCCATTCGAACTATTACCCTTGAAAAAGGCATGAACTCACTTATCCTCCGAGTTTTAGGTTAAATAATACCCATACTGTTCTTCCATAAGTAATTTTTGACATTAAATAGCGTACAAAAGTTGACATTCTATCAAACGGAGAAACCCAACCAATTATTCGTTTTCAATAGGATCGTGTGCATACTTAAAAAATACACTAAAGATTTTTACACAAAAATGCAAATATGAACGTATGATGTATTGCCTAACTTCTCAGCATAAAATTCCCCGAGGTGGGTTGACAAGCAGTTAAAAGAAATCAACCAATAATAGTCTCCATATTCCTGTTTGCTAAAAGAATTAACAAAGAGGAAGGTAGATAGTAAATTAGAAATTCAGAAATACATATTTCGAGCCTACTTTTTAAAAAATAATTTGCAGATTACATCAAAACTCTTCATGTCAGCTTGTGTATAGACACATATTTTATTTTCTTAAAAATGATTTTCCAAGAACTGTCGATTGCTGATTAGGCAATATAGCAGAAAAAATCAACAAGTGTATTGAATTCGAATAATAGGGATGTCGAGAGAAAAATGGAGAGGTTTAAATGATATTATCAACTTGCACAGAAAACATTGAACAATTCGGAAGAATGAGTAATTTAAGACCGACTGACTTGATATCTAGTTTCCATAGATGCAAATGTGCATGTGTTTGCGTAATCATATTTATGCAGATATGTTTTTTATGAATGCAAAATCAACAATTCAGTATGATGTATCATATACTCTTATAGTCACATTAATTTACACAGGCACACAGACACACACAGACACAGACACACACACACACACACACACACACACACACACACACACACACATGCAAATATATATATATATATATATATATATATATATATATATATATATATATATATATATACACACTGCCAAAAATTATATATATACATACTGCCAAAAAACAGCGATGAAGCAAAGCCTTCATCAGATGTTTACGGACTCAGACATGGGTGGGGACCAAACCATCATTACTAGAAACACTGAGCTGATCTACAGTATTTTACACTATCGCCAGACATTTTGATTTACTATCAAATCGTGGGAATGTTAGATCAAAATGACACTTTTTTGTACAATCTTTAGTATATTTACAATTTTCCAATAACGAGTGTTCACTCAATGACATAAGATTATATATATATATATGTATATATATACATGTGTGTGTGTGTGTATATATATATATATATATATATATATATATATATTTATATATATATCCCCTATCTGTTTTATTTCTAAAATTTTCATAAAAGTAGGTTATGGAATAAAACCAGCTGATTGCACTAAATTGTTGCTCAAGAGTCCTGGAGGGAGTTTTTGTTTCATCTTTTCGTTCCTTCTTCCGTTCCAAAGCCCTGCAGTCATTTTTTTTGCCTTATCCAAGGAATATTATGTATTTAGTAATTCTTTTCTCGTCTTATTAACTCACGTATTTAATCTGATGCTTGCAGTTTTAAATAAATGTAACTTTTAATCATGAAGCCGATATGAGGACGTGAGATAACAGTTTATTGAGATTTTATCCTGCTCTTGTGGTCACTATTGGACACTTTCTTGATTTAAGAAATACGTTTCCAAAACCATTTGTTCATTATGTATATATATATATATATGTGTGTGTGTGTGTGTGTGTGTGTGTGTGTGTGTGTGTGTGTGTGTGTGCAAATTAGAAACTTTCATCATGTTTACCAGCAATGTCAAATTTAACCCCCTCATTCACGCTTCCTCTCTCTCTCTTTCTGTCTTTCTCTCTCACTCACTCACACGTGCGCACTTTCTTGGATGTGTCTGTGAGTTTGTGTTTTGTTATGTGTATCTGATAATAAAGCAATTCGAAAGCCTGCCAAATTGACATATATGAATGTATCAACAAGATAAGTTAAATCCTTCATTTTCAAGTTCATCAATATTCTTGTTTGTGCCTTCTGATTTTGACGGTTGTATGTCAGCAAATAAATTAGATTTTCTTTACGGTTCATTCGAAGATATCTTGTTTAAATTCATGTCAGCTAGTTCCAGAGATAAATGTCTACTCATGTAAACAATGCTACTTTTGAATATAGCTAACTACGGGATAGAACATCTATTGGGATGACACTATTTGATTATATCTGAGACATTTTAGTCTTTTTTCTTTTAAAAAATTATGAGTTCATGGGAAAAAAATTACGAGAGTTTCATAATGTTTTTGGAAGCTTCTTTAATGTTCTACATATATTTCGATAATTCTAGTCTCTGTGAAAATGTTTAAAGGTTACCGGCTTTTCTGCATTTTATTTCTAAGTATAATACTCCTTAACTGAGAGTTGGGCATTTCTATACAAGCACTGAAAGAGGCTTTCTTTAAAAATTGTATTTTGCAGATACTTTGGAAAACTGTGATACTGTTGACCATCAATTGCAAAACAAAGAAAGTTTTTGAAATGAATATGGATGGATGTTTAACCTCCTCCTCCCGAGTATCTCGATCTTCCCTCTCAAAGCTTTTACTAGTTTGGTCTCTTATAGCTCGAATAAATTTCAATTCACACCCAAATAAATTAATCGCTCAGTCGGTGGGGCTTAGAATACGCTGAATGTATTCCCGGCAGAGAAGTAAGTCTATCCAAAATGATGTCTTGAGTATGACACCAAACTGGATCAAATGGTGAGACTCCAGTTTTGGAAAGCTTACCACTTCATTACCATGACCCCCATTTCCACTCTGACTCAGAGTCTTAATATCGATCTCGGTCCCATTGATAAGTCAAATAAGTCTGTTTTAAAGTAAGTCGTTTTCGAAAAGACCATGTGCAGATAAAACCCATAAGCAACAACTACAAAACAAATGTAAATATGAACATACAATGAACTTGATTTAGCGAATAATCTAAATGCGTTGACAAGACCGTTAAAATCAATCTATCAATCAACCAATCAATCAACCAAAAAAAAAAATTACCTAAAGATTAATTTACAAGACATTATTAATTTACCTGTGTTTCATACAGTTTACACGAGAAAAAGATCAGTAAACAATACAAACGCGCCTTTAATTCTTAAATTACTCTTTAAATGGGAAAGAATGGGTTTTGAAAGACAGCGAGGTTTGGTTTGGTTTGGTATGGTTTTATGGCATATCAATCATTTTAGGTTATTTATTGTCAAATTCTTTTTATACATATATATAAGATATAAATGATTTGTAAACACATTTTGTAAATAACATTCTTAAACGCGTCTGAGCTCTTGTTTGCTCACACATTAATGGTTTCAAATATTGCAATTTAACAGTCACAGTTAAAATCAATCATTTGTTTCTTTTATTTGACCCATTCATAGGACCCTATCGGGTGCTACCACTTTGGGTCAGCGTGTCTCTGGAGCAACGAAAATGAACAGGTACTCCATATTCCCCAAATATCCAAGACTGGAGCTTTAGCATCAGATATATCCATATCCAGGACACCCATTTGGGTGGGCTCTTACACCTCTGCAGAGATGTGGTCGGTATATTTTACTGCCCCAGACGACTGGACTCGGACCCTGAGGATATCACAAATATTAAGTTGCAGGTTTGTGACACCACGTCAGAACTTGATAGTTCATTCATTTAATAACCCGTCTGTTTTGAATGGGTCGTATGTGAACGACTCATCACTAGTAGCAATCTCACCTAATCAAGAAACCTAGTCGGCTGGGGCTATAGAATATTAGAACTGCATCTCTGTAGAGAAGTAAGTCCATCCACAACGAGTGTTTTAGGAAGGACTCAAAACCATCCGATGATAGACTCCACTGCTAGGGTTCTGAGGATTGAGGATTACTACTTCATTACCAGTACTCCCAAGTACACTCTGACCTGGAGTGGTAGTGCCTGTTAGGGTGTCATTCGTGGGTCAAATAGAACTATCTAATCATTTACTATACTTCAAACTGTTTAACTATGAACCTACAAAGGATGAATATCAAATTGATTTACTAGTATTAGAGAGTAACGCTTGAAACCATTCAACTGTGAACCAACAAATTAACCCAGGCTTGTTTAAAAAATGTAACCAACAAAGTATCCGCTGAAAAATCATAAACAGGATTTGACAATTAATAACCATCAAAGCTTGATACCTAACTTAATCAGGTATTCTATTCAGAGTACGAAATCCGGCAACTACTTTACATGATTCACTGAATGTTATTCTCCTGTTATTCCAGATTTTATAAATGCAAACTTATCATCTTTGAACCCCATATACTTTTATTCATCAAGCAAAATTTTGATCTCTCCAGTAGGTCTATATAGACCACTTTAAGAAGCACTGGATTGACACCTCTGATTATTACAACATTTCCTTGATGGCAAATAGAATACCAATCATGAAGAGTTTACAGCATATTGCTTTTAGTTTTTTCGACAACCTAATTGCATTTTTGTGTCAATAATTGCAATTCATCGATCATGTCTAATATACAAAAGTAATGTTTTTATACGGAGGTGTATATCTGGCAATTTTGTAACAATTGTACAAAAAAGAGATTTAAAAACAGTCTTGCATTTATATAAATAAATCTGAATGTAATCAATGCTTAAGTTTCCGTGCATTTAAAAGCAATAGACAATCTTTTCAAACGCCTTAAAAAAACTATAGGAGAAAGAAATATAAATGGAGAACAAGAAACGCAACTTTACTTTGGAATAAAATTGAAGGCTGATAAGAAAAAACATCATTTTTAGTAAGAAGGAAAATAAAATAAAAATTCCTAAAAATCTAAAATCCGACCTACTGTAAGAAATATAATTCTAGAGACAATCAATGGTGGTTATTTTCTTTTAAACTGCAGTGGATATCACCGGACGACCAAGGTAAGATGGAATCGCGTGTTTTAGATTAAATCGACCGTGGTGATTCCGAATCCTTTCTCAGACTTATACTTGCACGTCAAGATTTTGTACAATATACAATGTATATAATTATAGAAAGCTTTCCTTATAACAATAGCATGAATATTTTAAATATTTGCTGACCTTTTGAAGTCTTATTGAATTGCAGCTTGATTATGAATAATTTTTATGTTTTCTTAAAAGCAATTCGTAGCTTCTTCACCAAAGACTGCTATATCGGTGATGGCTTATCATCAGATAGGGAAAGAGAAACACCAAATACAAATCGCCTCAAGCGTTAAGACCTCTGCAGCTTTATTTTCATGTTCCTTCTCAGAAGCTGTTGAAGTTGGTGAAAACGAATGACGATTACAACGCGCAGAATAGCTTCCTTGTTGTAATAGGAAATCAACTTTTCTTGTTCCTCTTTCTCTACACTAATGCCTGTCTTCTCATACCCTAGTCACAAAAAAGAGAGGTTGAATCACAAAACCTGTCGTCTAATATTGGGTTTTAAAGAACGGCCGGCCTTCAATTTTGCCTCACGTGGGTAACATTGTCAGGCAAGTTTCGCCACCATTTAGATGGCCGATAGAGCCAGGTTACCTAGGTAAGTCCTGGTAAACAGCTGTTTTCAGTACGAGGTGCGGCTGACATTTTTGATAACTTTTTGATTTGCACCCTAGTACCATACGCTTAATTACAACGTTACAAATCTGTATCTCTAAAATATTCTGAGGGAAGCCAAGTCTATAGAAGTATCGAAATCACCTTTTCCCTGACTGCAAAGTGGACACCAATATGAAAAAATCATCTAAATCACATCTAAAACGTTATTCAATTTTATAGTCATTTTAACATTTGAAAAAACAATTTGAAAATATTCTAATTTAGCAAAATTTTTATGCTACAAATAAAATTGGAACGATTCACTTTTGAAATGTTATTGAATAATCAAATTATGTTAATGCTTCAAGAATAAAAAAAATCATTAAAGATCATTATCTGTAATTTTAATAAATTTTCTTTTTGTTAACTAAAAAGTATAAATCAACCTTGTCATGAAATATCGACATCATTTCACAATGGAAATTCACAGCATGCCAATACGAAGACATCACTTGATTGTTCATAGCTGTTTTGAATAATTATCAAGTCGTGATACATATTTGTAATTGTGTGTCCATTTAGAGAGGTATATAATGGAATGTGGAATGTCATTACTTACAACGTACTAAATATAAGTAGGAGACAGGCTGACCTACAATTGATACAGTTTCTTTATATACGAGATGCATACGATAAGTTTCAAGACTTTTTTTCGTATCGGCACTTTTATTGATAGTACACACATGAAACTCTAGTCCCATTCGAAGTAATCTCCTCCAGTTGCAATGCACTTGTTGTACCGTTCCAACAACTTCTGGAAGGCCTCATGGAAGTCTTCATGTGTGAGTGTGTCAATGATCTTCGTCACAGGCTCTTTCATCTCCTCAATTGTCTCATAACGACAGCCTCTGAGCTTAGGGAATAACCAAAAGACACAGGTAGCAAGGTCTGCCCTATAGGGAGAGTGAGGAACTGTCTTGATCAAATAGTCTGTGACAATGATGGAGTTGTGGACTGGTGCATTGTCCTGGTAGAAATGCCACTGACCCGATTTAAAGAGCGCTGGCCTCTTCCGACGGAATCTCTTCCTGAACTCCCTTAAAATCTTAACATAGTAAGCCTAACCCTAACCCTAACCCTTTGGCCAATCAATTCTGGTGTATTGACTTCCTTACTCCTTCCACACCTCTCATCATCCCTCATAGACTCCCTGCCTTCCTTGAATCTCTTATGCCACTCAAAAACTGATGCTCGATTTCAGCAAGATAGTCGAAAAGCAGTCTGAAGCATTCCATACGTTTCTATGGTATTTTTTTCCAAGTTTAAAACAGAATTTTATTGCATATCGTTCATCTAAAATATCAGATGGCATTTTTGAAATTCACCAGCTGTGACAATCATTAGTAGGGTGTAATCCAATTCCTGCTGTAGCTGTTTATTTGAACCTGAAATCATAAAAATTAATCAGTCATCTCATAAGATGTATAGCAATAACATACTGAATTTTCAAAAGTCTACAACAATTTTAAATTCCCATACGAAAAAGGTTTGGAAACTTAACGTATGCACCTCGTACATGGGACCCATGCGACTGCTAATTACTCTACAATTAGTAATGCTTTTTTTTTTGGTTTAGATTGAAAATATACCGAAACACCTATTAATCCTCGATCGTAATGCGTTGGACAAGAGAGGAAATTATTTTGTGTCACTACTGATTTGGAGATAATATCATTCAAAACTGTCTCAAAATAGATGCAACCCATTAGTATGATAATGATTTATTACTGAGACAAAAAAACTCAAAAAAAGATTGCAGGTCTTAGAAGCTGATATAAAAAACAATTAAGAAACATTGATTTGATGTGTCTAGCTCAAAGGATGCATTTTTTACTGGACGTGTTCCAAATGACCGCCATTGCACTCGGTAATAAATCATTATCATATTGATGGGTTGCATCTATTTAGAGACACCCTATGATTCAATAAGGATGTACATTATGATATAAGAAATACCGGAAAATGTTAGGTTGCTTTGTGAGTAATATCGGATTTTCGAGTAACTAAAACCTGATACCAATGTAATTAATTCATGCTCTGTTAATATTTGTTCTATTTACCACCATTACCATTTACAACAACCCACAGCAACTATAAAGATTCCATTTTCTACCGATACACATTTGGAAAGTTTGATGAAAAGAAAAGAATTAAACACCTGAAAAGATGTCTTCCTTAGAAAATATTTTCGTAACTGAAACTGATGATCATAAGAAAGATTTAGGATATGGTGAGTGTAATAAAACTTCCTTATTTATTTGAATTCCACTGGTGGAGGCACACGTAGGGTATTAGTTATCATCGTTGGAAATGAACTGGGCAAATCACATTGAGCGGGAAATGTTGATTTGAATTCAGAATTGATTTTTTCTTGTTTGGTTGTCGAACAAAGACCAAAGATCCCACCCAGTACTACTATTAACCCATTCCTGGAGAGAATCAAGAGAAGAGATCGATGTATGCCTTCCTTAAGAATATTTATGCGAAACCGCTAGTAGCCGCGTTCAAGGTTTGAACTCGAGTTGCCAAATCCACACGTTAAAACTTTTATTTCCCAGGTGAAGGATCTGATGCAAGGTCAATTTTTTAGCTGAGTATAGCGAGCTTCAACTCAATATTTTCCCTTTAAACTGGTTGCTTTACCGAAGTTCATTTTACTCAACAATTTTCCCATATTTATGGAGTTGAACAAATGAAAGGAGTGTTAAATAAAATTATATTCTCATTATTTATGATTTAGCTTTGATTTCGTAGTAAGTTTACACTTGATTTTAGCGTTGCATAATTTAAATAAGATATTATTTTTTGAAGAACATTTTCATTACGTTTCTGATTACGTATTCGATAGGGTGTCATGCCTAGTAATCTCCATTTCATGGCATCCCTCTGGACAATAGGGTTTATTTGAACATGTGTATTTCCTATCCTAACAGGCAATAGATTGTACTGGGTTCAATGATACAAACAGCAAGGAATGATCCTCGAGTTGATCTATTATAGACCGACCGAGATTAATTGAGTTTGCGGGGTTAAAGTACTCCAACTACTCTGCTATTTACCTAAAGCAGTGTAACTGAATCGCAGGAAGAAATGTGTTCATGCTTTTCCCAAGGACATTAGTCTGAAGTGAACGCAAATCATCTCAGCTGGAGTTTGAAATGGGTTCGCCAATTTCCTTTTCAGTGTTGTTAACCGTAAGGCCTACCGCACCTCCTGAAATACAAAAATCTCATTTAAGACAAACTAGAAAGATTATTAGTATCTTCATGAATTACCCCTGGCAAAAATCGTGGGATAAGCACATTTATAGAATGTTTACTAAAGTTTTTTTTATCGAGCAGTAAATAAAGTAATAACAGTTTAGACACACATTTTTGTGTTATATCTACAATCAGTTCATCAAATGCTAAATTAAGAAAAAACAAAAGTTCTAATTCTACAATTTTTGCCAGGATGGTGTATTCTACTATTTAGCTAACAAAAAGAACAGGAAATAGCGTTATATGGTTTGTTTGTCGATTTAAACCTTCATTTGCATTACTATTTGTGAATAGTTACAACTAAATCCGTACATTTTATAAGTATGTGCTTGAGATAGAAAGGACATTTTTCTCACAGTCAAGTCTCGTTGAAATCAGTGGTTCTTGTCGAAACTAACTTGGACTTGACTCGGTGCTGCTTAGGTACACCAAGTAACTAGACAAAAGGCTGATTGTTCCATGTAAAGAAAAAAACACGATAGCAATGTCATCCCTTTGTGAATGTTTCCAATGAGATTTTAAAGCAAACCTTTCGTAGAGTAGATTAGAAGATTTAGGCGAATCCAGAAAAAAAACCCAAAATGAGCTATTTCTGCACATGTAAAAAGTGTTTATAGAATCTTGACTAGAAATGATTAAGAAAAAGCATTTTCGGCATCGACTGAAACTCATATAACTTTATTAGCTTTCACAGAATTGGGTGTATGAAATAATAGTCATCGTTATTCATAAACTTAGATAATTTTAGCATAAGGCCATCAGTGTTGAGAATCTAAAGACTATTAAGTATAATACGAGCAAATTGCTTTGCTTGGATAGATTACTAATCATTACGTTATTGCGAGAAACCATTCATGGATAGGTATAAAAGAAAAAAAAACAACAATAGAATGATAAAGAGAGCGAATACTGGAACAGAGGCAAATAAAAGAAAGAAAGAAGGAAAGAAAGAAAGAAAGAAGGAAAGAAAGAAAGAAAGAAAGAAAGAAAGAAAGAAAGAGATATATAGCTAGCAAGCACCTGAGAAAAGGAGTATAAAAACCCGAGAGAGCAACTTATTCAAGGATGTGCGATATAATGTTTGTTTGAAATAATAGAAGCTTTTTAAAAACGTAGTTTATTGTTTTGTGCATGTGCTTTTTATTATGAAATACAGTTAGTTTTATATTTTCCGTATCTACTAAAAAGAAAAAAGAAAAATGTGAAGTAGAAAAATGCAAAGAAGGAGAAGAAGAAGGCAACTGGTATCGATGTTATTTGTCATAATAATATCTTTAAAGAATTGCCGAAATTTGGGCAACGTTTTCTATGTCATAGACATGGGAGTATCAATTTCAAAGACAACAAATTGTACATGTTCTTAGCGGTGAAAAAGAAATTTTCTAATAACATATCTGATGAAAAATAAGATTGAAATTAATCCATGATAAGTCTTATTAGATCACAAAGAACAAAAATCCTATTTACAAACACAAATGCATGCATACAAACACAGGTGCAGTCATACATGAAACATCACATATACACACACAGTCAAATTATATATATATATATATATGTGTGTGTGTGTATGTGGATACACTTATAATTAACATTTGAACAAATGCATATCTGTATATGTGCACGTGATTATTCTTCCCTATTATAAAGAGAAGCTTATATACATAAAACATACATGTGAATGAATAGAGTGATATGTGTATGTAGACAAAACCATGTGTAAGTATATCAGCTATTAAATGTAAATATAAAATTACCTTTATATCTGTATAGAGATAAAAACTGGCAATACTCACTCTATCACGCACATTCATACACATATAAATATGTGTGTGAGTGTGCGCATGGGAGTGTGTATGTGGAGGGATTTTATCTGTTGTCGAGTGTAGTTAATAACATTGATATTTTGTCTAATTTCTAAAGATTTGTCTTATTTCTTGTATCCATATTTACCAACCCCTCCGGTCTGGCTGGATATGATACAAGGTCACTTTTTAAGCGAATTTTAACAGGTTTGAATTCAGATTTTTCCTTCTCCTAGACTAGTTGCCTCACCAAGGTTGAAGAATACAGTCTGTCCTACTATTTGCCCAAAGCTGGAGGGAGAATAATTGGATTCATACCTTTCCTAAAGGTATCAGTGCTATGTGAAATGAAATCAGTCTCGACCTGGATTTGAACTCCTGTCGTAGTGTACATTTCCTACGACGATAACTATTACACCACGGGTACCTTATTTCTTGTACCTTGTATCTTTCTTGTATATTGGAGTATTTTGTTCATTTTTTCAATCGTTAAGATCCTTTTGGCTACCTTGGGTTTTGCAGTAAACCACTAAATCATTCAATACTTTTTTATTATCATCTCAAATAACACCAAAATTTCACAGAATAACAATATCGAATTTATTGTCTGTGAAAATTATAGAATCTGAAACAACTTAGATAAAAAGTTAACCTACTTTTTCTATGCCGTTCTGAACATTATGGCCGCCACTATATATATATATATATATATATATATATATATATATATATATATATATATATATATATATATATCCTTTCCCAAGGAATTTAGCGATCAATATTCTCATACGAACAGATACGCAAACTGGTATTTTTCGGTCTTTATTTTCATCTTCCAAAATATGAGTATGATTATTTAGACTCGAACAAAATACTGTAGGTGTATACGTACACAGAGATGCATACAAAGATTCATATGAAAATATATTCTACTCAAAACTTTGGGGGAATTGATAAATCATGTGAGAATTGATACTTGTTCGGAATTTACCTTCAAACAATGAGTGGAACAATTGGTATCAAAATTTTGAATAATGAAAACAAGAGATTTCAAATGCCACCAAATAAAGATAAGATATGCATAAAAATTACCCAGCACCGTATTTTTTAGTTTCTTCCAAGCAACGGTTATGTCGATACTGCTATATGGATGCACTACATAGACGTTAACTAAACGATTGGAGAAAAAGCTTGACGGCAACAACATAAGAATGCTGCGAGCAATATTGAACAAGTCATGGAGGCAGCATTTCACAAAGTAGCAGCTGTACGGTCACCTGCCACACATCACGAAAAGTATCAAAGTTAGATGAACCAGACATGCAGGACATTGATGGAGATGTAGGGGTGAGCTTATAAGTGATGCACTCCTATGGACCCCTTCAAATAAACGAGCAAAGGCAGGAAGACCAGCTAGAACCTATATACAGCAGGGTGTATACAGGGTGTCCTCGTGGTGTAATGGTTAAAGCGATGAACTGCGGAATCGTAGTACGCGAGTTCGTACTCCAGTCGCGCTATTACGTTCACTTTCGGGCAAATACCCTTGGGAAAGGTATGAACCCCCTTATTCTCCCTCCAGCTATGGGTAAATAGTAGGACGGACTAGGTTCTTCAGCCTTGGTGAGGCAACTAGTCTAGGAGAAGGAAAACTCTGAATTCAAAACCTGTTAAACTCCGCTTAAAAATTGACCTTGTGTCATATCCTGCCCGAGCGGAGGGGTTGGTAAATAGTACCTATATACAGCAGCTCTGTGCTGATACAGGATGTAGCCCTGAAGACCTGCTAGAAGCAATGGATGATCGGGAGGGGTGGCATGAGAGGGTTAGGGAAATCCGTGCTGATGGTTCGACTTGATGATGAAAGGCTGTAATACATTTACAGACGCGCGTTCATGTACCCATGTATGTAAGCATTTTAACCACCCACTCGGCCACGGGCAGTGTGTGACACAAGGTCAATTTTTAAACAGAGTAAAAAAGCTGGTTTGAATTCACAGCTTTCCTTCCCTTAAACTGGTTGTCTTACCATAAAAAACCCAGGTGGCCCTATTATTTGTCTATAGCAGATGGAGAGATAGATGGATTCATGCCTTTCTTAAGGACATTAACACGAAGTGATTTATACATATGTATGTACATGTGTGTACATGTGCATATATGTGCAGGTATATGTGTTTGGTAACATATATTTCCATATTGAATATCCCTTGAAATATGATTTAGAACAAACGCACATAAAGATAGGTTTGTATGTTAATGTGTCGAATTAATATCCTTGTATACGTGTCCATTTACAAGTCTAATGGTGTTTACAGTAAGTCATACTGTTCAATGAAGAACTGTTGGCCCTCAGGCTATTTGTATGTTAGTAGGGTGCATTTAATCTGCATAATGGACGATATTCATACAGCAGACCTGGCAATAATCTTGGATAAAATGGTCTTCCCCAAATATGAAAACATAATTCTTGCAATCTTCTTTGTGAAATAAAGACTAACGGTTTGTTCTTCCTTATTTTCATCCTAAGAATATATATATATCTATATATATATATATATGTGTGTGTGTGTGTGTGTGTGTGTATCTTTTCTTCTCTTTTCTATTTTTGACAAACTAGACCAGACAGAATAAGTGCAACTGATAAAGGTTTAATAATTTATTGAATGTGACTTTCTAATAATGGCTATTGTTCTTCTTCACGGAAGCTCATACTTTTCTTTAAAAGTTGGTTCTTTGCCAAAGATCAGCTGTCTATAACTACTATCAGAAAGTTGTACAAATCCCATTATATCAGAATATTTTTCAACTATAAAATAGGATGATAATAAAAAGAATAAAACCTCATGTTATTCACATTGTCGATCCTCAGGTGAGCTAGTATTGAACACGCCTGACGTCTGTTAAATTCAACTGTATAAATATGTTCTCTTTATATGAACCTTTTAACGAAAAGGGTATCACACACACACACACACACACACACACACACACACACACACACACACATATATATATATATATATATATATATATATATTATATAAGATCGAAATAGTGACCATGGAAGGAACGATACAATACACACAAAGTTTATCTCAGAAAGGAACGATACCCAAATAGCACAAAACTCTCTAAGTACATTTGGTAATCTAAAGAACAATATTGGAATAAACCAGAGGTTAAGCGGTCTATTTAAAAAAAAAAGAAAAAGGGTATATGCTTGTCATGAGGGTTCTTGAAATTGTAAATTGTCCTTGGAGGAAAAAATATTATATGATTTTTTTCTGAATCGAATAATTTTCGAATTAAAAGATTGGATTAGGTAGGTGAATGCTGCCATGAACGTAAATATTTTGTGTTATTTGGGGCTTGACTGGGCCGCGTGACTTATTATGCCTACCACATAATTGTCATGTAACAACAAAAATTACATATTTATTCAGTTGGATCAAATAGATTCATTTGTGTTAAATACTAGCTTACCTGAGGATCAAAGACGTGAAACTCTGAGTCACGAGTTTTTATCTTGTTTTATCATCACCCTATTTTTTCTTGAAAATATCTTGATAGTGATCTACATTTTTCGTGCATAGAGTAATCTAATGATTTTTAGTTAAATCATGCGTATATATATATATATATATATATATATATATATATAAGCACGATTTAACTTATATATATATATATATACGTGTGTGTGTGTGTTTGTTTGTGTGTGTGTGTGTGTGTGTGTGTGTGTGTGTGTGTGTGTGTGTGTGTGTGTGTGTGTGTGTGTGTGTGTGTAAATTTAAAATGTAAAAAAAAATCAGAGAATGCATTTTTAATATTTGATATGTATACATTTCAATTTATAGTAAAACCGTCTTTAGAGCGATTAATAGATGTAAAAATACTTCAATCGACAATTATTTTTCGCGTTTTTTTATCCTTAACAGCGTTCTATTTCAAAATTTAGTGACGTCACTTGTGGTGTTTGAAAGTTTTTTTTTCCACAAGGACAACGTCATTTTAAACAAAATATATATTAAGTATGAATGTTTTAATTGTATTAAAAATAAAATCTCTGTTTGTAGTTTTAAAACGTTGAGATTTGCAATAAAAAGGTAGTTTAGAAAACATTTTTATTGGAAATCATATCACAACAATTGAATGTATGTATAGTTAATTGATAATTAATATAAATTTATTAAAATAAGATATATTGTAACCATTTAGAAAAAACCTAACTAAAGAAATGAATACATTGAATAAACCTGTTTATTCTTTAGTAGTATTATGATTAATAATTATACTAGATTCAACATTATTTCGGTGTTCATTATATAATATTATATTTACAATTTAGAAGATCTAAAATAAAAAACTGTTTGATTTCCAAATTGTTTCATTAACGCATCCTTGTGATGATTTAAAATGTCTTGAAATGACACATTAAACGCAGGATCGTGAAATTTTAGGATGTTTTATTTCATTTTATAGCTGAAATATTTTTACACACACACACACACACACACACACACACACACACACACACACACACACACATATATATATATATATATATATATATATACTAAACAAGTAAAAAAGTATTTACTGCATGAACTCAATTTTGAAACAATTTTTTTCTTAATGTAGACTTGATTGTTTTGTTTTTGAATCTCAAAGAATGAATATCTCAACTTAAAGTTTGTCATATTTTGTTCATGTTGAAAATCAAGTTAATTAGATTTTGTAATTAACGTTTTCAAAAAATTATCACGTACGAAAAAGTTGGAATAGTTTCTTCAAAACAAGAAAATTATCATGTCTGTAGGGATATAAAATCAATATTTTGTCGATTCGGCGTTTGACCTTGATAACAGCTTCAATACATCGTGGCGTATAGAGTCAATTAGACGCTTGCATTCACTAGGTGTGACGTCATTCCATATATTGTTTAAAGATTCTTTCAGTTCTTCTTTATTGCTCGGCAGGCGCGAATTCAACCGCGTCCGAATGATACTCCAGAGATTTTCAATAGGATTTAAATCGGGAAATTGGTTGGCCAGTCCATATAGATTGATTTATGATCTTTCAACCATTTATAAATGTCTCCAGCAGTGTGCAACGTAGCGTAATATTGTTGGAAAATAAATCCTTCTTCTTCGACGAGTATCTCTGCAGTTGGGACCATGAAGCATTTCAAAACTACTCTTGTGATGATGCCATCAAATACGATGCGGTCTCCTACATTATTTGAGGCCTCAACTAAAAACTAATATGATTTAATGCTGTGATGAAAGCACTGGTTCAGATAAGTTTTTCTTCTTCTCTAATGACGTGGCTTCTTGTTTCCAAACGTGACACAAAACCAAGCAATAGCTTCATATCTTGCCGATATACTGAATAGATTTCCTTTAGAGGCCACTTAGTCCTCGTCTAAAAGGGCAAGAGTCAGATTCATTGTTGGATGCCTGCGGCGCCTTTGAAGGGGATACTTTTGACGAAGACCAACCAAGTTTTCCCATTGCTCTCGATCGGGTAGTTTTGTACGGAAAGACCTCTATAGAATTTTAGCCTCCAGTAAAGTTGGTTGGTAAATATGCTGACTCAAAAGGTTTGTACTCTAGAAAATATTACTTAGGTCCAGTGTGCAGCAAAGACAATGTCACTGCTTCTGGAAGCGATTTAGTAACGGCTTGCAAACTGGCATCCGATTACGAAAACAGAATTATCAGAAGCGGGTACTTATTATCATCTGAGAAATTTGAATTTATCTTTGGGACATACTATCTTATCGGTTGAACTTAGAATAAGACTAAGGTTGGCTACGGGACAAACGGCCGTTTGCTCAGCTGTCGAAATATCCGGTTTACATCCGTTGATATCATAGCCTACTTTAAGATCATTGTATTTTCACTTTTAAAATTAGCTTTATTTCTTCTTATCAAATATCAATTTAAACCTAACTTCCAGCGTAATTTTCTCACTCTTTAGCTTCAGTAACATAATGATGAATTTGCTTAGTTTGGTACAATTCCATATTAAAGAGGTATAAAGTGTAAATTGTCTTATGTGTCTAGGTTGCTATACACTATTCTTATTTTTTAGAGGACTATGTTATAAAGACCGTTTTTAGGATGTTACTGTAACAACAAAATCACCGTAGAAAAATCTTAGAAGAGCAATATTGTTAAATGTTCGATTTGGAAAATAGATTGATATCCAGTCCAATTAGCATACGAATTGAGGATTAAAGTCTTATACAATGGTGAAAGTCTTATACAATGGTAAAAGTCTTATACAATAGTAAAAGTCTTATACAATGGTGAAACTGTAAACTACTCTGGTAGAATTCGGTTGAATATTCCAGAAATTAAGAAAAATTACATTGAAAACACAAATCTTTAAAATTTGAAAGCATATTTTTTTGTTGTTTTTTTCACTGATTGCTTTTGTTTATCTTAGTGTGTGTGTGTGTGTGTGTGTGTGTGTGTGTGTGTGCGTGTGTGTGTTCGCAGGTAATTCGATTCTATCGTATTTTTTTTGCAATTTTTCTTTTATCATTATTTATTTATTTCATCCGGCCAAATCGATTCAATGTTGTTCAATTTCATCGGTTAATGAATAAGTACTGAATTTTTAAAAGGTAGAATAATTTGTGGATTTATCACATCAGTTTTTCTTTTTCGTTTACAAAGAAAAAAAATTCAAAATGAGTTTCGGCAATAAGCATTCTTCATTTATTTCTTATTTGTTTAACTCTGTCTGTCTCTCTGTCTCTCCCTATCTATCTATCTATCTATCTATCTATCTATCTCGTTTCTTTCCCCCTCAATCTTCTCTTTCTTTTTGTATGCCTTTCTTTTATTCCATTTTATTATTATTCAGCATTAGCGGATGGTCTTTCACTGGGGTTTGAGTGACAGCAAGTCTCCTCAAGTCTCCAGGAATCTTCTCAGTATTCTGGCCGTTCTCAATAATGATATCGTTTGGATGGTCTCCACTCGTCTGCTAACTTCCAAGTCATCCAGTCCCTTTAATAATACGTTAGTTACTGTGCCAAAAGCACCAATCACAATTGATACAACTGTCACCTTCTTGTTTCACTGTTTTTTTTCAATTCTCTTGCAAGGTCGAGCTACTTATCCTTCTTTTCACATTCTTTCAGTTTTAGTCAATGGACAGCCGGGACAGCAAAGTCAACAATTTTGCAAATTCTCTTTTTTTTGTTGATTATTATAACTTCTGGTCTTCTGGCCGTGATTAGCCGATCTGTCAGTCATAGGAGTTGATATGTGTCATTATTATTATTATTATTATTATTATTATTATTATTATTATGATGATGTTTTTCTTCACTCATTTCCCGAACAACTGAAACAGAATGATCCATTAATTAGCTGAGGAGAATATATTTTCCTTGGGTTGGAACACATTGTAAGTTCTCTTTATTTAAAAAAAAATCCGTACTTGACAAGATATATAGTTTAACATATTACCTTCACTGGTAACCATAAAGAAACAATTGGTGCCTCCCGTTGTGTAATACAAACCGAACTGAATTGTACGTATGCATATATATATGTATGTTTTTCTTTCTTTCTTTCTTTCTTTCTTTTATATTTTCTCTTTTTCTTTTCGTTTTGACATATATCATGTTATTTTTTCTCCCTTTCTTTCCTTAAAATCCATTACTTATGTGAAGTGATTATGACATTTAAATGCATGAATCCATGTCTTACTGAACTAATTCCATGTATTTTATAAAACGGAAGTAACTTTATATGTTCGTATCTAGCTTAATGACGGCCGCAGTTCAACTTTAAACTACTGTATGTTACAAATGTGCGTTTAAAAAGATTCTATTTATGGCATATGTCTATTCAACTAAAAAATGTAAATTGATAGTATATATATATATATATATATAAAACAATATATACATACATATATATAATATATATTATATAATATATATATATAATAGTAAATATATCATATATATAAACATAATAGTATATATATATATATATATATATAATGTACTATATATATATATATATATAATAGCATATTATAAATAGAAATTTAGGCTGCAGTTTAAAGAATGTAGTCTAAATAATAAAATACACAAGCTGCACTAAACAATAGAGTATTTTGCATAAAAGCAGCACTAAATTACCAGAACATAGAAAATCTTTAATGTGAAAATATCTTTATAAATGCAGGAAGAGAAACGTGAAATGAAGGAAATGCACACGGAACCACCATTCCCGTGTGATTACCCAAATCAAGAAACGGTTACTACAAACGCGTAATGACATCAATAGCCGAAAGTAAACACGTTTCAAAAAATCACAAACCACACACTAAAAAAAGACAAACAAAAAAAAAAACCTGAACGAAAAAATTCCGCGTTTGGTTGCCCGCCCATCCCCCTTTTACGTAATGGAGGCTGACTGTTTTTCGGTGTCCGAGAACGCCGAAAACAAACCGGACTCATCCTAAGTGGGAGGGGGCGCTGATCTAATGGGGAAGAAGAAAAAGCAGTGTCGAGCTTGGTGAGGACAGGTAGGATGAATTTATTCTGATGAGGTTCCAAGATCTTCAGAGGAGGTACGCTGGAGTAAGGTCGGGGTATAAAAAATAGGGATGGGGAAGATCTTGGAGGCTAACGCCTACGAGAAGAGATGATGACCCACAGCACGCTGCTAACCAGGTATTCAAAGGAAAACAAAGTCTACTGAATCGGAATGGGGTCCCGATGGATCCGGATCGCACACGCCAAGCGCAGGAAGTGCAGGGAAGGATGACTCCAGCATTGACCCCTTTTGTACGACCAGGTTCACTGCATTCATTCACCTTTTGTCGAATGTTATGCGATCCAAGCGTTTTCTATCGCATCTGATCTTGATCCTAAACTCATGCCTAAAGAACAATATCCGATTACGATGAGAAAAGTTTGCATCGTCATACAATCCCTTCTTTCGCGTCGTCCAAATTACCATTCTAGCTACAGCTAGAATCACGAGAAACACCACACGCTTCTCACCGAGAAACGGAGGCAGAACGTTGTCTATAACGTAACCAACGTCGAGCAGCATGAGCTGATTTTGTTCGATGGGAGCCGTCCACTCCTCGACGTGATCCCAGAACGGATGAACTAGCTGGCAGTAGTAGAAGGCGTGTTCAGCCGTTTCTTCCAAACCACTACAGCAGCGAGCACAATCGGGCATGTCTGCCAGGCCCGCACCGAAGTTCAAGTCGAGAAGAGGCAACGCGTTCCGTGCAAGCTGCCAAGTGAGCGAGAACTCGGAATTATTTAAGAAGACCAAACCTGGCGCTCAATTTCAATGGGAGCGGACCTCTTCCGCCATCCAGCCGCGTCGCTCACTAAGAGGGTCCGAAGCGGAGCCCTCCACTAGTTCCCGATATAGTTCTTTCCGAGGCCGTGAAAGATCACTGGACCCAGAAAGGTTACGAAGGGCCGTACGGCATTTGCGGACAAACGTTGCTTTGCCTCACGGCTTACGTTAAACTTCAGCCTTGAGATCTGACATTAGCTGTGGAAAAATCTTACTCGCCTTTCGTCTCCACACCACGTCCCCCGACAAGGATCGGCCCAAGTATGCAAGTCTTTCAGCGAGCCAGGGGCTCACCAAATCAGGCATACCCATATCCCCATTGCGTGTACGTTGAATCCAGACCTGTCTACTGACCATCGGCCTTCGGCTTCCACAGAGTAATCTGATGAGAGATCGTTGAAGGGCCAGTCAACGTGCTCAAGGCAGAAGAAGTACAGCAAATCGGAAAAGGATTGAAGGGAAGTCGTACACAGCGCACACCTCCACCCTGCCCTTTAAAGAAAACCTCCGTGGAAGGCAGGTTCCAACCTGGCCATCCACCTTAGCTTGTACCACTGGCCAATTTCGCTTCAGCTGGAGGTCGGGCTCGAACCACACTTCAAGGATGCGGACGGATCCGTCACTCCAGTGCAAGGGCTCTGGCAGGGTATCGCTTCCCCTCCAAGCACCGAGCTGCAGACCTTCGCTTTTATCAAAATTGACTTTGGCACCTGCCATTCGTTCGCACTCAGCCTTCTTCACAGCCTTTATATCCAGGTGACGGGATACAAAGATCTTGATATCATCTGCGAACACCGAAACCCTAGCTGTAAGAGGGCCTGCAAAAGGGACACCACACAGGGCCGGATTTGCCCTCTCATCTCTAAGCCTTCGGAGCTGAGGCGCCAAAGCGAGGACATAGAGAATAGAAGAGAAGGGACAGCCCTGCCAGACCGATTGCTTGATCGCGAACGCCCTCGAACGCCTTCCATTCACCTTCACTACTGCCTGAGGTTTGAGATACATCATGCTAATCCATCTGCAGAACTCCAGTTTGAATCCGGCTGTCTCCAAAACAGACGCCAAAAACCAATGTTCAACCCTATCGAAGGATTTGAACTGATCTAAATTGATCAGCGCGGCTTCTATTTCCTCAAGGACCTCGCGAACCAAGTGCAGGTTGTCTTGGATTGGTCTTCCCTTCACAGCGTAAGTCTGCTCAGGGCCGATCAGATTGCTAATGACAAGCTGTAAGCGGTTCGCTAAGAGCCGGGCCAAAATCTTTAACTCCGTGTTTAGCAGAGTTATGGGCCTGTAACCATCTAATCCCTCCCAAACATGTCTGCCACCTTTCTTCAGCAATCTGATCACGCTCTTGGTAACGCTACCAGAGTTGGCTCTCTGGGTGAAGCAATGGTTGAACATATCCGTCAGAATAGGCACAAACATCAAATCTTGACGATTTGTTGAGGTCGACCTGCTTCAACGCACCACGGACTTCGCATTCAGTAACCACACCCTCGCATACAGCCGCTTCGGGCGCCCCAAGGCTGGGGAAATCAGCTAGACAGCTGCGAAACTCCTGAAGCGGAAAATCAGGACAGCAGGCAAAGCGATCATGAAAGTGCGCCTTAAAGGCATCACGTATCTCGCGATTTGATTGCAGCACGTGCCCATCCGGACTTGACGGAATCGATATACCGGCCAGGAAACCTTCGCACTTCTTCCTTACGCACAGTCACGTTCGATTTCATAGCTTCGTTGCGAACTCTTTTAAATTTAAATTTTAAACCTAGATCTAACTACGAATCCCTAGTAACGCTCGCTAGTCTCACGCTCAAGATCCCTCCAAGCTATCTCTACGTTCAGGGTGCCCTCCACCAGCAACCGGCGGGGAAAGTCTATCTTCTATAGATTTCGCCTTGCTGGTCCTATCTAAGTTGAGCTGTCGACAGTATTTGGTGGTGAAATCTCTAATCCTATGTTTATGAGAAACCCACCACCTATTCCCGGTAACCGCCCCCACTAACGCCTGCTTAATTAGGGATTCCAGCCGGTCCCGGAAATCTCGTATCGCGAGTAAGGAGGTATTGAACTTCCAGTAACCGACTAGACTAGGCATATTAGCTAAGCGCAGACTGAAATTAATATGTTTATGGTCAGTCAGCCCGATCAAGTGGAACGTGGAACAACTAACGAAATCACAGTCAGCTCTTCTAACTAACACTCTGTCCAAGTAGGAACCTATTTTGGCAGAGGTCGAGCTATCTAGCTACGGTTACATCTCCCTCCCTGGGTGATCTAGACGAAACCTGTCGACCAAGTCATGGCGAGTTATAAGGTCAACCAAGCTGTTTCACACCTTCCTAACCGACTAGCTCCCCATCCGACCTTAACTATCTTGGGATCAAGGATCGCATTCCAATCACCCATTAAAACTAGCTCTTTCGTATCATCTTGGAACGGCGCCAACCGACGAAAATAAGAAACCTTCTCCATTGCGGTATTGGACCAGCTGGAACTTGAAGCTTTTAACGGCAACATCGGCCACAACCAGCCGGCCCTCGTCACCTGCAAGAACAACGTTTACATCTGCATCAAGGCTGCGTCCAACTAGCAAAGAGACCTCAGCGCTATTGCGGCTGCTGTATGCTGAGAAAACGGCAAAGTCCTTCTCCAGCACCCGAGAATCCTCAGCGCAAATGAAGTGAGTCCCTTGCACTGCTGTGACATTCACACTGAGATTCGAGAGTTCAGCAAGTATGCGCGCACACTTGCTTGAATCCATCAGTCCCCTCACATTCAATGTGGCAAGGTTTAAAGCCATTAGACCCACTTACCTTACTCACTGTCGACTACGGGTCGGAAATCCTCGGGGATGAGGATGCCGAGGGCCTGACGCAGGGAACTAGTACCGAGTTCAGTAGTAACTCGACCGTCCCTGGAAATTCCTCCGACATCCAAGGGTTACTTCAGCTTTAGGGCCCTATAAAAACAGGAATGAACATAAATCAGGACCCTGCCCAGACAAAAAGATAATATTTTTTCAGCGAGAGGTGCTCCAATTCCGCCAGCCTTATGTCCGCCCGACTGGCTTCCTCAATGAAGCGCCACAGCTCCTTTGTGCGGTTGCCAGCTGAACGAACAAAGAATTTGAAACCATCTTGTGATTGTCGATGGTTTTTTCTCCCATCCCCAATATACAACATTTTGTAAATATATCACGTTTTGTAAATAAAATCATTCATTTCATCTCGGGATTTTAAGTAGGTCTTCTCATAGAGTAAATGCGATATTTTGGTGGATGTAGCGTGGCTGGTGTTGTGTTCTGTTTAGTGAACACAAGTAGTAGTAATAATAAGACAAACCGCGATAGTTATATTTACAGGAAAGAGTATTTACAAGAGATAGACTGTTAGTAATAAGAACATAGGATTAGTGATAGAGTAATGATATACTTCAACAATAGGAACGGCTCTTCTGGTCTGACTCGTAGGCTTATTCTTCTCAGACTGATCTCCGCTACTGCCATATATGGCAGATGGAGTAGCTGATTATGCTGAAAAGGTAGGTGATACCCAACAATTGGTGAAGGATGAATTTTTATATATTGTACTGTTGAATGGGTCGGTGAATGATGCTAGCCAGGATCCCTTAGACAATTAGTTATAGAATGACTGCTCCATTCCCCTGCCCAACAAAACCATAAGGCTTCCTGCCTTCCATTTTTGTTCCAAATGGAAATAAAAACTGCACTAAAAATGATGATGAGCGTACATTGTAATCTTTGCTTTTAGTTGATCTGGCGAATATATATATATATATATATATATATATATAATTATTTTAGATACTCTGTCTGGTGGCAAAAGCAGCTTGGTAGTGGCAGGAGTAGCAATACCGCCTTGAGGTACCGAAACTGGGTTATCATCATTGGTTGCTGGCTGATAAGGACAGGGTATCGCACGTGCTTTCATACGCTGTATAATGAAAAAAATATTCTGTCAGATTCAACTCAGTTATTCCTACATAATATATATATATATATGTATATATATAATATATATATATATATATTATGTAGAAATAAATTAGTTGAATCTGACAGAATATATATATATATATATATATATATATTATGCAAATATATGTGGGTGTTTCCGTACCCATGCTAATATCAGAACGTTCGCTATCATATTAAATTCTTTATATCCTGTGTTAAAATATATTTGCAAATAGATCGAAAGTCACATTTGTGGCATCATAGGTTGACAAAATAACACAGTCGCAAATCCATTGTGGAAAGTCAAAGTGTCAAAAAGTCTCCTAAAAAAAGATAAGTATCCAAATATAACGCAGTTGCCAACACCTGTAACTCATTAATCACCGAGTTCCCAATAATTTTAAAAAGATACTTTTTTCGCAAGACTGAATTTCGTGATTGGCCAGGACGAACAGGGAGAGGTGAAAATTTGCATTTTGCATTATGAATAAAATAAAATTCATCCAGTTCTCGTAATTGCTTTTCTGCTGACAGCACACGAATTCTTTTAAGATAAGACCTTTTTTTTTCTTGCCTAAATGGCACTTGACAACACGTGCATTCTAGTCGCGTTTTTGTCTTTACTATATAGACATAATCAATGTTTTGTATGTTCTCACAAATGGCGTTTATCACATTTAAGGATATCTAATACGTATAAAACTTTGAAAATGTAAGTTTTAATAAATGTCCCGTATTAATTCTTATTTTATTGCTACTGTTTTTTTTCTTTCCCGTTACACACACACACACACACACACACACACATATATATATATATATATATATATATATATATATATATATATATATAAGCAATAGTTTGTGAATTAGTTTTATACTAAAATGAAGAATTAAGAGAAATTGTTTTGCGATGATTATCATTAAATCAGCACAAACACAAATATATGCTAAGTATCTTCTCTTTCACTGAGTGTCAGTTCACGTGGCGTCGCACAGAACATCATAGTAAGCGACTTTGTACTTTAGTCACTATTACATTGACTATCAGACGTATACTCTTGGGGAAAGTATGAACTCCTTCCCCACCCCCACACCAGCTATGGGTTAAGTAGTGGTATGACTGTATAACACACAAAGGCTGATATACCATTAAATAAAGAAACCAAAGTAAAGCAAACCAAACCATAGAGCCTTATTTAGGTTCAGTTAGGAACGGTTGTATTTGTACACAAAGTCTGAAATCGATCAGGGTCAGTTTTGTTCTTTCTTTCTTTTCACTTTTTCTTTAAGTTAGTTTTCATCTTTTCTTTTTTCTTTCTACATTTTTTATCAAGTTGAAACTTAATCTTGAAAATAGAAAGTTACAGCGCAAGTACTATGCATATATATATATATATATATATATATATATATATATATATATATATATAATGGTTAGAAGCTTTGGTTTGACGTTTGAGTCAACCGGGTTTTGATCCCAGCTAGGGGAAGATACGGTCTAGCCACACTGATGAATTCTGATAGAACGAAACAAATCTGTCTGTGGATGACTATATATATATATAGGTTGGTGCGTGTCAGTGCCGGGCTTTTCAACCTTATTGAGACAACCATTTTTTGAGATCAATTCCAAATTCTGAACCTCTTCTAGTAAATCCTTGGACAGAATTACTTCCAATGTCTTACACATCTTTGGGAAGGCTTCGACCCCCATAGGGCTGTTGGTGCATATATATATATATATATATATATTATATATATATATATGTGTGTGTGTGTGTGTGTGTGTGTGTGGTGTGTGTGTGTGACGTTTTCAGTGATCGAAAGGGAGCAACATAATTAGTGAGCATAGCAACGCATACAAATATTCAAAGGAGACGCGAAAATCCACTCCCTTTCAAGCGATGAGCCAAAAGAGAAGACATGAATTTTAGTCTTCTTTTAGACATTACGTTTCCCGTTGTGGATAGTTGTATGTCGTGTAAACTTATTTTCGTGATTCGACTCCAATATCTGCTTCCTCTGTTCCTCTCAGAAATCTCAAAGTTACAATTTCTCTAAGCTCAACGTAACTATTCTTTCATTAAGGAGATATTCTCCTTAATGTATAGACTAACAAATAAAAACTGACTAAAACCCATTTGGTATTGAACTTCATTTAGTTTTTCTTTTATACGCATATACTCTCGTCCTGGTTCAGAGTCATATCTCCCTTTTCCTTCAAAAATATATATCATTCATTTTTATCTACACATTTATGAAAAATTTATTATATTCTAATTATTTTTTTCTTGGATTTCCTAACTTGAACTAAGTCTTTAATAAATCGTTACAATATATATATATATATAATATATATATATATATATATATATAATATTATGCCTACCTGCTTGAACACAAAGAATCCTATGCCTCCTCCTGCTTGCTTGTGATCCTTCAGCTGAGATTATATTTTAAGTAGTCGGCCTTTAGTGGACCCGTTCACATACCTAGGTAGGAATATGTCATCTACTGAAAGCGATGTCAACAACGTTTAGGGAAAACATGGACCGTTATTGACAGGTTATCGATCATATGAAAATCTTATCTCTCTGATGAAATGAAACATGATTTCTTTCACGCTATGGCTCTGACAGTACTACTGTATAGGTGCACAACCTGGATGTAAACGAAAGGCTTGGAGAAAAAGCTAGATGTAAACTTAAGACGAATGATACGTACTCGTTTGAAAAAAATCCGAAAGCAATATCCAACAAAACAGCCGCTGTACGGCCATTATTTCCTATGTCACATATCATCCAAGTAGCCAGAGAAGTAAAGACGAACACGTAAGCGATATTTTTTAATTTGCTCTAACACACAGATGTGCCCGCTCTGTGCGGACACTTGATGCACCCGAGTAGATCTGTGATGAGTGATGAATAATAGAGTTGGATGAAAAGAGACAGAGTCAGATAACTCTCTGCTATCATTACGAGAAGATGATGATGACGAGGATGATATATATATATATATATATGTGTGTGTGTGAGAGTGTGTGTGTGTGTGTGAAGAAAAATTGACAACAAGTAATCCAAATAGAAAGTGGGGATTTACAGAGAGACAAAGTCAGTCGACACTATAGCGTTTCAGGACTGTGAGGGGTTTTATCACTGATGTTAAGCGTACATGGATGTATAAAAAGTATAAAAATATATAAAAATTTGAAAAAGTTGTATAACAAGAAAAGTTGACTGTTTATGACAAGAAAAATTGGCCGTTTGATCAATGAATTAGCGTTCGTTTCTTTAAAATACGTAACCTGACATTAGAAACATTGTACAGAATCCACGTTCTGATGATGGTTCAGCAAAACCGAAACGCTATAGAGTCGACTGACTTTGTTTCTCTATAAATCCCCACTTTCTATTTGGATTACTTGTTGTCAGTTTTTCTTCACAAATTGTCGGATTACTATCCATTATTTTCTTCCATATATATATGTATATTTCAAGAAAAAAACAATATTCGGTCACATTAGGATAATAAATTTATTTCCATCCTGTTAAGAGCATTGCTATTAATCAAATATTCTAAAATAATTTTTGATAGGACTTCATCAGATCCAATCGGAAAATAAAATACATTATAACTAGATAAGAGGGATAGTCAAAGGAAGGAAAGGGAGAGAGAGAGAGAGAGGGGGGGGATAGTCAAAAGAAGGAGGGAGAGGGAGAAACGTAATCCATCTCAGCTATGTATAGCCTTTACCCATGTAAGGCTTGTTCCGGTACCTTCTCGTTTCATGTTAAGACAACTACAAAACCAATAAAATTAACACTTTACCAATTTCAGTGATATATATCAATATTTCAACTATTTTTAACAAAGATTATCAATTTTAATTCTGGTATGTCATCACTTTTTTTCTTTGAAAGGTACCAAAACTCCAGCTGTTATTAGTAAGATTTCTTTAACTATGTTGAAATATTTTTACCAATTTAATAAATCATAGTTAAATATTCACTTTGACTATCTATTCAAATTTTCTACTATAGTTTAGATAAATTTATATGCCCAGATCTAGCTATTAAATCACATCTCTAATTTAATAGGTTACCGGGATCAGAATACAACATAATTTGTATCTTTTCTTCAAGACACAAATTACATCTACCATCAAAGCCGTTCGGAGCATTAGACCTTTTTAATATACCCCATTGAACTTCTGGGGTTAAACCCCTATTTTTCAATTTCCAAAAATGTTTGGATAAGGCTGGTAGATTTTTTAAGTGTTCATGAAATTCCTATAGTAGTTTTTTTATTTTTAATATTTTCTTTTGGGAAAGAAATCCCTTGGTATACTACATTTTTTAGATTACATAAACCTTTCATACGGCAATTAATTTCAATTTTATTGTCGCAATCGTTTTCTTTACTTGTATTATTATTGTTATTATCATTGTTGTTGTTATTATTATTATTATTATTATTATTATTATTATTATTATTATTATTATTATTATTCATTTGGTCATAATATTTGCTAATTATTTCATTATTATTCGGGTTATTTATTTTGAAGACATTTCACATGCAACAGTAACTAATTTTTAAAGTTTTCTAATTAAAATTTTATGTAATATAATATATTGGTTAAAGTGTTTATCTATCAATTAAAAAAAATATTTTCCTATGTTTATATTCCCAAGTTTACAAAAAGGGGGATTGAACCATAAAATTTTCCCTTTTCTATTTTGACAACAATTTATCTTATTATTACAATTTGTATTTTCTTTATTCGTATCCAATTCATTATCATTATTATTATTATTATTATTCATTCTCGACTCTAGATAACTAAACTCTTCTTTGAACCCGCTATTCTTGAGGGCTTCAATATACATTTTACTACTTTCAAGGAAAATTTTCTTATTTGATGATAATCTACTTATTCTCGTATTAACAGCTTTAGGGACTTGTTTAATAATAAAATTTGGGTGATTAGAATTTACATTGATATAGGAAGAATATTGGTCTGTTTTAAGGAATGGTATGTAAGAGTTATCAGAGAGCTTCGCTATTGTTCTTCTGTTATTTCCATATATTTTTTGCATTATTAATACTATCAATTAGAACTTTTTTGTTATAGATGGATAAAACTCAATAATGTCAAATTGAATAAAAGTGTTCTTAATTTTGTTTTTAATATTTCTAAACCATTCAATTGTATCACTTGAGTTCATCCAAAGTTTAATATGAATATTTTTTTTTTAAATCTTAATTATATTATTTTGAATGATATTTTTTGAGATTATCCCTAATTCAGTTTTAAAAGGGATACTTAATTAGGACCGTAATTTATTCTCAAAATTAGGTTTATGTTCCTTAAATAAGATGTACGCATCATTCATTTTAAATTTCCCTAGCCTATCTTCAATATTATTGTGGCCCCAGAAAGGGTCACAAATGAAAACGCAAGCACGGATGTTAGATAACAGATTATATTACACAATAAAGATAGAGTTACATAGAAAAGGTAAGAAGTTTCGAATTGTTCATATAACACGGATAGTGATCTGCCCTTCTGGCAGTGAAATCTCTGTACTAATAACGGTGAGAAGAGTCCATTATAGTAAGACTGATAAGGTTCCCACAACAAATATGAAATTTATTCGCAAACTTAAGGGAATCGTTATCTATTTGGGAAATAGTATCTCTATGGTCAATTATATATATATATATATATATATATATATATATATATATGTAAACAAATTATTTACCTAACATTACCAGTTCAGCTCTAAATCGCAGTTTTATGCTTTTTTATTTTGTTCTGTTTTATTCTTTAAACAGAAGCACAATCAACAGAGATGAGTTTTTGGAAACCGCTGATTATGAAAAAAAACGGAAAAATTTATAACGACACAAAAAAAGTTTTATAAAAGAAAAATGATATGGTATATATTATGTTTTATTATATATATATATATATATATATATATATATGTATATATATATATATATATTATGTTATGTTATGTTATATTATGCTATATATTATGTTATATTAAAAGATGTTATATATTATAAGGGCACAGAAAACCTTTTAAAAAAGAAAAAAAAAGATAATTTAAGCGTAAATATTAGATTGAGTCATAATTAATTTTCGTTTTAGTAAAACATAGCTAATTCACGAATAATCAAACAATGTATTAATTTCAATCAATATTATATTCGCCATTTTTTTAAATCTCCTCCTGCCATTTATTAAGCTTTTTGTTTCCAGAGTTATTCACAGAAGGAAAGAATTTTAAAAACAATGATAGAATTAAAAATATGCTAGACACACCAAAAATTATTAAAAGCAGACGACAACTTTAAATACACAGAAACGTCTCCTAAATTTGGGGAAGTCAAAACACATGGAGTCAAAAATGCAAAAATGAAAGAGCTAAAGTATGTAATATAAACATAGAAGCAAATTCCAAACCATCGAAAACCTGTAAACATTCAAAATAAATTGTAATTTGAGGTGCAATCAAAATATGTAATAAACATAATCTAACTGCACATATATATATATATATACACACATTGGCTGCTCTCAAGCACTGAATAATATAGTTTCTTTACATAAAAGCCACTTTGAATTACCAGAAAATAGAAAACTTTATGTATTAAAACACCTTCATGAATGCAATAAGGAATACTTTAAATAATGCTAATATAGCAAACTAATTATGACACATTACTTTAAACAAAAAAAAAAATCCATTCATAAATTTAACATAAAACAAAGCTTAAACGCACACACGCGCGCACGCGCATGAAAACATATACACACAGAAATTAGCATCTATGTATGGTGGTCAGATGAACTCACACACATTAAAACCAGTACTCTTGAAAAACACGTTTATGTATGCATATGTCTACACACATTTATACGTGTGCATATCGTGAGAGACAGAAAGACAGAGAGGGAGAGAAATTGAGAGGCAGTTGACAGAGGGACAGAGAGAGAAAGAGAAAGAGAGATAATAAAGAAAGAGCAATTGATAAAAATTGACCCAATATCCTTGTGTACGAATGTATGTATACATAAGTGGATGTCTATGTACAACACACACCGGCATACACGCGTACTCAGAATACATACCTTATATATATATATATATATATATATATATATATATATATATAAGCATTTATATGGACCAGAGGTTTTCATATACAACTAACTCCAATGGGACATCCACAGACACAAAAATGTGGGATTAAACAAAAGCAAAACCAAAATATTTTATCCAAGTAATATTTACTATACAAAGAACAAACAAAGTTTAACTTGGCCATTTAATATCTACGTAAGAAGATGTAAAATCCATAAAGCTCGTGGAGAACGGGCATGTTAAATAAAAAGCAAAATAGAAAATTTGAAATCATTTGCAGACCAATTCATTGGGAAATATTTACTTTTCTCGAGTCAGGAACAGTCTCTCTTTCTCTCTCTTTCTTTCTCTCTCTCTCTCTCTATATATATATATATATATGTGTGTGTGTGTGCGTGTGTGTGTGAGTGAGTGTGTGTGTGTGTGTGTGTGTGTGTGATTTTGGGTAACTTTTGTAATAGAACGAGTATGCTAAATATTGTAAAGGTTTTATATAAGTTAGTCTATCAGATGTCAACAACGAATGAAAATGTATTGATTGATTGTCTTATCGCGATGAGACAATCAGTAATATTAAACAATACAGCATCTCAAGATGGAAGAGATTCAAATGTACAACAGAACGAACCTTTAAAAGAAGGAAATGTAGAAAAAATGCTCGGAGCTCGTCGGAAAATTTTGGAAATTACTAAAGTTAGAAGTAACAATTATATTCATAATCATTCCACCGTTGGTCATATACTCTAGATATGACAAAGACATTTTTTAAGGAAAGGAAAGATAGAATCTGTTGAAAGTTAATGATAATGTCTGATAAGCACTTGAATCCTGGAAGAATATCGTTTAGTTTGGTTTCTTTGTTTAATGGCATAGGAACCTTTGTAGGTTATTTAATGACAAAATCTTCATTCTCGAACAGTAGTGGTACTGTTTAACCCATAGCTGGGAGGATAAGGGGGTTCATACCTTTCCCGAGGATATTTGTCCGAAAGTGAACATGATAGCATGACTGGAGTTCCAACTGGCTTACTTCGATTCTACAGTCAAACGCTTTAACCATTACACCACGAGGATATCCCCGAAGTACACAGTGTCACTTAATCTTTCGCAATGTTCACCTTAGAATACGAGTATGAATAATAGAATAAACGAAATTAACAGTCTAATTGATGCGATGCCTCAGATCTGTTAACTTCTCTTGGGCAGAGACAGAAACAGAAGTGTCAATCATATAATATACGTAGCAAATAAACTCTAATGAAATACAGAATAGACCAGACAGAGTGTGAATGGTAGACCACTGGGAATTGAACCAACGACTAGGATTTCATAATGGTGATGTGAAGTATATGATTTAACTAGAATCCATTATAGGGGAAAAGAAAAGTGAAAAATCATTGAGACTTTAAAAATCAAGTAGATTACTTAGCTTATACCAGAAAACCAGATCTGATTAATTGATTTTAACCCTAACCCGTCTAGGATTATTTCATGCTAAGTGGTTAGAGAATCACGTACAATGAACGTTTATATTTACATTCTTTTGCCTAGTTGTATCGTAAAGTTTTTTCACGCATATTATATTAAGTATTCCTAGTTGATACAAGTGATTTGCACACAGTTTTATGGTTTCAGAATTCCTATCAAATACGAATAATTATATTGTTTTAGTTAATTATTTTTATCTAATTATTGTCATTTGTCTACACACAGTTATATGGTTTCAGGTAAGTTATAATAATCCATTGTAAACAATTATAGTTTCAAATAACGATTCTCAATAAAAATAATTTACAATTACATGGCATCAACTATTTCTACCGAATAAGAATAATGCCCATAAAAACTTCCACTCTCGGTTAGAGTGGTCTTAGGAGTAATGGCAATGAAGAGAAACTCTAACTCTCCAGGTTTTCATAAATGAATCCTCAGCATCAGATTCCATTTAGTTTTACAGCCAGAACGCCCCTGATGAGGGTCTTACCTGTCTGCAAAAGATGCAGTGAGCTTATTCTTAGTCCAGTCGACAGAGCAAAAGACCAGATCTAGTCACTGTGAACAAAAACAAAACGTGTTTGTAAATGTCTATGGCTCAGCGCAAAACTAAAGGAAACTGAAAATCTGGATAAGAAAAATAACTGGATTTTGATAGAGAATTATGCAAATTCTGGAACATGAAGACAATAATTGCTCCCTTTGAATGGCCTTAAAGATCAAAGTAAAAGATTACAAGAATTGAACTTAAGAAATATAAGTGAAACAATATAAATGACAGAATTACACGTATAAGCAAAAATATTGAGGAAAGTGCTGAAATATTAAAATTTGCTGTCACTTACCCTTCAGTAAAAGATCATCAGATATTAGAGTCGATCACACAATGAGGATCTCTAATAAACGAAAATCAGATCGATTTATTGATTTTAACGGCGTGTCAGCTCGTCTTGGTTTATTCTATGCCTAGATGTTAGGAAATTGCATACATTGTGTATGTATATTCAAATTTTTATATAGTTGTTTCCAAGCAGTTTTTTGCACGTGCTTATACAATATCAATAATTCATTTCTAATAAACTTAATTTGCACACGTAATTTGTATATTTTCCCGTATTACCAGCAAATGCAAATGATTTATGCCCAACTATAAGGTTTCAAGTAAATGATAATAGTAATAATTATCCTAAGTAAAAACAATTATAGATTCAAATAACAATTCTTAATACAAATAATTTACACACAGTTATATGGTATCAAATATTCCTATCTAATACGAACGATCACTAAACATCTCTATTTGACCCATAGATCTCTTTGATCATAACAGCTACTATCACTTCAAATTCTCACTGAGTTCCCCATTCATGCGGCTTTGATCTACATCTAAGCAAAAAGGTTAGTAAATTACTACTACCACTTCAGGTTAAAGTGGATCTAGTAGCAAAGGCTACATAAGTATATTCCGTACTCCTCAGAGATCCAGATATGGAGCTTCACCATCTGATGCAATTTAGTATTATACACACTGTCCCCTTTTTTGGGGATGCGAGTGTTACCTCACTTCAGAAGATACGGCAAGTGTTTTCTCAGCCCTGCCATCAGCGCGTGCGAAAATCAGAAGCTGTCCTTAAAAGCAGAAAAAGAAAATAGGTTTTGAAATTTAAACTGAACAACCACTTCACACTTGATAATGTGTATCAGGAAAAATCTGCTTAAGCACTAAAAGGATTGTTGAAAGTGAAAATGACACTTCTTCTCGTCATTTACAACCATCTGATTTCTAGTGAGAAAAGATCAAATTTTACTGTTGTTACAACTCAAGTACGCTGGAATCGGATTTTCCTGCGACAAACAAAGAAAAGGATTTACCATTAAACTGTATTTAATTGTTGCAACAGCTGACACTGCTGAAATCGGAGCGAAGACCGAGGGAAATAATAACCGCCTCGCTATAAACAAGGGTTATCCTGCTATTATAATGAGTTGAGTTCTACTCTTCGAGGATGCCACATACTAAAATAAAATTAAAAAGTAGGCACCTCCAGTGGAGTTGTGGTTATTAAGCTACTCTTGTAGACAGCTACTACTATAATATGTTTGAGCCTTAGAATGTTAACAGTGCCTGGATAAGGGTTACTTCGCTGAATCACAGTGGCTAGGCTGATGGTCTCGCAGAATATCAGTACTATTGTGAACTTGTACCTTACTGGGGTCTTCCCTCTCAAAGATTTGAGTGTATCACCATGTTTAAAGAAGCAACTAATTTCCAACACCATCAAGCGATCTATACGTATGAGCTGATATTAATACTGAGAAAACATGCTGGTGTTGTATACTCATATGACGACACAATAAAGACGAACGACACAGTTCTTAGAAAAATGTCTCTCACTTTATTTGAAAGGGTTGTGTGTGAGAGGAAGTTGGAGACCAAACAGAACTGCAACATATTGACCCCCACCCTAGTGGCCATGACTGCGTTTCTTTCCCGTTCTCCTGAGCTGCTCAATTGGGGGCCTGGGGGCACAGCCTCTCTGGGTGCTGGCTTTCTCTACCGCATCTTATCTCCAACTCATCTGATCCCCAACTGATTAATCGGGGGCCTGAGGGCTCCCTCTGCTGGATGCTAGTTTTCTCTACCGCATCTTGTCTGTAACGAATTGAATTTCCTGTGCACTAAGTTATATAATAGTTCAACGTCCACCTTCTTCTTGTGGGCGTCACAAATTGCACTCATTCAACCCATCCACGGTCAAGGTTATACTCTGGTATTCCTCGACCGGATTCACCTGTTATTTACACATGTGCATTTCCTATTTTGACAGCCCGGCTGGGTCAGAGGCCAATATACAAGACTGGAATTCAATCTCTAACAATGGCCAGGGGGGACCATCAGTGTGAATATTATTATTATGGTCATTATCGTAATTATTTTCATTAATATTATTATTATTGCATTGCGATTTTCTCAAAACAGCTCCAACTGATTGTTTCCACAGGAATCTGAGGGAAAGTTAGTCTTCAGTTTTCCTAAACTTTTCTAAATATTCGTGCTGATCATAACACTACTGTAATCTGGATGATCTCGATTCTTCCCCTGATCTCAAATTCTACAATGTCTTTTCCAGGCTTTTGGTTACTGTTCAAAGGACACCAACAAAAATGATGTCACCGTCAACTTCTTGTACCATGGCTTTTTCGGTTCTCTAGCAAGATCGAGGTATCATTTCGTTTTCTTTTATTTTCATACAGTGCTTAAACTGTAAAATCGACTGGTTGACAAATTCTTTTCTTATAAATTAATACTTGCTTTGGACTTCTGACTGGAATTAGGGGGACTGTTTGTCTGTCAAAATCCTAGTGTGTTTTATGGGTCTCTTTTTTCAGGACAGATTCTGGTTTGTGGATATACCATTTTTCAGTAGGATCGAATTTTTGTTTTTTGCAGAGTGGATCACCTTTCTCACAGTCATGCCTAGTCTAGAATTCCTTTTGTGCCAGTTGGCTGCATTCACTTATTATTTTATTAATCGTTTGATCTCTACCATCACATAATCCATATTTATTATTATTATTATTATTAGTAGTAGTAGTAGTTGTAATTGTAATTGTAGTAGTAATAGTAGTAGCAGTTAAAGAAGTTATAGTATTTTACCCGACTATTCACATCACTAAAAATTGGTCGCCTTCCCTGAAGTTCATGTGACAGCAAGTCGTCTCAACTATCTAGTATTTTGGCTAATCTCAGCAGGGCTGATGCCTAGGCATTCTCAATTTTTCCTCAGATTACTAATTCTTCCAGTCTTTTTTCCAGATTCTTGAAGATAGTTATAATCGGTATCACTGTCACATTTCCAGTTTTCTGGCAAGGTCCAGGTATTTATCACATATTTTTTTGCATTCTATTACTTTGTGATCTATTTGAATGGTGATATCTTTTAATTGACACTTTTTAAATTCTTATTATCTAAAACTAGATCTAGTTTCTCACCCGGATTTGGCGATCTATATTTACGGCAAAGTCAGTAAGAATTCTATGCGTCTGATTTACTATGATAGAATTGTCAGAATGGTAACATTTTCCAAGTGGATCAGCTTTCCCACCCAGTTATGTCTATCTTTGACCTTTTTTGTGTTACTTTATTGCGTTTGTTTATAATGTAGTTGACAGTTTCATCTTTTTTCTGTCTATAGTCTATACATACTTTTTTTACCTAAGCTTAATCTACGTAAGCTTTTTATAACATCATTTTGTGCTGCTATGAATTGAGATCCAGATTCTTGCTTTAGGTATCCACTTCGTAGCCATATCCAGTTCCTCGCATGCGTAGTTTCATTGATTTTTTCTGAAGTATCCATACAGGTGCTTATCTTCCCATTTTTTACGATTTCATAAATCCTGTTTTCCTGTTTAATCCATAGTTATTTTGTTGTTGTTGATGACTAAAATTATGCTATCTTTTTGAATATTTTTCGAGTCTCTGAATTGTTTCATCCCCTAAATCCTCAATGTTATTGACTCTTCTTTCTCCTTCTTTTCTTTTTTCCTATGATTCATCTCTTGGATCTAAGACCTTATCCATCATCCATCGAATTTCTGATCTCTTCTCTGGTCTACTTTAAGAAGGATCCAGATTATCATTTAGAGAAAGCTCGGGTATTAATTTCTTTGATTAAGTTCCTAATTAGCACTCTAAGAAACTTAGGGTGCTAATTATTATCAGTATGAATTTAACCCTTTTTTGCACAGATATTCGATTTAGTGAAGTCCTCTTATTCATTTTCTTTAATGTTTGTTTTAGTCTGCTCTAATAGCAATATCTATGATCTATCAAATTCTTTTCTCCTAGTTTTGGGATACTTTTTTGTTTGAGCTCATGTCATGAATTTGTGCGTCCAAGTCCAAGCTGTTTGCAGAATTCCAAATATATTACCGTTTCTTTTCGTTATGTTTTCAAAGGAGTAGGAGCATTTGGTTTTCTTTGGAAAGTCTTCTGAATACTTAATTCCGTTTGACAATAATTTGCTTGATTTTAATAATCTCGTCCAGATTGGTCGATTCATTCACGAATATCTATTTCTGTAAATCCCTGAGCAAAATATCTTCTTAGAGTGCCATTAATGATGGATATATTTGTCACTTTCCAACTGCAAAAATCTTCACTAATACACGATCCACATATATTTAGAGCCTTGTACGTTTTTATGGTCCGTTGAAACAGCGACATCTGGCGGAGAACGATCTGTTCTCGATCTCTTTTTCATGCTCGTCACTCGGACATTGGTTAAAAAAAAATCTTAATAAAGTTTAAAGCAATGATTATTTCGAAGCAATTGGTGTAATATCTTGTCGATATGACCTCAAGTAGAAATATCCAGTAAACTTTTTAAAAAGGTGAAGAGATCCATCAAATTTTGAATATAATTCTTTCAAAATAGGACTTCGTGGAACCAAAAGAATTTGGTAAATAGGGTCAGGGCCTTTTAAGCTCAGTGGAACTGATAGATAACAATAAAAATAATTCTGATTGGTATATAGGGAACGCCGTGAGGATATTTTATAGGAATATACGCAAAATGATTAACCTGATGAAAGATGGAAAGAATATATCAACATTATTAGAATAAGCGAGCATACAAATTTGTATGCTGAAGTGGAGAGGAGACTTATTGTTTGTCACTCGGTCTTCAGCGGAGTGACCAGAAACGGATTATACAAAAATTCAGCAATATTAAGACTGGATTTTTCACATTCAAATCAACTCATTTTTTCGAAGAAATATCAAAATAATAGTTAATATGAATGTGTGATTTAACATTGCAATCAGCACTGTGTATATTTATTGAAACAACCCGCCATAGGCAAGGTATGCAACAATTTTTTAAAGTGGAAGGAAACTGATCTGAATTCAATTTTTCTCTGAAACTGGTTACTTAATCAAGGCTAAAGAACTCAATCTGCGCTCTTATCTACTCATATTTGAGTTGGAGAATAAATGGATTCATGTATTTCCCAGGGGCAATAGAACGAAGTGAAATGCAAACAGCTTTGTCCTGGATTTGAAATCGATTTGTCGATTTCATTTCCTAAGGATATAACTGGTTCTCTAACTAATCTTACCTATGAATGTGTAAAAATATATTATTATTATTATTATTATTATTATTATTATTATTATTATTATTAAGACAGAAATTTATTCTTGAAGCGATAAGGGAGAAAAAGACTGATCTCGATAAAAAATTAGCGAGCAATGTTGACATGCCCAAACTAACCAGCCAACCAACCCAAAATGCACACATACACATAGAGCAGACTGAATTTTTTAAACCTTGGTGCAGCAACCAGTCAAGAATGGGGAGAACAGATAAAGTCATGTCTTTCCCAAGACCATTAACGCGAAGTGAAATGCATTCTTGTCCAGGATTTGAACTCAGGTCACCTATTCTATTTCCCACGACAATACATTACAAAAAGTAGGCTCTTCAATTTGCTAACGATGATGATATCATCAAAAGAAAAGAAATGAGAAAAGAAGGATTTTACAAGTGAGAGGAAAGTCAGATAGGACAACGTGAATGTACTCACAAAACGAAAGAAAATATTGCTTACTATGAGTGAATCAGTTTCTTTTTCTATCGGCTAAAAATATCTTAAAATCATTGAAAATGTATGTTCTAAGGGAAAAAGTCAGTAAAACTCTCTATGGAGATCCTAATCCAACAATATGCCAATATTTTTTCAGATCAACACAAAGCCTGATCAGTCGACTCCCATAGAAAATTCTGGCAGTAGTGCATGTACAGCATTTGAATAAAAACAGTTTGATGGTGATGCCAGCAACAGTAACAATAATACCCCCGTTACAACTAAATTTAACATCAAAGACTATAACAGTGAATGAGACTACAATATCCCCACCACTGTGACGATCCAGTCTCAATATTTAATAATAATAATAAAAATCATAATAAATGAAAAGTTTAAATTCGTCAACATCAACAGCTGTTCTACTTCAATATAGCGTTCAATGAACACTCACTTTAAAGAAATAATATTATAACTATAATAGCCAATTTTGGGTCACTCGTTGATATGGAAGATATTTAGTCGAAACCATTCATACCAGAGACCAATATCACCATTACTATATTAGTGATACACTAACACCGAATAAACGGAAAGAAAGACAAAACGAAGGTTGTTTATACTTACAGAAATATTTGATATCCCCTCACTCATCACACAGTAAGTATTGAAAAGAATGTACAATTATGTCTTGAAATATGCAAATATTGTTCCATGAACAATTAGTACGTGAAAGGTAAACAAAAACGTATGTCTTACTTTATAATGATAGAGAGTTATTAGGAGCTGCCAACAACATCTCTAATGTTCAAAGAACAGAGGCAAAAGAAAGTGAGAATGATTTTCTCAGGTTGTGATGAGACAGTCCACGGACCTCCTGGCGGACATGTCTATTCTCCAAGGGAAAATATAATTAAGGGTAAGTCAAATGCTTTTCAGTATTTGGGTAAATATTATTTTAACTTTTTATGAAGTTCGTGAAAGAGATGAATGATAAGATATCGAGCTCGCCTGATACTCCCCATGTGATACTCACCGGGTTTACCTTACTGGCTTGGAGCACAGCTACAGAATCTACGATTTCAAGGATACCTGATCTTGTCTGATCATGAGGTTCATGCAACCAGAGCTAAATTTCTTGAATCATCTGTTTACTGTTCTGTGATCAACTGTGTTTTTTTCTTTCAATGATTTTCGTTGTTTCCACAACGTCATGGTCCAGTTCGAACTCGTATAACATAAGTTCCTGAAAAAGACAACATTATTCTTTCATCTGAGCAGTTTTCAAATTACACACAGAGTGAAGCAATGCACAACGTGTCAGCGCACAAACTACCACGATTTTACCAATAACAGCGGCTACCTGAACGGCTAGAACAACTTTAATCACCTGATATACGCGCCGTAAACTAATATGTTCTACCAAAATATTGAAAAACTTTTGACTCACCCAAGAATTTATTTTCTCCTTACTCCTGAAACAAGAAATATATGTAACCTCTCAAAATGACTTCCCGCAATTTGTGTGAAATGTTAGTGTCAGAAATATCAGAATTACTAATAAATTTAAATTATTGTACAAGGATTGGTTGATCTGTTCATTTTGCAATAATCTATCGATTATTATGATTTTGACCTTAATTAGTTTGGCGAATGATTTCATCTTTTGCAATAATCCAAAGACATTTCCGAACAACCGAATGCGTGAATTCTTGTGAAAAATGGAAAGCAAATCCAAAATGAATATGAAAACTTTTTTTGCTTCTAAAATAAAACACAGTATTTTCTTTTACCAATTATTTGAAAGGACGAAAACAATCAGGTTACAAATAACCCGGAGTTAAATGATTTTTTCCAGGTTTTAATTTCAATAGAAAAAGAGAAAGCGCAGCAGAAACAAATAATGTTTTGAAAAGCCCACATTATTCAAAACAAAATGACATTTAAACAAACCAACCGATTAAAATTTTTTTTTTTTTATCTATAGAAAATAAATGCCCACCAGAAAGCGATTTAGAATTGTAATCTGACCTGTTATTGCAGTTGAAATTTGGGCAGAGAGACGTAGGCGGCTCAACGGTTATCGTGGTAAAGATGTAGCAAGACGAGCTGAGTTCAAAACCTGAACGAGATTGATGCATTTTATATCACACTAAATCTATTCTCCCTCAACTACAGGTATATATTTATCCAAGTCCCACTGCACGGGCAATATTTGATTCAAGGTCAATTTAAAAGCAGAGTTTGGCTGGTTTGAATTCTGAATTTTCCTTCTATACCGGTTTGTAATCAAGGCAACTGAATCCAGACTGCCCGATGATTTATCTACAGTTGGGGATGTGTGTTAATTGATCGATTTCCGAGGAAATTACCCAGAAGCGAAACAAAGTATCGATCAAGATGTGCATTCAGGTCACTGATTCCATTTCCTACGACGATAAACATTATTCTCAGTACAATTCCAAACCATGGGTTAAGACTGGACTCTTTAGTCTTGGACCCATATCTGTGAACGAGTTTTTGTTAAAGAATATTCTTGTATTACCACAGCTCCCTCACTCCCACAATCTGGATCTATGCGATTATTTCCTGTTCCACAAAATTAAACCCAGTAGCATGATTACAATTTGAGAATTGTTTAGAACATGCAACAGGTCGTGAGGAAAAAGAACTAAACGCAAAGTCAGTCAAAAACTTCCAGTAGTTTCTAAGACTGAAATCAATAATTTAGCCGGTGTTCGGCACTTTTAAATCTATTTTATTTTGCTTTGATTGCTTTGGTTTTATGACGTATCAACCATTGTTAGTTATTTAAACGAAATCCTTTTTTATTCATATAAACAGTCTATTTCGAATAATTCAGTTTAACATAAGTATACAGGTTAGTTTTATTTGATCCATAGATAGGATCCTATCAAGTGCTACCACTTCGAGCCAGAGTGGAGCTGGGGGCGATGGAAAATAAAGTAGCATTCCGCATTCCCCAAAGATCTAGCATTTCTGGATCCTCACCATCAGATTGTTTAGTGTTATAAATAGGAAACTCATTGGGAAAGTCTTACCCCTCTGCAGTGAAGCAGTCGGTGTATTCTACAGCAATATTTTTAAATCTAGATTATTCTACTTGACTCAGACGAAATGCATTTCACCTCATTGTTGTGAATGGTTATAGAGGGATTTAGTGTACCAGGTTTACTCATCTTTAAAATTGAACTTGTCTTTTCATTTTTGCTTTTTTTTAGCAATTGTGTGAATTTTTTAATGGGGCTTAATTACTGGCTCAAATCTGCTTGGGTTTTGAATTCAGAGGGTCAGGTATGGCTCCAAGGTCAACAACTCATTACGACTAACCAAGACCGCTACAGTTGTATCTTATTATACTACATAACTTTGTTAGTTTTTAGTCATATTGTGCGAATTCCGAATAATGCTTCTTCGTATAATCCTTTGTTGAATTCACAACTTTCTAGCAATTCAAAGATGTAAAGTTTTAATTAACTGACTAGACGACATGTTAGTACACTAAACGCGACATGAACTTTCGGTTATATTCACTTGCAAAATCAGTATATAAGATATGCTTTTGATATAAGTTCCTTTGGTCCAATCAAGATTAACTAAATATAGAAAATTTAAGTTTTATTGCCATGAAATTGGGAAAAATATGCTCTTTTATTGTTAGCTAGTAAAGAGCAGTTACTACGATTTGTATCAAAATAAAAACCAATTGAATTTTTAACCTGACAAAACTTCACTACCGTAGAAACTAACCAACCAATGTTAGAAACAAATAAAATAATAAACATTCGACTTAGCAAATGACATCGAAATCGTTTGAATTAGTTCTTGGTACTGCGTTTGAAGTATTTTAAATTATTTTTCTTTAGTAACTTGTACTTAGTGGCATAACATTCAAGAAATTATTTCAGCAAAATATTCATCTTTTTAAAATTTTATAAGCTAATTCTTATTTGCTTCCTTGGCTGTCCGATATAAACCCATATTAATAATATTATATTCGATTAAAACTTAACACAGACCAAGGTAGATAATTATATTTGTTTTTATTCCCGACTTTGTAAACTTGTAATCTCTGAGTTTTCCCAGGTGATTGAAGACACCTGGATATGATTACCTAACAATGATGTCTTAGGAAAACATTGAAGGTGAGAGTTAAAATACCCACACACATTTTTTAACTTCTCGGAAAACAAATTTGATTTCATCGAAGCCGATTAGAAGAAAATATAATTTATTGTATTTGTGTAATTTTGTGTGTGATGTCCGGAGATAAAAAATAATTACCCTGATATAACTGGTTTTATTCGGGGAAATATCACCCTGTATAATAAGATAAATGTATATATTTTCACTTTTTCGTTGTTATCTGTCAACAAAACAAAAGTTTCAACAATCTTTTTTAATCTGCAATATTTGTAAAAGTAAGTGTTATTTGTTTACTCTCTTTCACAGTATATATATATATATATATATATATATATGTGTGTGTGTGTGTGTGTGTGTGTGTGTGTGTGTGTGTGTGTGTGTACGTATTTTTCTCTTATTAATCAATAATACAAGGCAAAACCTTTAAATGTGGCCAAGGTCAAAGGTCGATTTACCTTTTCTGCTCGATATAGTTTATTTTGTATTCAAAATGTCATCAACTGAATATGAGTCTCTCTCTGAATCCACTCACACTTTCACACATATGCTCACTATCTTACACACACATTCACTCTCTTACAAACACACGAACGCGCATATATATCGTTCAGATCCTTAATGAGGATGTTTGTGTAACATTTCGCCCGAATGCCCATTAGAAAAATGCTCTATTGAAAATTTAAAAGATGTCCTTGGGTAAAATCTTTTAAATCTCCTCGGAAAAATCTAATATGGAAATAGATATTATCAACACACACACACACACACACACACACACACACACACACACACACACACACACACACACACACACAAATCCTACTAGTACTCTTGGTTTAGTTTCTTTGTTTCATGGCATATCACCCTTCTTGGTGATCATTGTTGAAGAATAGTAGTGGTGCTATTTAACCTATCTCTTGGGGAATAAGGAGGTTTATACCTTTCTCAAGACTATCAACCCGGAGGTGAACGAAATTGTTGGAGTTAGAACTTGCTTATCGCGGTCCAGCACATTAGCCACTACGTCACAACTGCCCCAGCTAGTTATCTTGGGAGAGGTATAAATCCATATGTTCTTGCATCCTACTTATGGGTAAATTGAGAGGCATATTGGATTCTTTAGACTTGGTAAAACAATCACTCTAGAAGAAACACTATTTTCTCTTCATAAAAATTGATCATGTGCCGTGCCTTGGCAATAGTGGAGGGGTTGGTGAATACATATCGGTTGGCCACAGTTGTTTTTTTAGCCAGTTTTTGCTTGTGTACACAATTATTATGCGGCAAATATTCCGAGGAAAAGTTGGATGACACGATAAATATTTATCACCGCTGGGAAAGACGACCGTTACCCCGTCACAAAGCAATGGGATATGATTCTACGTTATGAGAGCAGAATAACATCATCACCGTCTGTGAAAGCAGCACAAAGATATCTCAATAAAGTTAGTTGCCTGCGTCAATAAAGGCGTAAATTTCATGACCAGATTGAAGAAATCCAAAATAAAACGTTCTCGTAATACACAGGGTTTCTCTGCTTGACGCTATAGATTAATAAAAATATAATTGTTTGAACTTGAACTTGTATAACATTGTTTCAACTTTTCAATGAATTTGATGCTCGTCATATAATTCAAATTAACAGCATTGAATTAACGGTTCTTTTTTTAGATTTTATGCACTGGTTTTCATACACGAATATCACAGAAATTTTATTTCTCATTCAGTGTACTGACGTCATCATCTAGTTAGCTAATTCAATTCTTACATGACTGAATAAATGATTCGTCATTGCAAAGTCAATGATTCGTCATACGACAAAGGATAAAACGAAAAGGGTGCATTTTAATTTGACATTTGAAATTTCTTAATGCTATATATATATATAGATAGATGTGTGTGCAGGGGTACATGCAACTGCATTTGTTTTGTTTCTTTGTGTTGTGATGCTGACAAAAGAAAGACATGGGGAACGCAAAAAGGGTTGAAAGGAAAACATATATATTCAAGTAACAGAAACAAGATACACGTGAATCTGGTTTAACAGTAGTTAGCTGAGAGGAAGCTGAGAGTCCAGTGGGGTAGTGACTACCTTTGCAAAGACTCTTAGACCAAAAGTAAACGGAATAGCGCGACAGGAGATCGAACTCGCTGACTACACTGTCACAGTCCAGAACTTTAGCCACTTCGTCTGGGGGCTTATCACTCAACTATGTTCGAGTGTGTTAGGTTTGAGTGTGCTAAAGTAGTTTTATGAATTATTTTATTATTAAAATAACTAACTTCTACGGTATATTTCTTCTTTAGCTCTCATACAAGAAAGTCATCGAAAGCATTCCAAATGCATACGAGGGTGATTCAGTAAATTAGGGGAATCTTTTAGAAAAAAAAAAGTGAAATAATTTTTTCTAGAATTAAAAAAAGAGTAAACTCTACATTATTTGGGTTCTGTTGAATAGTAAACGTAATTTTAATCTCAGAAAAATATTTATTTTGAGGCTATTCAAAATGACAGCAAATCAAATAGTGTGCTCCAATCTTGAAGAGGGGTTTATCATCAAAGTTTTGGTGACTGAGAGGTGTAAAACATGCCAAATTTACAGAATTAAGTGATGTGTAAGATGAAGCACGTTTAGGAAAACAATTTTACTAATGTGTTAAACATGCGATTGCCAGTACGAAACTGAGTTTAAAAGACATACCACAGCATTGAAACGCAGAATCTGTGGTAGAGAACAAGTTCCGGGCGCAGTGATCAGTAAAGAAGGTCATGCTGATCGACTTATGGTGCAGGAAAAGACCCGTTACTATTCATATCCTTGAAAAGGGTGCAATTGTAAACATTACTTTCTATTACCAACTTCTTTAGACCACATTCACCTTATGTACCGACACACATACACATACACACAATCACACTCACGCATACATGCATATATATATATATATATATATATATATATATATATATATATATATATTATACCGGTAGGTACATCGATATCGTAAGCTTAATGATGATAAAAGCATTCATTTTAGATAAAGAAATATTTACTGCATAATCTCCTTCTTTATGAAGTCACGTTTATAAATAACTTAAATCTGATATTATAAACTAAACATTTCAAACATAAATTCAGTTTCTGATCTGGGTACGGATGGATATATTTTGCCTTTGTCTATATATCTTAAGGGAAAAAATTGCTAATTCCCAACTGTTGGTTGGCTAGTTAGTTGGTTTTGCGGCATAAAAAATCTTGTTGGATAGATAATCCAAAAAGACTTGATATGCCGCAAAAGCAATGCCTAAGTCATTCTATTTTTTCAAGCAATTATACAGTTTCAAGTAACTGATGCTAATCACTAGTAAACTATTAGAGCTACGTTAGCCACAATAACATGGATTCAAGTGACTATTCCAAATTATTAATTATCTTTTATTTACACCCAGCTATAGGATTTCAATATTTTTATCTAATAGTAACAATTTTGATAGAGATCTATTATCCCATTGTTGAGAACCTAACAGGTACTACCGCTCCTGGTTACGGTGGAACTGAGAGTAATTGCAATGAAATGATGACTCGACATTCAGCTGTGCTCTAGAATTGGAGCATCACCACCAAATGCAGTTTAATGTAAGACCCATGATACCTTTTCTTTAGTGGGGAAGTTACCCTTCGACAGGGAACAGGCAGCGTATTTAAGCCTCTACCAACCAGATTTACCCCCTGAAGTACGTTGCCAAATTTAGCCAGTGTACACATACTTGGATCTGAGTCCTCTTTATACTTCCTTAAATTTTTAATTTGATGACATATTGATCTGTATGTGTGATGATTTACTGTAACCCAATTATATCAATCTTGTGTGAATTGAAATATATTCGGGGCGTTGAAATTTGTTTTCCTGTCAGTATATAGCTACTAAGATCATTCAAAAAGTTCCTATCCTGGCTCAGAAAAAAATAGCTCATAACAAATTGTAGCAATACACCCCTACTTCTAATAAAACTAGAAAAAACTCATTAGGATTTTTCTAGTTTAATAAGCAAAAGTGTTCAGCAATGCTCTTTTCTTTCTAGGTGAAGCTTAGAACTTTTTCATGGAACCGTCGTATGTTAGTGAACATCTATATGTTTTTATGTGATGTATATGAAAAAGAAAACTTTATCAATTAAAAAGTAATGATCATAGTTAATGCTTTCATAAACCTGATCCTTTTATACAACTTCCCGTTGATAATAAATTTATAACAGATCAATAACATAACTTGCCGGGCAACAAAAGATGCCGTCAATGTCATATCGCGTCAGTCTGGTTGTGCTGTTTAGCTGGGTCTGCTTTGAGATGTCAGCTTGCATAAATCCAGCACATCTTGAGCACAGCTTACATACAGAGGATATGAAAATCTGACAGATTTGGGTCATTGATAGACCTTCGAACTTTCCTGATAGATTTCGCCATCAATCAACAATTTTTGAAGGTTGTTTTCGATAGCCACAGGGAAAGGCTAGCGTGTCAATTGATTGGCTGTTTTTGTAAAAGGCAGGATGGGATCTCTTTCGGTGGAAGGAAAAAAATCATTGGTTGTGAATGAGAGAAGATCTAGTCAGGTTGATGAGATGCTATTTGTGTATTAATCAAGGCGTTATTCACTGGATTTGCGCTTTCATCTTTCATGAACAATGAATAGATTTTTTTTACTAACCTTCGACCACTTCACTGATAGTCGGTTATGTAACAGTGCAGGCACTGAAAAGTGAAGGCCCAAATTACATGAACGAATAAACGGGCTGGTGTTCGGACAGACGTCAATTAAACTTTTTTTTTCTTCTTTCGGATATTTCGGTCTCTTCAATCACTCTGTTTTGACAACAAACAGAGTTTCATTGTATATTACTGGAAAATTGTATGGATAGTTCTATTCAAATTTTTCTCCGTTTTTTTTTCATATCTCGTTTTTACCTCTTTCTATTTTTATGTTTCTTTCTCTCTCGATGTTTCTCTAGTCCCAAAATGAAATATGGGTTCCGTGTGACTTTAGACAAATGACAGGTTACTTTAGTTGCCTTTATGATAAAACTAACAAATACACATAAATAATTCTTCTCATTCTCTCTCTCGCTCTCTCTGTACACCTCTCTCCTCCCCCCTCTCTCTCTCACACACACACATACGAACACACACACATATTTATCCATAAACAAATTTTTGGTTCAGCAAAATTGTATAATTAATTGAATCAGGGGATTGAATTAATCAAATCAGTTTAAAATAATTAAACCCTTATGTCCGGTGCTTTTTCAATAGTCTCTAACGGAATCGATTAACTAAGGGGTTATAAAAAACTCATAAACAAGTGTGGGAAAGAAGACTAAGAGAGGAGTTAAAAAAACCTCAACACTCCAAATTCCCAATAGACTCCGAAATAAGCAAAGGTTATAAAATTGTCTTCTCTGTCTGCACAAGTTACAGCGAAATAAAATGATAGCTATGGCTTTAAGAATGATCGGATCTTTCTTGAACTTTGCGACGTGGGAGACAGAGAAATGATCATCTGAGTAGTTTATCCAGCAAATAAAGTGATCACACAAGTGATAGCCGATAACCAATTCTTGTGCTTGTGGAGACCTGGATGTAGTTTCCTGGACCCGTCTGATTAAAAATCGTGCTGCTTAACTCGAAATTTCAGGCTTTTGGTAGTCCTCCCTGTATAGTCAGCATCACACTGACATTAAAATGTGTATACCATCATATTTTGTTGAAGTATTTGTAGGATATCTGTTTGAGAAAACGAAAAGGCAGATCTAGTGGGGAAGATGGTTCTCACTTATATATATATATATATATATATATATATATATATATATAATAACAATCCGAAAAGATATGTAATATTTTGACCTTCGACCCGGCCCAAAAATACTATTCTAAGGAAGGAAGTGACACATTCCAACGGCCAGTAATCGAAAGAGATCGCGTGGGCGGATTAAGGCTTATGATATGGGACAAGGTGAAGGTCCCATTGTGCCATTACAGTCATGCACTGGAAGAGAGTAACCTCTGAACTGCATGACAGTTATTTCCGCTTGATGACGATTAAACATTCGATTTCAAAGATCCAGTTGGCGATCGTGTGGGCGTTGAGTTATTATTTAGCTCAGTTGAGTTTGGGTCCCAGGGCAGTTGCCAGCAGACTTCCAGACAGTAGAGACCAGATGTGGTAGGGAAGGCCACACCAGATTGAGGGGGCCCTCGGAAAGCCCCAATGGAGTAGACCCCAACATCAGGAGAACAATAAAGACACAACGTGACGGTCATAACAGTGGGGTCAAAATATGAAGTTTATGTTCGGTCTCCAGCATCCTCTCACATGCAACACTTAAACAACCCTTTCGAACCTTGCAATAAAGGGAGAGGTGAATATTTTTCTAAAGAAGTCCTTCCTGCGTCTTTATCATGCGTTTTCCTTCCTGCGTCTTTATCGTTGTGTCGCTGTAGATGACTATATAACAGATAGACAAATACCTGGATCTTGCCCGAGAGCTGAAGAAGTTATAGAATACAAAAATGTCGGTGATATCAGTTTTAGTTGGTACTCTTCGAACAGCCTCTAAAGGAAAAGAGAGTAGGGGAACGAAAGATCCGAGGAAGATTCGAGATAATCCGAACCACAACAGCATTAAAATTAACAACAATACTAGGAAGAGTTCTGGTGATCTAAGAGGATTTGCTGTCAATGTATGAAAACGTATTTCAACATACATTCGGTTGTAAAATTAATTTAAAATTCGATTTTTTGAAAATAATTTTCGGCAGACGCATTTTAATATTACATTCTAATATGGTTTTAAAAAACTGGTGACATTAGCATTGACGACAAAAAGTTTACTGTTGTCACTCCCAAAATGAGCTGGTAATTAACAAGTGTACATTTGTTAGATACAACTATTTTTTGTTCAGTTGAATCTAAAAATTCAGACATGTGAATACTAGTTCCCCTGAAGATCGACAACGTTATTTATACTAAATATATAACATTGCCGATCCTATATATATATATATATATATAGTTTTCATCTTGTTTTCTTATTATCTAATATCATAATTGAAATATATTTCGATATTGCACTGCATTTCCGTGCATAGAGCTCTGTTAAGATTGAAACATATTTTACCGTTAAATTCTTATCATATATGTATGTAGTATATGAATGCCTGTATGTATCATATAAGTATGTAATGTATGTATATATATAATGTATGTAAGTATGTATGTATGTATTTATGTATGTATTTGAGTATATCAAATGTAAGTTCGTATTTAGAGGGTTTTACTTAAAAGTAATAAGACTGCAAACTTCGATAGGTTTTTTTTTTTTTGGTATATCATAGGATATATTATTCTGAGAAATTATAGCATTAAAGGCAATTTTTGGTGGTGTATCTATTTATCTAACATTTCGTTTCGCCCATTTTCGCACTTTATCAGATATTTGCTTTTCATATCGTATTTTTCTATTCAACCGAATATTTTTGCCAAAATATTTATTCCTATTACTTCATGGGCAGAATTCGACACATGGTCAATTTCTAATCAGAGTAAAGTTGGTTTTAATTCAGAGCTTTTCTACTCCAAAGCCGGTTACTTTACCAAGGGTAAAGAACTTAGTCTGTTCTACTATTTAGTTGCACCTATGTGTGTGTGGAAAAGAACTGTTGGATTCATGCCTTTCCCAAGAATATTAGCGCGAAGTGAAATGCAAACAGCTTCGTCCAGGTCTTGAACTTGGCTCAACAATTCCATTACGTACAACAATAACCGCTAGATTAAAACCGTTTATTATTATAAATACAAGGTGTGTTTAAAAACTATCGACTCTGGATCTGTATAGATACTAAAACAGAAATGAAAATTAGTTTTCTTCAAAATACTCTACAGAGCTTTCTGAAAATGACTTCAAATTTTACTCTTTTTAAAATGGTTTGGTTTCTTTAATTAATAGTAAATTACCCTTTCTGGGATATTTAATGTCAAATACATCGATGTCGAAGATAAGTCGTGATACTATCTAATCCATAGCGGGGGCGGGGATTAGAGGGTTCATATATTAACCTAAGGTATTAGTCTAAAATTGAACTCAGTAGTATGACTGGAGTTCAAACTCGCTTTCTACAATATCAGAGTCCAGAGCGTTAACCACTACACCACGTTGAATAAAGTTAAATAAAAGTGATCGTTGGATTGTTGGGTGGGGATCGGCCGTCTACAAATTGCTAGCAAATATTTCTAGACTTTCCCATCAGTAGAAGCAGCAGATTAGATAATCAGAGAAGATTAAAGCATATATGCACAATGATAAATTACAAAGTCTTGACTTACTGTAGCTTTGTTATCTAGAAGGAGTATCTTTTGTATCACTCAATTAAAAACAAGATAGCTACCCGAATTCCAATAGTGATGATATATGTATTTGTGTTTGCGTTGATGTTTATGTAATCCTTATATTTATTACAAAACAACTTATAAGTCCATAAGCTATCATTCCATATAGATGATGGAGAGGATGAACATAATAGCACGAGTGGAGTTCTTACTACGGTGTTGCAGGGTAAACCCCAACTACACGCGGTGTCCCTCAATTTTTAGACTGCAAGTCAAAAATATATATAGGGATGATCAAAAAGGTTTCGAGACAGCTGATTAAAATATGATCGAAACCAGCTCCCTGGATATCTAGACATCATTTTTCTATTATTAGTTGCATATCTGCGCACAGGTCTTTTTTATTTATCATAAGAATTTGAAGATTAATTTCCATGCTATTTCATTTAACATCGTGGTTGTAACAGAGATTGTGGGCCGCGTCTTTTTAGTTCCAGTTATGAATCTTTCGTTAAACGTTGTTATTTTCTAGCCATCTCCCATGGCTACATTGCGACCATGGCACTGCAACGGATACACCTTTTTAGTTTTTACTTACATGTTAATTTCTTCAAGAGGGGAGGGCGAAACACTCCATCTAATATCTTGGGCACTTACATCTAAAATCATTTTGGTTGGAAATTAAGCCCTGTCAGAGTTTTGACATGATCCATTTAGGGTACATTTTCAATACTTAAAATAACCACTTACATTTACGTTTTTACGTTTCCCTCTGCCTTTTCAGATTATTTTATGATAGGGTGGGTAAGTTTTGTACCGATTTTACCCTTTTAAAATGAGTTTAGTTCGGACCCATATCAGGCACTGTATCACATTCTGAAAAGGATCTTCAGCAATGTAAGCGTCAAGAAATATTCATCCTAAACATTTAAGTGCTCGAACATGCCAATGATTGTTGGGCCAGTTTATATCGGAAATATTTTTCTCAAATCTATCCCTTTCTATGGACGATCGGGTTCTGTTAATACTGAGCTTCTGAAAACCGTAGTTTATGATAACCATAAGTAAATTGCATGATATTTAGCAAAGCAGTTCAATACAAGTCAGATTTCAATCATAAAACATGTCCATGCACTCAGAAAAGTGTTTCAATTCGGTCAATTGTTTTCTCATCATATGACCGATTCTCAGTTTAATCAGAGTTGCTATTTGCTCATTATTGAAGAATATACTTATAGTTCTTCAACTGAATCTTTCCTGTGTAGAATCATCATCAATTATTAAAAGTAGGTTCTCCGTAATCATAAATTGGTAGTTTGTTTTCACATTAAAATTAGCAAATAAGGGAATACCTTATTCCCTTATTTGTTAAAAAGAAAAAAGTAATCAGTAAAAAAAGAATTGTCCTGGAAAATCAAAATGGAAGTAGAAAAAATCAAATTAATTGATTTAGACACCAGACTCTCACAAGTTGCCTCTATAATGCTGTGCTAAAATCCATGTTTGCTAAACAATATCCATTCAAAACTTATAACACGTTTGACATCCCATATATTCAACTAAGTCATGTTCTAAAATGAATTATTTAACTTATTCATCGATTGTTGACTTTTTGCCAATTATTTTGTGAAACGTAAACGAAAGCAATAAATCAATTTCCAAAAACCAATATTTATTCATGATCTAGTAATTTTGTATTCAAGACGCAGGTTTAAATCAAATACAACAGAATAATCTATCTATCTATCTATCTATCTATCTGTGTGTGTGTGTGTGTTGATATATGCAATGTATAATGCATATTTCTGATGATTAAAATCATTAATACTAACACACACACACACACACACACACACACACACACACACACACACACACACACACACACACATATATATATATATATATAATTGTGTGCATGTCTGTGTTAGTGTGTAAGTTTTTATATATATATATATATATATATACATGCAATGTTTGAAGCATATTTCTGATGATTAAAATCATTAATATTCACACACACACACACACACACACACACACACACACACACACACACACACACACACACACATATATATATATATATATATATATACATATATATATATAATTGTGCGTGTGTATATGTGTGTTCACACAAGAAGAACTCGACTCGGTTCTCAGAAAAATTAAAAATAGGAAAGCTGCAGGACTGGACGAAATTCCCCCGGAAGTATGGAAGACCAGACAATTCGACGACATACTGCTCCGACACTGCAACGCAGTATACAATCAAAATCCGATAGATAGATGGACGAAGGGATGCATACTCCCCTTCCCTAAAAAGGGGGACCTCGGATTAGCCAAAAACTACCGAGGCATAACACTTACATCCATAGCTGCCAAAATCTACAATGCCCTACTACGAAACCGAATAGAACCCAAAATCGACAACATACTTAGAAAAAAACCAAAATGGCTTCCGAAGAAATAGATCTACGACCTCACAAATATTAACCATCCGCAGAATCCTTGAAGGTGTACGGGCAAAGAACCTACAAGCGACATTAATATTTGTCGACTTTACCAAGGCTTTCGACTCCATTCACAGAGGAAAGATGGAACAAATCCTACTAGCGTACGGCATACCTAAAGAAACCGTAGCGGCAATAACGATTCTCTATAGAAACACTAAAGTAAAAGTACGATCACCAGATGGAGACACAGAATACTTCGACATTGTAGCAGGAGTACTACAAGGGGACACGCTGGCTCCGTATCTCTTTATCATTTGTCTAGACTACGTACTTAGAACATCGATTGACAAAATCAAAGAGAATGGCTTCGAACTGACGAAGAAAAGAAGCAGAAGATACCCCGCAACAACAATTACCGACGCCGACTACGCCGATGACATAGCGATACTGGCAAATACACCTGACCAAGCCGAAACACTTCTGCATAGTTTGGAACGAGCAGCAGCAAGCATAGGCCTCCATGTTAATGCACACAAAACGGAATATATGTGCTATAACCAAACGGGGGACATCTCCACTCTAGAAGGAACCCCTCTTAAACTAGTAGACAAATTCACGTACCTAGGAAGCAGCGTCGAATCAACCGAAAAGGACATCGAAACGAGGTTAACGAAAGCATGGACAGCTATCAATAGGCTATCGACTATATGGAAATCAGACCTAACCGATAAAATGAAACGCAGTTTCTTCCAGGCAGCGGTCACATCGATACTGCTATATGGATGCACTACATGGACGCTAACAAAACGGCTGGAGAAGAAACTAGATGGCAATTACACAAGAATGCTGCGTGCAATCCTGAACAAGTCCTGGCAGCAACACCCCACAAGACACCAACTGTACGGCCACCTGCCCCCTATCACGAAAACTATTCAAGTTAGGCGAACCAGACATGCAGGACATTGCTGGAGAAGCAGAGATGAACTCATAAGAGATGTACTCTTATGGATCCCCACACACGGCCGCGCAAAAGCAGGACGACCAGCACGAACGTACATTCAGCAGCTATGTGAGGATACAGGTTGTTGTCCTGAAGACCTGCCAAGGGCGATGAACGATAGGGAGGAGTGGCGAGAGAGGGTCAGGGATATCCGTGCTGCCAGCACGATATGATGATGATGATGATGCGTGCATGCGTGTGTGAGTTTATTTATGCAATGCTTGATACATATTTCTGAGGATTAAAATCACTAATATTGACAAAAGCATATATATATATATATATATATATACATAATTGTGTGTGTGTGTGTGTGTGTGTGGAAGCGCGCTTAGCATTACGGTATCGTCATAGAAAATGAAATATGTGATCCAAGTTCAACTGCTTGACGTGACTGTTTATTTTTCACTTCACGCTAATTCCCTTAGGAATGCATGAATCCATCTGTTCTACCCTACCACGTAGCTATGGATAAATAGTGGGCAGGCAGTGTCCTTTACCTTTGAATAGGCAACTAGTCTAGGAGAAGGAAAATTGACTTAAAAAACAGTTTTACTCGACTTAGAAATTGATCTTGTGTCACCAACTGCCCGTAGCGGAGGGGTAATGTAAATACTCATACTTACATACATATATAGATTCTTACTGGAGTATTTGCTTGATTCAAAATTGCCACTGTGATTTATTTAAGTAGAAGAAGCATAGAATGGCGAACATCGTACATTTGTGATTTAAACTAATCTAATTTTTTGGTTACATCCCGTCACCGTATTGCTCTCTAAATCCATTCTCTAATGATTACTTCCTCTAGGATAAGCCAGAAACTAAAGTTCTTAAATGTAGGCCACAGACAACTAACGAACTGAACGATTTTATTCATAAAATAGCTGCAATAACAAAATAAGTGACTATGCAAGCGCAGCAGAATTTTAGGGACAATCATTTGGATTATAAAATCTTTAAAATAAAGTGATGAGGATGACAAAAATAAGAGTCAAAATTTTTTTTCTTAAAGCAGATTTAAACTTACAAAAGGCCTATGTTGCCATTTTATGTGCCAAACCCTGGATATCATTTTGTCATTACTATATATGTATTTTATATTTAGAGATACGTACCTATGATCATGTGCGTGCGCATATGTGTGAATGCGTGTGTGCATATATGTTTGTTTATTAAATGCATGCAAGTGAGGATTAGAATCTATACATGCATATTAATATATACATCAAACATCTATATATGAATTTTTATTACAGAATTATAAATCAGCAACGGTTTTTTTTTAATTCGCACACATATATACACATACTGAGTACATGCACGCACCAACACACACACACACACACACACACACACACGTACACGTGTGTGTGTGTTCGTGTATGCACCTATTTATTGAAGTTGGTGCATTGGCACAAAGAAGGGTAGCTTTGTTTTTGCGCGCGAATACAGATATTTACAAAGCTTAATTTATTCTTGCAAAATCCAAAGTAGAAATGCAAGGAGAAAGACAGTCTTGACTTAGAAGACAAGGCGAAAACGCACATATCACAACCTCAATGATATATTATACGTGCTTGAATTCACAATAATATATATTAATTCTTCATATATGTATGTATGTATAGATGTATATTTGTGTGTATAGAAATTTGTGTATATATGAGTATGTACATATGCGCATGTGTATGTGTTTGTATGTATATTTGCATACCGAAAATATACGTAGACAGATAGATAGATAGTAAGAGTTTAGAAAATACACACTAATAATAATAATAATAATAATATATATATATATATATATATATATATATATATATATATATATATATATATCAAATGACGTAATTTAAAACAACAAACGCTGATTCACTAATTAGACGGCCAACTTTTTCTTGTTATACAAATTTTCCCCTAGGTTTTTGTATTTTGCATTTTTAAACATCCATCGTTGACTTAATATCGCTAATATCATCCCCCGTGTTCCTGATTGTTCAGTAGAACTAAAATGCTATAGTGTTGACTTTACTTCTCAATAAATCTCTCCTTCTCCTTGGATAGAGTTGTTATCAATTTTCTCTACATATTGTTGGATTACGATCCATTATTTACTTCCATATATATATATATATATATATATATATATATATATATAAATTTATACTAGGCTCATTAAATAAGTTTCCAGATTTTTTTCGTATTGCACTTTTATTGGGAGTACACACATGAAACTCTAGTCGCCTTCGAAGTAATCTCCTCCGGCTGCAATGCACTTGCAGTACCGTTCCAGCAACTTCTGGAAGGCCTCATGGAATCCTCTTGTGTGAGCGTGTCACTGAACTTCCTCACAGCCACTTTCATCTCCTCAATTTTCTCATAAGGACAGCCTCTGAGCTTAGGGAATAACCAAAAGTCACAGGGACCAAGTCTGGACGATAGGGATGGTGAGGAACTGTCCTGATGCCCATCTTGGTCAAATAGTCTGTGACAAGGATGGAGTTGTGGACTTGTGTATTGTCCTGGTGGAAATGCCACTGACACGATTTGAAGAGTGCTGGCCTCTTCCGACGGAATCTCTTCCTGAGCTCCCTTAAAACCTCAACATAGTAACCCTAACCCTAACCCTTTGGCCAATCAACTCTGGTGTATTGACTTCGTTACTCCTCTCACACTTCTCATCATCCCTCACAGACTCCCTGCCTTCCTTGAATCTCTTATGCCACTCAAAAACTGATGCTCAATTCATGCAAGATGGTCGAAAAGCAGTCTGAAGCATTCCATACGTTTCTGTGGTATTTTTTCCAAGTTTAAAACAGAATTTTATTGCATATCGTTCTTCTAAAGTGTCCTAACGTCCAGATTGTATTTTTGAAATTCAACATCTATGAAAATCAGGCTTCAGTAGGGTGTATTCTAATTCCTGCTCTAGCTGTTGATTTGAATCTGAAATCATAAAAATTGGTCAGTCATCTCATAAGATGTATAACACCAAGATACTGAATTTTGAAGAGTCTACGACAATTTTAAATGCCTGTATCGAAAAGTCTGGAACCTTATTGAACGCACCAAGTATATGTGCAATCCTGAACAAGTCCTGGCAGCAACACCCCACAAGACACCAACTGTACGGCCACCTGCCCCCTATCACGAAAACTATTCAAGTTAGGCGAACCAGACATGCAGGACATTGCTGGAGAAGCAGAGATGAACTCATAAGAGATGTACTCTTATGGATCCCCACACACGGCCGCGCAAAAGCAGGACGACCAGCACGAACGTACATTCAGCAGCTATGTGAGGATACAGGTTGTTGTCCTGAAGACTTGCTTAGGGCGATGAACGATAGGGAGGAGTGGCGAGAGAGGGTCAGGGATATCCGTGCTGCCAGCACGATATGATGATGATGATATATATATATATATATATATATATATATATATATATATATATATTCAGGGTGGTGCAAAAGCCACTTACTAATTTAAAAATTGATAAAAAAACAAATTTTGAATAAAAAAGTTGAATAATCTTATCCTTATATTTATATATATATATATATATATATATATATATATATATATATGTGTGTGTGTGTGTGTGTGCGTGCGTGCGTGCGTGTGTATTTGTGTGGATATATTTGAATTTGATTGCATTTAATCTAAAGATCAATGTAGTTTTTTACTCAACTATATAAATAGATTTATATCTATCTATCTATCTATCTAAGTTTGTGTGTGTGCGTATGAGCACGTATATGGGTGTGTGTTTTCGTATGTATGTGTGTGAGGGTATGTATGTCTGTCCGTGTCTGGTTGTGTCTCAATTTGAAAGAAAGAAAGAAACAAACAAACAAACAAAGAAGGAAAGAAAGAAAGAAAATGAATGAAAACTTTATAATTTCCCACAAACATTTGCATTTGTAACAATAAAAAGAAAATCCCACCACTGATAGATATACTCAATTAAAATAGATATTTTTTCTCTGAATTAAAAAAAAATCTGCTGCACTTCTTTCCAACCAGGTATCTCTCGGCGATTTCTTATTTTGTTATCAGACAAACACGACGAAATCAATTTTGTGTTCCCCAGAAGTTTAGTAGATCAATACAATTAACCATGTCTACATACGACACTTTAAAAAATGTTTGAATAGTGAAGATTTTTTCATTCACTAATCTATTTATTCTGTCGTATTGAATAATATCAAATATTCAAGAAATATACCCTCGTAGTTTTATTGCATTATGTATACTCTTATTATGTTATGTTACTGAGAGAAAATAGCAAATGACTGTTTACATTTTTTTTCTCCTCCTGCACGTTTTTTAATATATGCACACTAGTATATCCAGGTCAGGCTAACATCAAGATTTTCTTAAAAGGCAGTTAACACAATAGGTTATTTATTTATTGAATTATTCATTGCGTTACCCTGAAGAATGTGGGTGGGCGAGAAATTGCAGTCGTCTTTTTCTGCTGACGGAACAACTTCCAGAATTCTGTAGTGCCCAAATGATTGATGATAAAGTGAATAGAATGAACGAAATGAGTTCAAACCTTGGCTGAGATGGTTTACTTCATAATGAATATATTTGGGAAATGAATAAATCCATATGTATCCCATATAAATAGCGGAAATGTTCGAGCCTCTTCAAAGGCCTACAGTATCAGGTATTTGATTATAGTTCATGTCAGAGATCTTCTTTGTTGTGGATTCTATGTAATAAGAGTAGTAATACCATATATTCTTTCTCTAAAACATGACCGATTAAAAGAACTTCGCTTTATCGATTACAATGATATTGTTTTTAATCAAAGGTTTGCTGGGTGTTCTTATTAGATTTGGGCAGCCCAAAGTAAAATATTTGTTATAGATACGATATCGGTGTGTTTTTCGGCCAGTCATTCGACACTATAAAAAATTCAGTTAAAAAAAAATCTAGTTCAATTAGTGAAAAAGACATAAATTATTGTTTTTACTGCTGATTTCTACAACCAAAACATTTTTGAGTTAAACAATGCCTCAGATTTCTAACTAGCGTGCGGCAGTGTTGTCCGTGGCCTTCACAGTTTCAGCTGCTTAACAGAGCACAATTCCACGTTGTGTTTATGAGAAAGATTCGTCGGTCGCAGGTTCTGATTGAAACTGTATAGGCCATGGATTAGCTCCATAAAGAAACAAAACAAATTTCAGAATAAATACGCATTGTTGATTTATTCATTCTTTTGGCTAATTCTGGCGGGAACTGGTATGTGATAATCACGATATGAACTCGAACGTATATATATATATATATATATATATATATATATGCAGGGGATACAAAAATTACTAACCACTTGAAAATAAGTAACTATTCGTTTTATTCATAATCTATAATATTCTAAGTATTTCAGATTCAGCAGTTGGTTTGAAGTCATTTCTAGGAGTCAAAATAAATGAAATTGGAACATTTTAAAAACATTTTTCCAAGTTATAAAATGTTAATGGTTTGGTTTCTTTGTTTGATTTCTTTGTTTTATTGAACGTACGCAGACAGTTTGATATCAAAACTCTCCTTATAAAAAAGAGGTTCAATACTTTTCTCATGGTTATTAGACCGAAAGTGAGCGAAATAGCATAACTAGCATTCGAACTCCCTTACTTCGAGGAGGCACTCCAACATTTTAGCCAATACGCAACCTGGACTTGTCCGTAAAATTTTAAGTGACTTTTTTCACTGCACATACACACGCGCACATGTGCACACATGCACATAAATACATATATATATATATATATATATATATATATAAGCAAACACACACACACACACCACACAGACACACACACACAGACACACACACAGACACAGATATATATATATATATATATATATATATATATATATATATATATATATAAGCATATTAAGTAATCAAGGAATCACACCACAGCATAACAATTGATTATGAAACAGTTCTTTTTTGTTGATTTCTGAGTTGACTCACCGTAAATTCAATTTCAACGTATCGCATCATCAGTTGTTTTTTTTAAACAAGTGTCATGGAACTTTACAGAATTCTTCGTCTTCGGAAACTTGTAAGGAATAAATAAATAAATTTAATTTGAATTAAGATAATTCTTAAAATATGCAGAAACTCCCTGAGGCCTTCGACAGGAAGAGGAGCGACACATGCGCAAAGAAAAGGGACCATCCCAACAAAAGGAGAACTCTCACTCTCTTTCAGAAGTGACCAGCGGAGTGCCAACACCCGTCTAACTGGTGGAGGACGCCATGCGCCCGTCTTTAGATAACTTCCAGTGGTAGTAGTCGTCTCTTTAACTACCAACCCATGACTAAAACACCGGATTTAGTCGAACTCCCAAAAGTGTCTCACACATCGCTAAAGCTTCATTTACCGAACACGTTGTTCAAGCTTTAAATACCGAATAAGGACAAATATATATACCCAAGAAATGACTAACGCATTTTTAACACCTTGACTGTGGGATTCACCCATTTCAATAGTATTCAGTTAGAATTTCCTCACCTACTGAATGGATGTTGAACCCAGAAATAAAGGAAAAATATAAAAAAATGTACTCGTCTCGTATATGTTACTATCTTCTTTCATATAATTCTTTTAGGGCCTTCTTAGCCAAGAAGTTAAACGAACAAAAAAGTGGGATAAGAATAGAATAACCCAGAATGGAGTCAGATCGTAAACGGCAACACAACTTGTCCTAGGGCCTCCATAAACTCTCCAAACTATCAGGTGACAATTTCAACGCATCTTTGTAACCGACTTTCATTGTCTGTTATCGTGGAAATTAAACCAGATTTGGAATTGTCCAAGATGCATGTCCTCTATGATTTAACACTCCTCTACCACTTGAGAGGCTTTAAATGATTCTTTATATACGCCTGTTCGAACATTAATCTCCGTAAATGTTTTTTTCTCCTAATTTGGAACAGAATTCAACTCCCAAATGATATATAGACACAAACACATAGACATCACACATATGCACACGCACACACAGATACATGCACATGTTGCTTTTCAAGTACTCAACTCAGGTAAAAAAAGGGAAATTCACTAAACCCACCTTCACTCTTGCACATGCAAGTAAATATCACAACGTGGTGTAATGCAGTTTTCTTTTTGTTCTTTTCATACAAAAGATCAAAATTTAAGTAAAAAATACGCTAAAACTTTTCATGGATGATATGTTTTCTAAATTTAGTGTGTTTTAATATATATATATATATATATATATATATGACCACTCAGACAGGACATTTGGTCAAATCTTTTGCAGATTTTAAAAAGTTTAAATTCAAAGTTTTCCTTCTATTAGACTAGTTCTTATACCAAGATTAAAGAACCGAGTCTGCCCTACTATTTACTCATAGCTGAAGGGCAAATAGTTTGATTAATACCTTTCCCAAATATATTAGCGGTATATCAAATGCAAACTACCTCTTCCAATATATATATATACATATTAACAGACTTCTTTTTAAACATCTTTGTTTAAATAGGGCTGACACGGTATCTACCAATTTTATCTTTGATCTGTTTAAGTGTTTGTATGAATCGTTTTACTTCTGTTTTGAATGAATTCAGAAAGGTGCCCTATTTTTTCTAAGGACTTTCGGCCCCAACTGAAGCCCTGTTTGCGGGAACGAATTATGAAATGAAAGTCAAAACTTTTCATTATATATATATATATATTGTTGAGTGCTCGTGACGTAATGGTTAACGTGCTGGTAGGAGGAAGAACAAGTGAAAGGAGAATTTCCGGAAGAAAAGAACTTTACCAGAAGTAGAAGGAAGAATTGTCAGGAAAAGTGTTTAATGTGACTTCTATATTCAAAGATGATTTTGTTCAATGAAGATTTTTAATCTGTATGTATTGTGCTTTAAGAATTTGGAGTTTTTTCTTGTCAAAAGTGTTTTCAGTTATAATGTTTCAGTATCTGGAACAGGGATGTGAATGTGTTTTGAAGTGTTGAGAGACGGAATTAGTATAAGATAGGTGAAGTGTTCAACGTCATAATAAAGTCATAGCAATTAAGCCTATGTCGCAATTTGCTTTATTGGAGAATTATTCTCGTGGGGAAAATTCAAGTTGGTTCATTTCATTAGTCGCTCTGAGGTAGCGAGTAGAGAAAGAGAGGCTGTTATAGATGACGAACTTAGTTGCATTGAATTTGGGATAACATACAAGTTTTATCTTATTGTTGGAGTCAGTATGGGAGACGTTATTACGTATTAGGTTTTCAGTGCTATTTAAGCAAACATACACACACTCTCTCTCCCCCCACTATATATATATATATATATATATATATATATATATATATATATATATATATATATACGAAGTGATGTACTCATTGCTTACCTTAGATAAATTATTCATTACAAAATTATAACTAGTTTTATAAAGTTAAAGCAGCACTTGTAATAGTCCCATTTATTGGTCAGATAGAACTTTTTTCTGTTGTCTATGTCAGTAGAATACGCCGACTGCATCCCTGCATAGAGTTAAGACCCAACCACCACCACCACCATGAGTGTCCTGGTAATGACACTAAACTGTATCTACCTTTATGGCCATTAATCTGAGGTTCACTCTGACCCAGAGTGGTTGTAACAACTTGATTCCCATGTGTAATTCAAATAGAACTATTTAAACATTCATTAGCATAACGAGTAGAGTGTTAGCCAATGGTCCAGAAGACCGTGGTTTAATCCCAAGTCTAGTCATACCAAAAACTTAAGAATAGTACTTCATACATCCTTGCTTAAAACTCAGCGTTATAAGTTACGTATCAAGGGTAAAGTGGAGCAATCAAGGGAATTGAGAAGCGCCCTCTCCTACAACTCGGTGTAGTAGCCATTGAAAATGGAGCCCTCTGCTCACCCTCGACTAAGGTCACCAACTACCTTACTTGAAACCATTTAAGTGATTAAAATTAAAATTGAAATATTAGTATTAGATTGGGATACTTGAAACTCTTTACCTGGAGCAAGTAAAATATTAGTGTTAGATAGCAATACTTGAAGCTTTTTAACTGTGAGCAAACAACAAATTGTGATACTTGGAACAATTTAAGTGTTTGTAAACAATCAATAGGAAAACTTGAAACCATTAAACTGTCTGCAAACAAATGAGCCTTGGATTGTTTAAAAATCATATTACCAACAAACTATTAGGTTATATATATATATATATATATATATATATATATATATATATATATATATATAGGATTTGGCATTAAATAAGGTACAAGGGTTGATTTTTCATAAAGCACAACCAAACCAAACATTCATTTTAAATTCTGTATCCCTGATACGTAAATCTAAATTTACAGTAAACAATTCCCATATTAAAATGATATGAGTCTTTCAACAAAATATGGAGTGACTTGGGTTACTGACTTTGGTAAGTGAGTACGCAGAGCATTGCTCTCGGTTTAACAAAAAATAAAGTGGGCCAATATGCACAGTTGTCTTCGGAAAATACTTACCTGAATTGAATATGTATTTTGATATTTTGTTTCACTTGAAATCGTTTTTTTATATTTCTTGAAAGATCACAAATAGAAATTATTATAATTTAATATCTTAAACGTTTTAAAGTTTGTTAGAATTTCTTTCGAATAGTACGACTGGAGGTAAACAATTTTAAGCATAAACATTCGAAAAACTTCTTTTGACATTTCTGTCGCAATGTAATGTAATTATTTAAACGATAAAATGCTGTTACTTATTTTCAGGTTCATCTGCTAGATCATTACAGATTTTTTTGCTTCCTTAGAACAGGTCACTTAAACACACACACACACACACACACATATATATATATATATATATATATATATATATATAGGTTACTTTATTTAATGATATTCTAACTTTCATAGATTATCGAATCCCTAAGCCATTCTTTCATTCTTTTAGAAGAACAGCAGGGATAATATTTCCCCCATATCTTAGGAGAGAAGTGGGTTCATACCTGTCCCAAGGGTATTTGTACGAAAATGAACGTAATAGTGCAACTGGAGTTCAAACTCGCTTACTTCGAGGTCTCAGACCAGCACATTAATCCTTACCCAACGGGCACTCGAATATATATATAAATATATATATATATATATATTCTAAACTTTTGTTTATTTTAACAAGTTAGTTGAGGTTACGAAATGAATGCAACTCTGCCGATAATTGCACCTAAACAAATACGAATTTTTAATTCTAAACTAGTTGGTCACTTTTACCGTACAATATCCTGTGATGGGTTATTCAATGCCAAAGTCAGTGATTTCTTTAAGAAATTGTGGTGTTTTAATTATCTAATGTTAATGTTCATTTGTAAACTGTTACAGAATCAAGTAACTGTTCTTCCTCCAAATTATTTTATGCACAGTTATATAGTTTCAAATATTCCTATCTTATACAAATTATTTGTGCATACTTATGTGATTATACCCCTGCCGGATGATCCCCGACTATCTTAAAGCCGTTAAACCAAACTAATCATTGCCAGTGATTCATCTAATGGTTTTCGACCAAGGGCATTACACATTTCTTTACGGCCAAACAAAACACAACTGAGAAGGTGGAGGAAATGAACAAACGAACAAAAACCGAACTTTGGTCAGCTCCAAGCCCAAGAAGTGGGAAGTCTATGTGACACTTTTGTGCTGCTCTCCGTCCATTTGCAGGCTATCGCGGTGAATATTTGCACGAAACTTCCACGAAGCCACTAGGAATGCTAACTTATCTCTTGACTGTCTTCTCGCGTTGGTTAACCCGGCCTCTGTAGGTCAACAGGTCTTAGCAGCCATCTTTCTGACATCCGTTGACTCTCTTTTCTGCCTTACCTCCATCTTCTCACTGTTTCCTTCTGACGACTGTGTCCTTCCCTAAACTGCTATCTCAAGCCGATTGTTCTCTTCTACCTCCCTTTCTCAACTGGCCCTGTCTGTCTTCTTTGGGACCTTCCTTCCCTCCTCCACTTCCGGCCTCGCGGGATATCTCGCTCTCAGGCTCTTTGTGTGGGTTTCGCGCCAAAACAGACAAAGAGATCATCTGAGTGGCGCTAACACAAACGGAAACGAATTGCTATGCATCGTGTCACACTTATATGCTATCAAGTATTTCGAGCTATTATATAGTCTAAAATAGCTAATGATAATCCTTTGTTAACAATTATAGCTTAGGGTAACTATTCTTATAACACATAATTTGCTGACAATTACAAGAATTCCTATCGAATACTAATAATTTTCAAACGCATCTATTTGACCGGTAAGTAAGGTTCTTACATATACTAATACTCTGGATCAGAGGGTCATGGCAGTAATACCAAAAAGAGCTGATTCCGCACTCCCTAGAGCGTCAAAACTGGATCCTAACTACTAGAAGCGTCATCCACAAGACACTCCATTGTTAGGAGAGTCTTACCCCTCTGCAGATAATGCAGTCGGTATAATCTGTGTATCTACCAACTGTGTTAGATGTTCCATTGTGATCCCGGTATAAACTACGGCCTCGTAGTGTGATTTTAAAGGCCGGACGGCAGACAAATCCTCTCCGTGTAGACTATTTGCATATGATCATAATCACAGTTCTATATCCAAAATCGAATATTGTATCTAGCTTTAGTTAATAATAAATAATGAATTTGTTTCGGGTACGAGAGCACAGTGATGCATGTACTGAGATGAATTGCGTGTTGATTGGACAATAATATCTCACACTTCTCTGACTGGGTGTTAAGATTTGTTCAATTTCTGATTGATTAGAAAGAATGATGTGATATAAAGCTACTTGTAATTTGTAAGCCGATATTTACAGTGAATTTAATCTCAAAACAAATAGTGTGAAGTTGTCAGAGTTTTTCCTATTTATTCAATATATTCATAGAAAAAATAACCTCAGCAATTCTGTCTCTCTCAATCTGTCTGTCTGTTTGTCTCCGTTTCTCTCTCTCTCTCTCTCTCTCTCTCTCTCTCTCTCTCTCTCTCCCTCTCTGTCTCTGTCTCCATGCCCAAATGCATTAAATTGTCGGACACTGAGAAAAATGGGTGTCACGTTTATGTCTTCTATTGTTAATGTTTTTTATCATCTTTTTCTTTCTTTGAACGCAGTTGCTGATGACAGCTTTTTCCTTCTGCCAGAGAAATATGAAGCACGACATAGAATTTCAATGACAAATTAAAATATTTAAGATCATTTAATGAGTTATGAACATTGAAATGGCGCTTAACCATCTGTCAGAAGCAAATGTTTAAGATTTTAGCCCTGTTAATATTTAGCGACATAAAGATGAAATTTAGATGGACAAAATAGCTTTAAGTATGAGGATAGGTTTTTTGCAGAAGTTTCTCTGAAAAAAAAAAGAAAAGAAAAAGAGATAGATAAATTAAACAAAAAATAAATGTTTTATTTGTTCATAAAAAAGCTGCTGTCTTAACAAAAAATAAAAAAAAAGAATCAGTTAATCGAACAAGCTGATAAACTTGTAAAATCCATAATGTGAGTTACATGGTTGTTTATATGAACATTGAAACTGAGAGAACTCGATTAATAGGTGGACATAAATAGATAGTTGTTACGTTTCTCCCCGCTCTCTCTCTTTTTCTCTCTCAGGATCTTATATATATATATATATATATATATATATATTGAAATATTTCTCTAGTGGTTTATCTTGCGTCATTAGAATATTCTATTTCATGAAAATCATCGTAAAGCAAGGAATTGAAAAGTGTGTGTATGTGTGTGTGTGTGTATATATATATACACATGAATTTTTGGCATTATGTCTTTTGTATCCGGCTTTCCTTGACTAATGATTTGACGGGGTAACAGGAATATGTCGTAAAATCCTCTATGTTAGCTTGGGTAGTCTCCGCGGCATAGTAGTTAACATACTGGACTCTGACAACAAAGTGAGTTCGAGTTCTAGTCGTGCAGTTTCGTTTATCTTCTGATTAAAATCGTTCAGAATGGCATGAATCCTTCATCCTCCTGTTATGGGTTGTTTAGTGCCACTACTGTCCTATTAAAAAGTATTGCTTAATCATTAAATATCACACTAAGGTTGATATGCTATTAATAATCAAGACACCAAACCAACCAAAACATCGACGCCATTTTGCAGCAAGTGATATGCGGATTAATGTGGTTTCCTCGCATCGTCATTATGTTAAGTGGTGTTTTTTTTTATTACATTAAGTAAAGTTGGCGACCGAAGTCGAGGGCGACCCGAATGCTCCCTTTTCAATAGCTTCTTCACCGAGGCATAGGGAAAGGCGCTACTGTTTTCCTTGGATTGCTCCACTTTACCCTTGATACGTACCTTATATTGCTGAGAGCTAAGTAAGGAGGTATCAAGTACCATTTTTAAAGTCTTTGGTATGACGCGACCTGGGATTGAACCTAGGTTTCATGGACCATTGGCGAACAATCTACCCACTCCTGTTGTCAACTTATGTCCACGTTTATTCAACGTATTTCTTTTCTTCACTAAATGCCCAAGTAATGTCGTACTCTAAAAAACATAAACTAAAAAATGGATAAACACATCCGATACGATTATATATGTTTAAAAAGTATATCACAATTCTATTTCTTGCCATAAGGCACCCTGCGCGATCTAATGGTTAACAAGATAAAATAGAAGACCCTTGTTACTGAGTTCAATTTACACTGGGTGGCCCATATATATAGGGTATTGCGCCATTAGCGAAACATAGTCAATGGAAACTTCTTGTAATATAAGAGTTCGTTCTTTGCGTTCATGTGTGTGTGTGTGTGTGTGTGTGTGTGTATGAGTGTGTGTGGGTGTGTATGTATCTACCTGTAAAGTTATCCCTATTATAATGACTCTACGTGAAAAAAACAAAAAAACAAATCGTCATACGTAAAACAGTAATTCTATGGGTACCGTTAGATGCTGAATGCTCAAAGCCAACTTAGTCTAAGTTACTAGAAGATTCAAGAGATGAATATGCCCCTCGATTTATAGTCCCTATTAAGAAGAACCCCTTATCTGCCATCTCCAAAGTAGCAATCCATCGTAACTATTTACAAAAGAAAAGCACTACATTTTTATCCAGTTTAAACTGGCTGGCTACACACCATACCAAATTGCAAGTACAGCATAATACATATCATAATATTCCCTGAAGGTAATTAGGGAGGTGCTTTAGGCGTAACGGTTATCGTTATGGAAATGTACCCGACGGGCCGAGTTAAATTCCAGCATGGTGGCGTTTTTATTTCGCTTCGTGCTATTGCGTTCGAAGAAAGTTGCCGGAGACAAAGTAAAGATGAGGAAATAAGGACGAATCTATACTAGTAAAAAAAAAAGGAAAAAGTCAGACATGTGGTCAGAGAAAAAATACCACTCATTTTATTTCTGTTTTTCAACTTCCCTCGAGACCAGTTTCATATCAGGAAGACGTGACACAGAAATTTTGAGTCGATGAAAGAATTGATTAATCGTAGATTACAAGAGATGGGAGGATCTCGCAAGTTCCGAAATTTTTAAGGCCTTTGTCCTCACTATTTAGCTGGACCTTTAAAAAATACCCAACTCACGCAAGTAACTGTTTCTCGCACCTCTAGTTGATCAGACAACCTTTGAAGAAAGGCATTAATCGATGTCTATTTCCCTAACTAAATGAATAATTGGGCAAGCTGGAGTTTTTACTCATGGTAAAGCCACTGCTCTTAGAGAAAGAATCTCTGAATTTAAACCAGGTTTGCTTCACTTCAAAATTGACCTTATGTCGCATCATGACAGAGTCGGGGTTGGGGAATAAATACATTCAACAAGTTAATCATCATTGTATTTTGTGATTTATGTGGAGTTGCTGGACAAGAACACACGATACTAAAATTCACGTTTCCCCCAGGTATAATTCACACTATAAATAACAAGATTTTATTTATTTCAAAAGGTTTATATTTCTTCTTTAACTGCAAAATAAACGCCGAAACTGGAAGTGAGGAAGCTTCCCCAAAGAGACTGGCACGCACATTAATGCCCCTTGGGGAGATTGAAGAAACAAACACCGACAACTCGGTAGAAACAGCTACCGTTTAGATGAATTTAATTTCAACTTTGAATTTATAGTGAATCTTATTTTATTCAATTCATCAATTAATGATATTAGCATTTGATTTAGTTTAAATCAATAATAGATTAAAATGCAATGAAATGTTTGAAATATAAAATATATACTTTTTTAAATGTGTTATTGGCATGTTTGATCGTAAGAAAGATACATAGTTGAGTCCACACTATCCAAGAGCCAATATTAGCATTACATTATTCGTGATATACTAACACCGAATAAAACAGAAGTAAGGACTAAATAAACTTAAGTATGTAAAATAGTTACCCTTTTATATACATTATACACATGCCGGTGTTAATACGAAGAAATAATTCACAAACGTTTCCCATGGTAGAATTATATACATTTTGTTTCATGAAGAAGCAGTATGTGGAAGGGTTACGAAATGGAAAAAAGGCTTACTTGACAAGAGTGGGTAATATAGCCATTTGGCTTTACCATTTCCTGACTGAATAAAAGAAAACGTCTTTACAATTCGAAGAGCAGAAATCGATGATTGGTTTCTCAGACTGTCATGTGACACCTGACAGATATGCTAATTTTCCCAACGTGATATTTATTTATTGTCTCCCTACGGGGTTGATAAGTCTTTCAAAAATGGATTATTTGGTGTAAAAAAATGTTCAGCCGACATCGAGATTTAGTTTTAATATAGCTTCTCCAAGATTTTTTTCTTTTAGAGACAATCTTTTTCCACTCTCTCGCAACATTTGTTATTCACTGAGTGAAATTTAAAAAAAGTTTTATTTTATTTCTGTATACTTCATTTCCCAGAATTAGACATCACTTTTTCGCATAATAGCCTCCAGGGAGACGTTTCGATGATTATGTTTTATTTTGGGAGAATTACTCCAAAAGGCCAATTACGACGACTTAATCATTTCAGTTGCTTTCATTATCGGAAGAAAATGGAGCCAGTCGCGCCTGAAAAACGATAATAAATGAATAAATAAAATAAAATAAATAAAAATATCCATAGAAGCAACGTTTTCTTTTTTGTCAAACTCTTTTTTTTTTTCATTTACCTTATTTTTGAAACCGTTTCTTTCTTTCTTTCTTTCTTTCTTTCTTTCTTTCTTTCTTTCTTTCTTTCTACATTCTGTGTGTGTGTTTATTTTTCAAATCTATCTATCTATCTATCTACGTAAAGCTTTTTCTTTCTTTCTTTCTTTCTTTCTTTCTTTCTTCCTACATTCTGTGTGTGTTTATTTTTCAAATCTATATATCTATCTATCAATCTATCTATCTATCTATCTATCTATCTATCTTTCTATCTATCTATCTATCTATCTATCTATCTATCTATCTATCTAAAGCTCTTTCTTTCTTTCTTTCTTTCTACATTCTGTGTGTGTGTTTATTTTTCAAATCTATCTATCTATCTATCTATCTATCTATCTATCTATCTATGTAAAGCTTTTTCATTCATTCATTCTTTCTTTCTTTCTTTCTTTCTTTCTTTGTGAGTGTTTTTTCTTAAAATTTTTTCCATCAATCTCTCTCACTCTCTATCTATCTATCTATCTATCTGTACATACATACATACATACATACATACATACATACATACATACATACAGACAGAAAGACAGACAGACATACATACATAAGTATGTATGATAAAAATATATGACTGCTAGGAGGTGTTTCTCCTTGCCTCTCTTATGCGTAATGAAGATGTCAGTTTGTCCTGAGGTAAGTAAACAAACTATGATACCTATGAAATGCAGTTGCTTATTGATCGTTGTTAGACACAAACACACACACTCACCAAAATATATACGCACATACATTCATATATTCATACATCAATACACACACACACACACACACACACACACACACACACACACACACACATATATATATATATATATATATATATATATATATATATATATATATATCCGTGAGTGTGTGTATGTGCGTGTGCGTGTGTAATTGACAGTAGAAATTTAAGCCAGAATAGACGACAAATTTAATTTCAGCGCTCGCTTTTTGAAAAGTCAAGAGGGAATATTGAGTAGAGAGCCGTTTTTATTTAAATAAAAATAAATAAATAAATAAATAACGCTCGAAAACTTATTTACCTTACTAAAATGATTATTCACATTTAATTAAACATGTCCAATAAAATTTATAGGTACTTGTACTTGCTGGAAATGTAAATTAATTACATAGCATTATTGCTTAGTTAAAAGTAAAAAAAAAAAAAAAAAAAAAAAAAAACCTCCCCAAAATGTTTAAAACATTAAATCTATACAGTATCACTCATTTAAATAATGAAAAAAGATATTTTTCGAGAAAACTGAATAGAATCCTTCATGGAACAATATATACTTATGGATTTTATAGAAACAATTAATATTAGTGACATTTCAAGCCTCCTGTCAGCTGGAGGCGTAAAATACACTGACTGCACCTCTGCACCGGCGTAAGTGTCATACCAACGAGTGTCGTTGGTATGGCATTAAATTGCATCTGATTGTGACGCTCCACTTCTAGAGCTTTGGGAATATGGACTAACCCTTCATTGCCATTACTCCCAGGTCCACTCTAACATAGGTTACTAGTATCTATTAAGGTCCCATATATGTGTCAATTAAAGCCGTTCAATCATTTACTACAAATTATTATCATTGGTTGTTCGTAACCATACAGCTGTCTAAAAATCATTTATATTGCATTGGAATATTTCAGTAATAGAATTTATAATGTTAAATAGCAATATTTGAAACCATTTAACTGTGTGTAAATAAATAAGTTATAACAACTCGTTTAAAAATAAAGATACCTACAAACTATTCGCTTACAAATCATATATAAAAACAAGATTTGGTATTAAATGACCCACAAGGTTTGATATGTCATGAAACACCGACCAAATAACCAACCAGCCAACCTTCAGTATGACTCTTTAACTGACTAAAAATCGTAAGGGAAACATTATTTCGAAAAACAAAATAAATTGGTGCATATCATTATATTCAAAAAAGAAACTCTACTCGTCTTGCTATGTCTTAGATCCAACTCTTAGACACTAACCCATCTATCTCAGGTACTTTAGCTAATATATATATATATATATATATATATATATATATATATATATATATATATATATATATATATATATATATATATATATATATATATATACCCACAGGGTCAGAATAAATCTACCGAGGTATTTGCATTTTGTTCTACTTAGTCTATTGAACACTCTTACGTTTAGCTTAAGGTGTTGTTTCGGTGTTTTTTGTTTTTTGTTTTTTTTTTGGCTAGGCAGTACGTTATTGGTTGATTAGTTTCAAATGGTGGCGGAATAAATTCATTTTTTCATAATGCAATGACGATGATAACTGTGTCACCTTGCAAAAATCATCACTATGCAGAATAAAAAAATTTTATTCGGTCAATTTCGCAATCGTCTCTCGACTTCTGTGTGTGTCAGTTTTGATATTGTCACATGAATGTATTCGTAGCGATGGAAACAAAATATGGCAGAAGTCGAGAGACGGTTGGGAATTTGGCCGAATAAGATTTTTTATTGTGCATAGTGATGCTTTTAGCAAAGGAGCAAAGTTATCATATATATATATATATATATATTATATATATATATATATATATATGAGGATCATTAAATAAGTTTCCAGACTTTTTTCGTATGGGCCCCTTTTATTGATAGTACACACATGAAACTCTAGTCCCTTCGAAGTAATCTCCTCCGGCTGCAATGCATCTCCTCAATTGTCTCACAACAATAGCCTCTATGTTTTTCCTTGAGCTTAGAGAATAAACAAAAGTCACAGGGAGCAAGGTCTGGACTTTAGGGAGTGTGAGGAACTGTCTTGATGCCCATCTTGCCTCAAATTAGTCTGTGACTAGGATGGAGTTGTGGACTGGTGCTTTGTCCTGCTGGAAATGCCACTGACCCGATTTGAAGAGTGCTGGCCTTTTCCGACGGAATATCTTCCTGAACTCCCTTAAAACCTCAACATAGTATTCCTTGTTGACTGTCTGTCCAGTGGGAAACCAGTGCATGTAGATCATGTTAGGGCGGTCAAAAAAGGGATCATCAGAAGTTTGTGGTTGGATTTGCTCTGTCTAGCCTTCTTGGGTCAGGGAGAGCCAGCATGCTTTCACTGGAACTCTGTCCCTCGGTCTCTGGGTCATAGCTGTACATCCAGCTTACACCGCAGGTCACCAAAGTATCAAGAACGGCGGGATCTGAATTGATCAGCTCGACCATCTCCCTGTTGTTATGACAACGTCTTTCTTTCTGATCTTCTCTGAGCACCCTTGGAACAAACTTCGCACAAATCTTCCTCATCTTCAGTTCCTCGCGAATAATTGTGTAGAGTTCTCACACTGACATCAAACTGTGCACTTATTGTCTCTATAGACACACGAGGTCCTTATCCATGAAATTCTTTATTTGGCCAATCAATTCTGGTGTATTGATTTCCTTACTCCTCCCACACGTCTCATCATCCCTCACAGACTCCCTGCCTTCCTTGAATCTCTTATGTAAGTCAAAAACTGATGCTCGATTCATGCAAGATGTCGAAAAGCAGTCTGAAGCATTCCATACGTATCTCAAGCATTTTTTTCCAAGTTTAAAACAGAATTTTATTGCATATAGTTCTTCTAAATTGTCCTCACGTCCATATTGGATTTTTGAAATTCACCAGCTGTGACAATCAGGCTTTAGTAGAGTGTATTACAATTCCTGTTGTAAGCGGTTCGTTTGAACCTAAAATCATAGAAGTTGGCGAGTCGTCTCATAAGATGTATAGCAATAACATACTGGATTTTCAAGAGTCTACAACAATTTTAAATGCCTGTACTTATATATTACAGCAGTATATGGTTGTCACTATCTCACTTGGTGGGTTAGAGGCAGACCAAATACGATATAATTTGGAGAGTGCTCAATATCTCTGATAGAGCTATTATATAATACAATAATGAATAAATATATATTAGTTTTGATATATGTTTAATAGCATGATGCTTATCTGCGACCACCGGTTTCATGTCGTTTTTTTCTGCTTGGTGATTGCTTTGTAAAGACATGAAACCAGCGGTCGCAGATAAGCTACCATACTATTATATATAAGTAAAAACTAATATATATATATATATATATATATAATTTCATACAGTAAGATTCTCTGCAATCTATCATTTCTACATATATTGTATGTAAAATGGGATTGAAAAAGTTATCTCTAAGAACAGAGCCAATTTAAAACGTAAAATTTGAAAATTTCCATCGGGCGATTTTGAGAGTCAATACAATTTTCGATGAAGCTTAGAATACACTGTCTATATATCTTGAAGAGCAATAAACTTCATCTGATGACTAAGCTCTGGTTTTGGGAAATGTGGAGTAATAATTCATTACTCCGACTCGCATGTCTATTCTGACACAGAATTGTACTATTTATTTGATTCCCATATATGAGTAGTTAATTAGAACTGTTTTAAATTTATTATATAAGATAATACTTGTTGATACCATATAACGGTGAGTTAATTATTTGTACTAAGAATTGTTACTTGACGATTTAATTGTTTATCAAGGATTATTATTATTATTAGTTAGATGAACCCATATTATTGTTTGCAAACAAATGAATATTTTTAAATATTAGATTGGTGCAAAAAAATGTCGTTTTCTCACATATATTACTTTTATATATGATTTCTGAATTAATTCATTGATATATATAGCTATGTTATATATCATTTTGAAGCACGTTTTTTTGTTCTATCGAATCGTGTTATTCATTACCGTTTTCAATCTCTTCATTCATTTTTTTTTGCAGGCTTTTCGACAGCATGGACAAAATTTAAATCCGCACGATTTTCTTGTTTCAGTTCAAACTAGGCAGAAAAGCTGCCGAGACAGCTCGTGATATCAATGATGCGTTTGGCCCAGGAACCACTAACGAACGTGTGGCACAACGGTGGTTCAAGAAATTTCGCAATGGTGACGAGAGCCTCGAAGATGAAGACGGTCGCGGCCAGCCGACTGCGGTTGATAACGAACATTTGAAAGCCTTAATTGAAGCCGATCCTCGCAAAACCACACGATAAGTGGCTGTTGAAATCGAGGTTGACCACTCAACAGTCGTTCGCCATTTAAAACAAACAGGGAAGTTAAAAAAGTTGGATAAATGGGTGCCGCATGAATTGAACGATAATCCAAAAATCGTCGTTTTGCGGTGTCTTCTACGCTCCTTCTGCGTAACTAAAACGACCCATTTCTCGAGCGGATTGTGACTTGTGAGGAGAAGTGTATCCTCTCCGACAACCGGTGACGTTCGGCACCGTGGTTGGATGCTGGAGAAGCTCCACAACACTTCCCGAAGCCGAAATTGCACCAAAAATAGGTTATGGTGACTCTTTGGTGGTCTGCGGTCGGTCTCATCCATCACAGCTTCTTGAATCCGGGCGAAACGATTGCGGCGGAGAAGTACTGCCGACAAATTGATGAAATGCACCAGAAGCCCAAATTGGTCAATATGAAGTGACCAATTCTCTTCCATGACAATGCTGGCCCGCATGTTGCTCAACTGACCCTGCAGAAGCTGAATGAATTGGGCTACGAGACTCTGCCTCATCTGCCATATTCACCGGACCTCTCGCCCACCAATTATCACCTTTTTTAAGTATCTCGACAACTTCCTGCGCGAAAAATGCTTCAAAAGCCGAGATGATGCCGAATCGGCCTTCAATGACTTCATCGCTTCCAGAACTCCGGATTTCTATGCTAATGGGATAAATAAACTTGTATCTCGTTGGCAAAAAATGTGTCAATTCTAATGGTTCTTATTTCGATTAATAAAGTTTATTATGAAAGAAGTTATGATCTTTTGAAGTTGAACGTCAAAAATGACATTATTTTTGCACCAATAGAAAAAGTTACTTGTAAGCACATAATTGTTGGTTGATTGAATTGATGCTTAGTTAATGCCAAATTATATATATAATATTTGTAAACGAATAGTTTATAAATAACGTTTTAAGCAAAACAGATTTCATTTGCTTACACCCAATGAATAGTTTCGAGTAAGTTTATCAAACACTAAAAATTCTATTTTAATTATTTGTTTGCACGCAGTTAAATGATTTTAAGTATTGCTATGAAATGATTTTAACCATTGCAACAATTTTATTTACATATAGTAAAATGGCTTCACCTATTCCTATTTAACAGTAATTGTTATATTTGACATTATTCTTTCTTTTGCCCACACTTATATGGTTTTAAATCTTGCTATATAGCACTAACAATTCAGTTTAACATGAGTCATTTCCTTACACAATCAAATTATTCTTCAGTTCTTTTTGACACCTAGGTGACCCTCAACAGGTTCTACTACTCCAGGCCAGAGTGGATCTGGGAGTATTGTCATGGAAAGGGGTACTCCACGTTTCCTAATGCTCTAGGACTTGAGCCACATAATCAGATGCAGTTTTGTTTTCATTGTCAGGACACTAGTTCTAATTGATCCAAAGTACTAACAAGTACTACCTCTCAGGGTCAGAGTGAACTAAGGAGTAATTGTAATGAAAAGATACTGGAATTTTCCAAAGTTCCAAAACTAAACCCTATATATATATATAGGAGCAAAAATATTTGTCCCATACTTTTGATTACTTACAACTCTCTTTCCTTCTTTTTTCTTCATTATTTTCACTTGAAGCTAATTAAGTTAAGTTTTTTGATGATTCATTATTTTTCTTCTCTTTGGATGGATTTAATTTCTCCGGGTACTTATGTTTTTCTCGTAATGTTCTATTCCTTTCTTTCTTTCTTTCTTTCTTTCTTTCTTTCTTTTCCCTTCCTTATTTTTCTACTCTGTCTCTGTTTCTCTTTCCGTTTGTTCTAATTAGATCGCATACAGCAAAGAACAAATGAAAGAAAGGAAAAAAAAAATTATCTAAAAAAAAAGCTCTCACCTTTTGCATGACGTACGCTCTTTTCTCTTTGATCTTTCTTTGTACGTAATTATTTCACAACAACTTACACCTCGTTCCAAACACGTCTTTTTTTATTTATCTATTTATTTATTTATTCATTTTATTATTCTAATAAATTATAAAATCAGTAACAAATTACCAAATTTCAAAAATAAAATGAACTTCATTCCATCATAAAACATCACGTTTTTCCTTATCATCATTACTCATTTGTAATTGTCACGGATTTTGCTATTTTTTAAAAGTATTAGTAATAATAAATACAGAATGTTAAAGTAAAACAGTTTAATCATAGAACGGCAGCTGAAAAGTACAAATATTTTTTGCCTTAAATCTCATTAGACTAAATTATTTTTTGACACATAAACGAATACCATAAGCCATATGCGTGCCAAGTTAAGATTTAAGCGCCTCACCACGGAGGTAGCTCTGTCTGCAGGGCTTAGAATTTGCCCACTGTATCCTTGACAGAGAGAGAGAGTCCCACTAACAGAGGTATCCTGAGTATGTCACTAAACTGCAAAAGGTAGCGAGCTGCCAGTTCAGGAACTTGCAAGAATGTAGAGTGCGTTTTGTTTACCGTTACTTCTACGTTCACTCTGACCTGGGGTGGTAGTACCTGTTAGAGTCCTAGCTTTGCGGGATATAAGATGTTTTGAAAATTATACCTATTAAATTGCATTACTGGAAACTGTATGACTATATACAAACATATATAATTTTGTATAATCCTATTAACCAGCCTGTTCAATGTAATATTTCTCCACTAAAGTGTTTTAACCCGCAACTATTTACAAAAACAAACACATTCACTATTCTCCACTGTGAACTTGCTTTCTATGCTCTCTTTCTCTTTATTATCTTTGATTAAATTCGTACAAAATTACCAAATTGCAAGAATAAAATGAGTACATCTTATGATCAAATAGTAGTACCTGTTAGGGTCAAATAGATTTGTTTTTCAAAATAATTACTATTAAACAGTAATATTTGATACTATATAAGTGAGCAAACAAATTGTTATCATTAAATTGAAATACTTGAAACCATATGAAATATCAGTAGTTGATAGGAATACTTGAAACCATAAAACTGTGAGTAAATTAATTTTGATAGATAAGAGTACTTAATATCATAAAACTGTGTGTACTACAACTACTACTACTACTACAACTACTACAATTTCTTCTTCTTCTTCTTCTTCTTCTTCTTCTTCTACAACTACTGCTACTACTGCCATTTGCTGTACATCGTATCCAATGATGACTTCCTGCTGATTTTTTCCACCAGTTTTTCGATTTTTGGACTGGTATTGCCAATCGTCCAAAAGAATGTTTATTACTCCCAGGTTTCTTTTGATGATGTCCTTATGGCTGAGCTTTAGTCAACCTGTTTTACGTGACCCTTAAGTTGAAAGTGAAGGATCTATTTTGGTCAGTCGGTTGTTCTCAAGACTGTTCTTGTGGCCAGCCCATCTTAGAGTATTATTGTATATGCCAGGGAGTAGAGAATCTGTTTGGTATATGCTGCCACCACTTAATGCATAGCGCCATGGGCCTCTCAACCCTTCTCTACAGCGCAGAAAAGTTTTTTGGTATAAAAAGCAGATGCCCAAAGTCTTAACAACTACACAATACATTACCTGCGCAAAATACTAAATGTTCCAAATAACTTCATAACTGTATAAAAAACTTGATTCTTATAGATAAATAAAATTCGATCAAAATGATTGCAGTGGAACGTTGACAATATAAATAGTCGTGATTAGCATCAAGCATTTACAAATCAATCGAAATTCGACGTTAGATAAGCCATAAGGGATTGATAAAACCATTAAACAAAAAAGCTAACGATGGTGATGCGGGGACTTAATGAAAACTGCTGGAGACAAAGAAGAAATGAACTGATGACGACGAGTTTATATCAGGAAAAAAGGAAAAAAAATGTCAGATACGTGGTCATCCAAAAATACTACTCACCCTTTAATCTATCAGGCAAGATTTATGCATTTGTCTATAGTTAATGTTCTCTTAGGTCCACTTGATAATCCGCTTGAATTGCAAAATTTGTCCAGTCAACTAAGGCTGTAGAATACACTGACTGCATCTTTGCAGAGGGGTAAGACTCACCCCCCCAATGACTGTCCTGGATATGACACTAAACAATCTAATGGTAAGGTTACAGTAATGCTGGGGCTTTGGGGAAAGCGGAGTACCCCTTCATTGCTATTGCTCCCAGGTCCACTCTGACTCGGCGTGGTAGCACCTGATAGGGCCCTATCTATGGGTTAAATAGAATTAACGGCATACTTATGGTAAACTGAATTGTTTGACTAAACTGAATAGCTTGAAAGAGAAACGTTTTTGACAATTAAACCCTACTTACATTTACACTGCGTGCTTATGCTAAACCGAATTATTTGAAATGGAACTGTTTTTTGACATTGAAACTGTACTTACACCAAATTGGTTAGTTTAATATAGAACTGTTTTGATATTTAACTGTGTATAAACAAAATCTGTACTTATACTAAGCTGAATTAACTAAATTAGAACTGCTTGACTAAACTGAATAGCTTGAAATAGAAATGTTTTACACAATTAAACTGTACTTACATTTAAACTGCGTACTTATGCTAAATTTAATTGTTTGAAATAGAAATTATTATTTACATAAAAATGGATTTGGCATTAAATAACCTACAAAGGTTGATATGCCATAAAATCTAACCGACCAACCAACATGAACTTCAAAATCCACTAGATGATCAGTTCTTTTCTTCTTGTTAATTAACACTTGGTCTGGTCGTCTAGCTGGGATCTGTTGATCAGCGTGTATCTCAATGTCCCAGATAATTTTAAGCATCTTATTTTCTTGGAAAGAATTGGATTTACACATTCACCATTTGTCAGCATAGCCAAATTTTAGTCTCTTGCAAAATTCTTGTGGATCACCTTTCCCACCTAATCCTGCCTACTAATAAATTATTTTGGTTCAAGTGTGTTGCGTTCACTTCTTATGTGATGAGGTCTTTCATCTCTATCACTCCATAGTTACACTTAATGTTCTTCTGTGTATTATCAATTTGATAAGAATTAGTTATTTTAGCATTATTTTATGTTGCTATAAAAAAATCCAGTTTCTCTCTTCACGTTTTGACTTATAAGACATATCCTGGTCATCTCATGTCCTCATCTGTCGCTTGAAGCATCCATACAGTTATTTTTCATTATCATTTAGTAATAACCTTATATCTCAAATTAGTAGTTCTAATGAAATTAAAATATCAGTGTTTTCCGAGACTACGTATTAATCAAGTTTAATCATTAAAAAAAAAAGCACAAAAACAATAGCAATGTTTAATGAGTACATAGAATTCAAATCATTATAAATATCATCATAAAGAGGTTTATTCTATTCATAGATGGGATACTAACAGGAATTATTACTATTGGTTAGAGAAGATATGGCAACGTAGAATTGACTCCATATTTTTCAGAGCTTCCAAACTGGAACCCAGTTCAGTGCAATCGAATTCAGTTAATATTTACAAATATAACTGAGAAAGATTTGATACTGTTCTTCCAATCGGTAACGAATTACTTCTTCCTTCTTATACCATGTAACCCAATATAATAGGTCACATATTACTCAAAGAGATAGCTATCGCCAAATTCACATGATTAATATCCTGAAGCATCTTCAAATTCGCGATACAATTTGATTTTCGATGTTGATGATGATGCGTATCAAAATTATGTACTTCTGAATTAATGTTTCAGCGATGGGCGACTTATTTGAAGGATGCATTGAAGAAATCAGAAGGAACCAGTAAAATGCATGTATATTAAACAAGTATTAACCTTAGTTTAGTTTGACATTCGATCATAAGGATGAGGCATCGAGTGAAAATTATCGTACTTAATAGTCTATCTACGCTGGGGAAGATATGTAGTTAGGCAACAGAAATATATTCATAGACACAGCGCACTCCAAAAGATGGTGGGCTAGTTAGTATGCCAGCCTTTGTAATGTTGAAAGAGTATTTAAATAGAAGTTTACATTATACTGCACGAATGGAAAAAGCAGATTCTCTTTGAAATATTTCAGAATCACACTTTTTCTTTGACAGATCCATAATAAAATACTGGTTTAAGGAAATATTTTAGATACCAGAATAATTAGTAGTCAACACTCTGCAATTGTGACCAAAAGTTTTTGTTCTAACATAACCAGCATTCTGATCAAGTTGTAGCTGTAGTAATAGTAGTAGTGCAAATTTCTGCCTGGCAACATTTGAACCAAGTTTTCATTTTTATCAGTTGTTTTTACTTTATATTTGGTTATTGAATGTCTGATCTCAATAGCATTTTCTGAGTACATTGATCTGTATTATTCTGACTAACTATGCAAGTATCATTGTTTTAGCCAAATGAAAACTGTATAAAATTGATTTTGAATTCAGTGGTAGTTACATTTGAATTGCTTGAACAAATGAACAATATAACAAATGGAAAAAGATTATTCTGTGCAATCAATTTAAGTTTTGATTCTTTTGTTTGCATTGCTAATTTAATTCTACTCACATTAAATTTTATCTTAATTTCATTTTCTTGTTTCTTTCAGTCTCCTTAGATTCAGGATCTACACCTCGACTTCGGCACAAGTCTGGACCAGATTATATAAAATACGGACTTTTGCTTTTGTTACAAGGCTCCGAAGAAAGGATGGGGCTATACTACTTGACTTTTGTGTCGCTGCAGGAATGGCAGTGCTGGCCTTACCTCATAGTTAAAGCTAAAGCTTAGAGCCTCCACAACTTCAGTGTCTCATTTTTTAAAATGCATTTATCATTGGATTTTATTCTTTAGCACTAATATATATATATATATATATATATATATATATATATATATATAAATAATTCTTTATCATTAGCATTAATCAAGGAGAGCCTCAAATTTTATATAGCTTGCAGCTTCAAAAAGTGTAAGTCTGGCCTTTAGTGAGACTGTGTGTGTGCGTTGAATCCTGAGTTTTCCTTTTTCTTCGGCTGGTTTTCCTTGCAATGATTAAAAGCTCCTTCTATGGATATAATTACACATAGCTGTGGTGGTGTGGGGAACAGACACATTCATGCCTTTCCCCAAGTGACTTCGCACGAACTGGTATACAAACAAAATCTTTTAGGGTTTGAACTTAGCTCACTGAATCCATTTTCCATGTCAATGACCTTTTCTCTGTCCGTGTCTCTATTGACTAATTAATATCAATTTGATAATAATTTGTTCGATACGGCACCGTTAGTGGAGGAAGTGCCCATAATTAAAACGACCATCGACATAAGAAAATTTTAAGCGGAGTTTAACTGGTTTTAATTCCTTCTTCTAGACTGGTTGTTAAAGAGTCCCAGTCTGCCTGACTAGTTATCCATAGCTGAAGAGAGAATAGTTGGATGTACACTTTTCCTAAGGATATTATCACTATAAGAAATGCAAGCAGCCTTGTCCACGATTTGAACTCACCGTATCCGTTTACTACGACAATAATCATTATACAACGAGCGCTTCCAATATAAATATATATATATATATATGTATGTATGTAAGAGATAGAGTGAGAAAGGAAGACAGAGGCAGAAAAAGAAAGGTTTGGTTTCTTTGTTTAATGGCATATCAACTCTCTGTAGGTTATTTAATGCCAAAGCCATTCTCCTAGAAGAACAGTAATGGGACTATTTAACCAATAGCTGGGAGGATAAGGGTATTTGCCCGAAAGTGAACGTAATTGCGCGACTGGAGTACGAACTCGTGTACTACGATTCCGCAGTCCATCGTTTTAACCATTACACCACGAGGACAGCCCCGAAGAAGAAAGAGAAGTAATGGAGAGAAAAGAACGTGATAGAAAAACAGGCTTGCCGAGATAACGAGCGAAAAATTGAAAGGCTGCTTGGGATGGAAAAGCATAAAAAAGCAATGCATAAAAAAGCAATGCATAAAATATAGAATACATAAATATCCTTTATGAAAAAAAAAAAAGACTAGAAGAAAGATAAAAGGCTGTAGACAGTTGAAAATATTTATTAATTCCATCTTTTTTTTTTTTTTTGCATATGAAACTAATCCATGTTTGTGTAATATTTGGATAAAACAAAGACGGGCACCGATGATTAAAAAAGAAAGATAAATAAACAAGTAAGTTAATAAATAAAAGTGAGTGAATAAGAAAACAGGAAAAAATGTTGGAAGAAGACATATGCCTGAGATAACGGATAATCCTAGTTGCTAACACTCGTGAAAATTCCATGGATCCACTTAGTAGGTTAAATTACAGATATTTAATGAAACAGCTTCCGGCTTTAAAGCAAAGGCATCATGTTCCGTGCAAAACTGAATTTAGTTTTGATTCGTCCGGATTGCTGGGCTTTCTTTTTCGTTAAATCTCTTTATTGAACTTACCAATTTGTTCGGTTCTTTTTTTCAGAAAAAAAGATTGCGTCATTCATTCATTCATTCATTCATTTTAACGGAATTTCAACCCGTATTGAGTTATTTTACACCTAGATGTTAGGGAATTGCGTTCACTGTGAATTTATATTAACATTTTTGGTGTGTTTGATTTTTTTTTGTAAACAGATATATGATATCTAGTATTCCTATCTAATACAAACAATTTCTAGACAGTTCCGTGGTTTCAGGTATTCCTATCTAATACGAATAATTAAATGATTTCAGACTATTTCTATTAAGTAATAATCATTTATTTTTACACAGATATATAATTTCAACTTAGAAATAATCTTTGGAGAAAAAGATATCTTCAAGTGACTATTTTCATAGAAATAAGTTATAGTTATATCAGATCAAATATTATTTTAAAATACAAGTAATTTTCAGCCAGTTGTATGGTTTCAAGTATTCCTATCTAATACAAATAGCTATATGATTTTAAGTAATCAATTCAATTTAATGATAATCATTTGTTTGCGCTCAGTTATATGGCTTTAAGTAACTAATTATAATCCTAAGTAAACAATTATAGCTTCATGTAACTCTTATTAATACAAATAATTTAGTTATATGACATCAAGAATTCGAATAGAATAAGAGCAATTTTTAATTGGGTTTATTTGACTCATAAATGGGACGCTAACATGTTCGACCACTCCGAGTCAGTCTGGACCAGGGAGTGTAAATAAAGGAATACTCCACACTCCTCATATTTCGAGGACTGGAACTTCACCACCAAATGTATTTTCATGACATGCCCAAAACATTTTGAAGCAAAGGAAAAGCAGATAGTTAACTTTTGAGTGATAAAAGTCTATGATTTTTTTTTACAGAAAAACACGTGCGTGCACAAGCACAAACACACACTTAGAAATTGTAGCTTTAAACCTAACCGTAAACGAAAAATCAATATCCTATTTTGCTCAAAAAGTAGGATTTTGGTTTTACCACTTAGAACACTGACCACCACCCTATACCTTTGCTTCACTCCTGGGATACCGGCTGAAAAGAAATAAGAGAAAATGTAAATTGTTGCAATCTGTTATTCAGCAGCAATGTAGACATGGAGATTCCTCGGCCGGAATTCAACCCAGGTATATTTACTTCAAGATGGCGGATAATTACTGGCCACTCGGATTCTCAGGGTTAACCATATAATGTGAAAATTGAAACATTGACAAGGAGATAATTTGTTGATAGTCTGATATGTCAGAAATGAAGGAAATTCGTTCGCGAAATTTAATGATAAAAGAATATGCCACAAATAGTAACATGTAATCAAAATTCTCGTTTTAAGCTGAAAAGAACAGTAGTTTTTATAAAAATATCTTTAAAAAATTTATTAAATTTATAATACAATTTTTATGAATTTATTTTTATTAAATGGACAATAATGAGTATTTTTTTCGTCATTTTAATTGACAGCGACACAAGGTTGTAAGATTCAGTATGAAGAAAGCCCGAACAATAAAGAGAAATTAATTAAAAAGATTAAGATAGATAGATTGGTAGATAGATAGACTATGAAAAATAAAATTGTGATAAGTAGAAGCTAATAAATAAGCTCAATATTTTTTTACGTACAACATGCCATTAATATTAAATGTTAAAACAAAAAAAAAAGCCCTATCAGAGACTTTTTCCGCTGAAGAGGGTTAAAAGAGGTGTCGTGGGTAAGGTACTATCCTGCATCTGATGTTGAAGCTCCAGTTCTGAAACACTTGGAAGAGTAGAATACCTCTCCATTGCCATTACTTTCAGCTCCACTTTGGCCCCGGAGTGGGAATACTTGTTAGAGTCTTATCTATGGATTAAGTCGGTCTATTTGAACATTTTACTATTAGAAACCATATAAATTTGTAAAGTAAATATAAATAAACCAGATACGCAATTCCCTAACCTCTTGGCATAAAAGAATCTCAGACAAGTTGATACAGCGTTAAAATCAATAAACTATACCAAAACTGTTAGTTGCCCTATCAGCAGAGGGGTAAGACTCCCCCAATGAGTGTCCTAAATATGACTCTAAACTATCTGATGGTAAGGCTCCAGTAATACGGGAGCTTTAGGGAACACGGAGTACCCCTTCATTGCTAACGCTCCAATGTGCTCTCTGGTTTGGAGTGGCTGCACCAGATAGGGTCCAGTTAACTAGTCAAATAGAACTGTTCATCATTTAAACTGTGTTCTTTGGCATTTAAACTGAGTGCAGATAAATGACATGCTAAAATAAATTGCTTGAAAAAGAAGAGTTTAATCATTTAACTTTGTGTAATCAAATAAATGACGCTTATTTGAATTGTTAGTGTTAATAGCAATACTTGAAAACATTTAACTGTGCAAAAACAAATGATTAATAGTAAATAGAATTATTCGTATTTGATAGAAATAAATGAAATCGTTTAATTGTCAGAAAAAAATAACCTTAGGCTCATTTAAAAATGCTATCTAAATCATATATTCAATTTATATGTATAAAAAGGATTTGTCATTGAATTACCTACAATGGCTAATATGCCATAAAACTAAACCAAACCAAACCAAAAATTTTACGTATTCGGAATCCTAGTAGGCAATATATTGTTTACCATTCACGCGAATACGTGGAAAACGAATTGTACAAGAAAATATATTTGTGGGTTTTAATATATATATATATATATATATATATATAGAGAGAGAGAGAGAGAGAGACTGCGAGTCAAAAGTATTTGGCCACACTCAAAAAAATTTTTTTCTCATCCTAAAAGTGTTACTTTAAATGAAACAAGTTAAGCTCCACGATGTTTTTATTATTATACTAAATACAAGTCTTCTTCAATAATTTTGACAGTAGTACAATCAGATATGTTGTGAAAAATTAATTTGAAGGCGTTTTTCTTCTTAAGAACTAAGCATGAATAAAACCTTTTCCACATTAGTCTATATTGTGTTGAATTACTGTTTGCTCGATACAACCTGTTTTACCTTTGCAGAGAATAATATCATCAGTCATCAATTTGCCTGACAGCATGCTGACTACTCTGAAGATCACTGCACAACTGAACCAATGTCGTGAAAAATGTGTTAGTATCCACTCTAAGTAGAAGGCTTTATGAAGCTGGCCTATATTGCAGAAGAGGAAACAAAACAAAGTCAAAAAGCTCCAGTGGGCCAAAGCGCATGAAGACAACAGAGCAGTGGAATAGATTCTTTTGGACTGAGAAATCAAATTCCGAAATCTTTGGGTCAAATAGGAGAGTCTATGAGCGGCGAAGAGTTGGGGAAAAAGCTGCAACTCCCTGTATAACACCAACCGTAAATATGGGGGGGTCTCTGTAATACTCTGTGTAGGAGGGTTGCTTATTGCAAAGTCGGAGATTTGCACCAGATGAAAGGCACATTGAATCAGACCAGTCATTACAGCATATTGCAGCATCATTGGATCCCATATAGGATGCGCTTTATGGCTCAAGGATTTGTACTCATGCAAGATAACGACCCAAAACATGCAAGTAAACTCTCCCAGAGGTACATTAAAAGCAAAGAGGAACAGCATTTCCTTCAATTAATGTCGTTGCCGGAGCAATCAACGCACTTAAGTACCACTGGTGTGGGATGAAGTTGACCGAAAAGTCAGAGCTAAACAATCCACAAGCACAGCTGACCTCTTGCAACTCAAGCAAGAAAGCTGGCCAGAACAATTTCCAGTCTTCCTCCAGTCTTTATGGAAAAAAATGTTGAGAATCTGTGAAGAAGTGATAGTGGCTAAACGGGGTCGTTTTGATGAATTAAAAGTTCAAGGAATTTTTTAAAATGTTTTTTGGTTTGATTTGTATTTAATGTGAATCAGGAAGACGTATTTAGTATTATAAATAAAAGCATTGTGACGCTTCACTAGTTTCATTAAAAAATAACCCTTTTAGGATACGAAATAAAAATTTTTGAGGGTGGCCAATTACTTTTGATTGTTAGTAGCTTTCTCTCTCTCTCTCTCTCTCTCTCTCTCTCTCTGTACCTGTACAGTTAATAAAATGACGGCAAGATTATAATATGTAGGAGATAAAAATAAATAAACTAGAATTAAAAATATTTAGAATAAAATAAAATTCTATTTTTCATACGTCATTAACAGAGGCCATTAGATACATATCAGTAAATTCCCTATTAATCATTGGAAGAATAACTCAAAACATATAACTGTTCACCATATCAAGATGAAGAGATAGACTCTTCAGTTGACGCAGAATAATATTGGACTCAAAGCAACAAAGCCTTCATCAGATGATGGCTCTGGAGTCACACATGCTTTAAATTGATTGATTTTAATGGCATATCAACCCATCAAGGGTTATTTAGTGCCTAGGCTTGGGAATCACGTTCATGGTATGCTCATACTTACATTAATTGCATTTTTGTTTAGTTGCTTCTGAAGAGATTTTTGCATTCAGTTCCTTCGAATCATTCAAACAGATCTATTTGAACCATAGAAGCTAAAAACCACACTGGATCAGAGTGGACCTGGGAGTAATGGCAATGAACAGGTACTCCTCACTCTTCAGATACCCAGAACTGGAGCCTCATCATCAGATTCCCTTTCGCGTCATACAAAGAAGATCACTTTTGGGGGAGAGGAATCTTACCTTCCTGCTGGGAACATAGTCTGCGTATTCTATGAAGCTGGCATAATTTCGAAGCCAAAGTATCCATATCACTACTCTAGTTAAACCAATCAATATCTTACAATATCATCAAACTTAAATCGAAACAGTCAAGGTGCTTCATATGACGGTGTCCATACAAAACGTGTCTTAATGGATCTTATTAAAATGTTGTATTTAACTCGAAAATATGACTGAGTAAAAAGTGACAAAATTCATTTTTCCGTTCTTTATCTGTAGACGAAGCCAACATTTAATTATACATATTAAAAAAAAATCCTTAACAAATTTTTAGATCCAAGCGGCCAAAAAAAAACATAAACAAAAAACAAAACACGACAAACAGTCCAACCTTCAATTGGTCCAAAAATTACTAATGGGTGGATACTAAGATTACCGCCTAAAATACTAAACCTTGAGTTGATCCACTTTCTGTCTCCAAAAACTTTTAAATATGCAAGAATTTCTTCACCTGATTGTTCAGTCTCAATTTCGACAGGAATCTTTGTTGATGAAAACTGAACTCACGGTCAGAAGCAACACATGTCGAAACTACTAAGAAGAAAGACAGTAATTTTGGGTTATCTAAAATAACCCAACGACAACAATCGAATACATTTGCATCTATGTTTCCAAAGGCACAATAATATGAATACTACTAGTACTACTACTCCTAACGACGTTAACTGCTTGTCTCCTTTACTCTTGCGACTAAATTAGTAAGTAAATAAAGGGTGATCCGGAGGCTCCTTTTTCAAAAGCTAATACACCGAGGTGTAAGGGAGGGTGCCACTCCATTCCCTAGATGGCTTCATTTTACCCTTACCTTATAATGTTGAGTGCTAAGCAAGACGACATCAAGTACCACATTTTGAGTCTTTGGTATGACTCGAACAGGGACTTAACCCCGGTCTCCCGGACCATTTGCGAACACTCTACTCATTAGGCCAATAGACCGATGATAAGTATTAAGTTGCAAATTATCAAAATACAACGATCTCTAAAAACAAGACAATTGTCTTTTTCTTATGCACAAACAAACTGTTCTACAAAAACTAAATTTCGATTGAGCAGACTTTCTTATTTAACCACTTTTGCTAAGATGCCATCATCATCTTGTCGTGCCATCCGCACGGATATCCCTAACCCTCTCTCGCCGCCCTTCCCCATCCTTCATCGCTTTCGGCAGGTCCCCAGGGCTACACCCTGTATCCTCACAGAGCTGCTCTATGTGGGTTAGAGCTGGCTGCCCTGCTTTTGCACGGCCATGTAAAGGGGTCCATAGGAGTACATCATTTATGAGCTCATCCCTACTTCTCCAGCCGTGTCCTGCATGTCTGATTCGTCTAACTTGGATAGTTTTCGTGATGGGTGGTTGGTGGCCGTACAGATGCTGCTTTGTGGGGCGCTGCTTCCAGGACTTGTTCAATATTGCTCGCAGCATTCTTGATTAGTTGCCGTCAAGCTTTTTCTCCAGCTGTTTAGTTAGCGACCATTTAGAGCATCCACAAACAAAAGTAAACTTTCGTTGAACATTTTATCAAAAATATTTGTTTGTATCTTTCTCTTGCCATATTTATATTTTCATTGTTACAATAACAAATACTTACCTGATTTGAATTTTTAAAAAGAACTGCCATAATCTAAATTCAAATATCTTTGACGATTTAATTCTTATTTTAATCGCAATAGATTGTGCAAATCTCGCCGTAAAAAATATTTTTTTTGCCTGTGTTAAAAATATTTTCCCTTTTCAAAGCTTAATTTTTGTCAATCAAATTAAAATTGATTACGTCGTAATTCATGTCATCCATCAAGTTCAATTTCTTCGTTTAATGGCGTATCAACGTTTCTGAGTTATTCAATGCCAAAATCATCCTTGTAGAACAGAAGCGGGACTATTTTCCTTAGAATACTTGATACCATATAGCTCTACAAACAAATGATTGTTATTAAATGTGAATAGTTACTTGAAAACATATAATGAAGTAGGAATTATATTCGATTGTCAAACATGGAACCATACAACTGTAAGCAAATTATTCGCATTATATACAAATTATTAATACTAGATGCAAAAAAATCTAATAAGAAACAACTAAATACACACAATAACGTAAATATAAGCGTACAATATTTGTGACCCCCTAAATTTCTGGCTTAAAATAAACCATAACAGTTTGTTATGCCGTTAAAATTAATCACTCTATTAACCAATTAATCACTGAAATATCTAATGATATTATTAACTAATTATCGATCCCTATTCGCCCAAAGAGAAAAAAGTTCACGGCACACAACATCCTCTTCATGTTAACAGCCTATGGTACTTAATAAACTCTTCATCAGTTAAATCTGCCTAATATGAACTTGGAATCAACTTGCAAAAACATCAATAAATATTTCAGCCTCAATTCATGACGACACACACACACACACACACAAATATATTCATGCAGTTTTCTTTATTCAAGAGATACGTAGAGATATCAGGAAATATATTCGTTATCTGGAATTTCATAACCGAATTAAGCATAAAAGATATGTTAAATTACAAAAAATAAAAAAAAACTATTATGAGAATTTCAACTACTAAATCAACAATTCCCAAATTCAATTAGATATAGAAATTCATATTTAAACAAACATCAACAAATCACAAATCAGCTAAACTTTGCATAGGGTTATTGACCATTATGTCGAGGCACACGTAACCAAAACATTAACCACCAGGAAGCAATTTCTGAAGATTTATATAATTGCAGATAATATGCACGGATGTAGTTGAAAACGGACGATATGACAACTAAATTGATTTAAGAGCCAATCACCATTTCCCCGATCTTTATTTTTGAAACAAAACGAGCCGGTTCTGAGCATAAATACCAGGAAAATAGAGTCATAAGTTATCGGAGATGGCAGCGAAGTCAGTCGCTTAAGGTCTGTCAGAGTAGAAAGGAATTTCAATGTTAGAACATAAATACTCTTTCTTTTTCTCCTCCTCCTCCTCCTCCTCCTCTCTCTCTCTCTCTCTCTCTCTATAAATATATATATATATATATATACCTACTCCGGTAGATCAACACGAAAAACTTCTGCAACAGACAAAAACGGTCAATGAATGCTGTTCAATTCACACATAAATATATATGATTTGATGAGATATAAAATGACATACTAAATTAATTTCGAGTGCCCCAGCAGTATATTACGATAATATCAGACCTAAATAGAAAGTGACTATTAATTTGTCACTGCATATGTTTCTAATATTCCTCAATGAATGAGATTATATGGCATTGATTGTATTTACTTTATGTCTTATGTATGACATCAAAATTAGACGACAAATCAGATTAAATAGCATTGCATATATATATATATATATATAAATATATATATTAGACAATGAATCCAGCTATATGGCATTGATTATGTATATTATATATCTTATACTTATTAGTATTTGACAATGAATAGGTCTCTATTGCAAAACAAATATTTTTTTTGCGTAGAATAGATTTAATTTTTCATTCGTCAACGATTTATAGAAGGTATACAATATCAACCTGATTTTGAACTGTGCTTGACGAAACCAGTTTCTGAGCTGATAAACGTTGAGCCATTTAACATTGCCAATCTTCTGTTATAAAATAGCCGAGGGATTTCGGTTCATGCCTTTGAGTTTAGTTAGGCTGAGAACATTTCGACTCAGCACATGGGTTAGCTAGAGGCAACATTGAAGCAGGTGTTAACGCGGGTGCGCGCGGGCGGATGGAGGTGTCACTCAGATGTCATAATAGTCCGAGACGATACTGGGTGACAGGGTGCGGATGACGTCACGCACCGGAAGCGCGCGGAGGTTTGTGTGAGAATTTGAAGAAAATAAGAGTTGGGTACTAGACGCCAAACGAGAAGGATCGACTTTTGGAGCTCGCAGGCGCGAGGCGAACTTGCACCCTATGGGGGGGCGCTCGAGATGGTGGCCAAATGAATAAGACAGCATAGAAGATTGTGTCTCTCCTCCTTACGTCGAAACCTTTAACTCAAAGTTAATAAAAAGGTTTTGTACCTGAACACGAAGTCGTTACATGTTTTCGAATTCCGAGATTCCTGTTCTAACTATGTTCTATCGTTATGAATATTCGATGTCCATTTCACCTATTTCGCACATGGCCATATTCGTGTATATGACGATGTAACATCTTCCACACAATTATCAATTACCTGCCATATTTGTTATATGTATGCCTACAATAAATGAAATAGATGATAAAGGATTTAATTCACTGTTATTCAAGTAAATAAGTTAATATACAAAAAACAAATTGCCAAAGATTTCTTTTTGGTAGAGAAAGAAATTTGTTAAAGGAAATATTTTGGCGACAAGTTGCTGCCATTTGTGCACGCGTGACCGTCTTTATTATAGTTTGGGGTAGAATTGGGATTCTCTATCTTCTTTTAAATAATTATTTTTCTTTCTTTCTGTCTGTTATTCTTTCAATATGTAAGATTAAGTTACTTCAACACCTTTTAGAACTTAAAGATTTTTAAAAAAATCTTTTTTTTTTTATCTTCTGGTGCTAAATGGAGACAAAACGTCGCCATAACTTGACAATTTTTCAGCTTTTTAATATCATTAATGTTCTTCCATATTCTAACTTAGTGGATTTTCTTGTTTGAGGCAATATGGTTCTTACATTTTTGTTGGAGTTATTAAAAGTTTTTATTTGATATTTATGAGAATATTCTTTATATTTTAAGTCGATATTTGTTCATATAGTTCCATTGCATATACATTTCTTTACAGCTTCTAATAATGTAGTTTCTTTTTCTTGTTCTTTCCTTTTCACTTGCATTGTTTTTCTCTGCTATTTCTATATAATCCTAAACATTTAGCTTCTTATTCTTCTGTGAAATATAATCCGAAACTGTCAGCTGTTTTGCTGTTGTTTTCTTATTACTGCAATGCTTTCTGCTCATTTTGCAGTTTTTCACAATTTATTCATTGTATCCTAAGATCTACCAAGTTTTATAAGAAGACACAAACAAAAGTTGGTGCTGTGGTCTTTCTTTTGTTTTTATGAATAGATTTCCAAATGAAAAGCATAGATAACATGAATATAAAAAAAATGACTATAAGCATACGCACGTACACATGTGCATATACATACACAAAGTGTATCAAAATCTTAACAAAACTGCTCGAGAGATATGTGTACCTTGGTACAAGAAAAGAAAAGATCTTTAAATAACAAGAATTCAGGGTGAATGTCCAACCGTTGTCTTTGTCTATGCCGTTATAGAAAGGAAGAGATATTCGTTTGTAATAAAACATCATTGTAAAAACTTTTCCCCGGATACAATAATGAAAATGTTGACTTTTTTCGTTTTGACAGAAATGGCAAGTACTTCCCCCTGAACAATTACAGTATAGTCCATTAACAAGTAAAACTCGGAAATTTTTATTGAAACATTTATTTTCTTTCAAATCCAAAATATTGGGAATTTATTATATTTTGTCGATGACAAAAAATTAAAAAAATATCATAAGGTCTAATTTATTATCAAACTCTACATCATTGAAAAGCTACAAGTAAAAATATGAATGTGTATTTGCCTTAAATTTAACACACACACACACACACACACACACACACACGCACACACATATATATATATATACATATATATTACAACAGTATATGGTTGTCACTATCTCAATTGGTCGGCTGGGAGCAGACCAAATACGGTATAATTTGGAGACTGCTCAATATCTGCGATAGAGCTATTATATTAATAGATATATATTATTTTTTATATATATTTAAGGGCATGAATGCTTATCTGAGACCACTAGTTTCATGCTGTTTTTGTCTGCCGGAGGATTGCCGTATAAAGGCAGCATGAAACCAGTGGTCGCAGATAAGCATCTATGTTATTAGATTTGTATAAAAACTAATATATAGTCATCCACAAAAAGACTGTTTCGTTGTATCACAACTCTTCAGTGCAGCTAGACACATAGGACGCTTGAAGTGGGGACCGAAACCTGTCCAACTTTACGTTAGATTTACTATCATACCGCTCGGCCAACAAGCAAATCATGTCAGCTTGGGAATTATAAGGCATCATGAAGTAGCTTTCGTGTATTTAGATTTTTGCCTTATGCTATTTTCTTACTTACTCATGACGGCTTTTTTACTACATTTTCATGTTTTCTAAATGGACAATAGACTCGACACTTCACATAACTAAGGAAATGGAGTCTCTCTACTGGATGGAGTTTAGAGTCATAGCAAGGACACCTTTTGGAGGAAATCGCACCCCTCTGCCAGCAACAAACTATGTATAAATGTTGGCGTGAAGATGTAGTTGTGAATAATCTCAGATCCTGAGACCGAGACGGATTAAACATCCGTCGGAGGTTTGCGCTCTGAAACGACAAGCAATGATAAGGTAGACAGTCAGAAACTGGAACAATGAAAGCTAGCTTAATACCATCAGTTACAAGTGACTTGCAATTCCTTGATTCTATCTTTTCTAAGAATTCTATGGGAAGAAGCAACAAGAATGCTGCCTTTAAGAAATGTTGTTTTACTTCTCCCCATCAGATGATCACATCACCGTTTGTTTTCTGTCTCTCAGATTCCGTTTAAAAACCATGTGTTAGAGCTTGTTGAAAAACTCACTGGGTATTCAAATTTATAATTAGAAAAGTATCAACTATTTTTTTTGTCGCTATTAATATATTATCTATCGCTCTCTCAATTAATGTAATATACAAACAATAATAATAATTAGCAGCTTATAAGTAGATGTTTCGAATCGCGTTTTCCATAGATGAAACATTTTTAGCACTGAACAATGAAAAACCAAAAAGGTCAGTGGGCCAAAACTTTTAAAAAGACATTTTTTGTTATACCACATGTCCAATCTGATAAAAAACACCAACGACAAAATTCGATTATTATCTATAGAAAAAGCCATGTAAAATATTTATTGCAAGCTGGTAATTAACAGAAACTGATATTTGTTTAAAGAAGCCAAAATCTTTTATACGGTACCGTATAAACATATTTACAAACAAAGCTGTACAGTTCCCTAATTATTTTCATCTGTACTTATTTAAATTTAGCCTGCATCAATCTGATATCTAAAGAATATCGGTAAACGGAAGACAAACCCAGTTCACATAAGTATAATGTGGACATTACTTCAGTGATATTGTGAACAGAAAGTTCGCTCCGTTTTATATCAGATAAGCTATAAACAAAATGAAACAAATGAAATGAAAGTAAAAACAAACCTAATTACACGGTTCAGGACTTTGTTCAAAGCATCAAATGCGAATAATGGATGTAAACTCAGTCGAGTCTTCCAGTATATCAATTGCAAATTAATGACTGAACTGGTAAGGATTTTGACACAAGCAAAAACAATAACAGTTTAATGGAGAACAAGATGCATTAGATGATTTGACCTATTCTACCATAAATTTTAAACTTTTTCGTTTTTTTCTTGGGTTTCATCTCCTATTACCGGGAGATTGTTGCATTACACACATGTAGAGAAATAAATACCGTATATGTCTGCTTATAAGTAGCACCCTTTTCTTAAAAAATGTCCCAGAAAATAATCTTGTATCTCACAAGGTCAAGGGTCAGCTTTGGTTAGTGAAGTTTTATTGCTGCAGTGGCTCTTTAATTAAACAGCAAACATCTCCACAGATGAAAACTATGTAAGGATCCTTCTAAACTAACAACAGTAATTTTTTCTCGGGTAACAATGTATAATAATCGGATTTACCAGTACTTTATATAAAATAACACCTGTTAAGAAGAAAATGAAGACGACTTTTAACCACACGTTTACCTAAACAAACTAGAAGACGATGATTTTGTTGGATTTGAACACGAATAAAAATGTTATAATTCTATTATGAATAAATAAATTCATTTTCACTCTTCTTTTGTTTAAAAATCTTCTTAATATTTCAACTAAATATACGATATAAATGATAAAGTAAGTTTTCACATTTCATAATGTTTCAGAATATTACTATAGCTAAAATTACGGTGTATGAAAAGCATGATAAATAAACTTTATTCTCGTTTCCCCTCCGATAATGTCACTGTCTACACCATATTTCTTTAAGTCTCAAAGCAGGATTTTAGGGTCTCTAATAAGAACCAGTTTCGGCTGCTCGCTGCTAATATTATGTTTTTTAAATGTAAAATATTTGGATTTAATAAGGATCTGAATATATATGAAACATTAAAAATGACTTGATAATAGGGAGGGCTACGAACGTCTGGTGAAAACCCTTCACCTGACATTCGTAGTTTAAATCCATTTATTTATATATTCTTTTTTAAATGCTTGATCAAATCTTAGTTCTGGTTATTTTCGACCGAATGTTGCATTTTGGTAATTTAGGGAGATCACGTCAAATTCTACTAATAAAAGTATTTCTTATAATGGACTGATGTGGTAGCTTTAAATAAAATGCTTGCTCTTAAGAAGTTTCAGTGAATATTAAGCTTACAGTTCCGTGAATTTGAAAAGGAGATTTTCAGGTTATGTGAGAACCAATGAATTAAAGGGTTCAATGAATTAAGGGCAAGAGGGTGCTTTCCATTACAATCTATTATCATTAAACTCGCATCAGAATCATACCTTATTTGTATATTCAAAGCAACTTACATTATTCGGTTTTTCTACTTTTTCTGGTTTGCTTTTAAAATAGCGAAGACGATTGCGATAAAAGCAGAGGGTCTTTCACCGAATTATAAAATTGCAGATAAGATTAGCAATGGTCTTATTCTTTAAATACTGAATTTTGTTCGTTTTGTGTCAAAAAAATCTCGCTACAGCGTGCCAATTTGCAGGGTTACGTTAAAACATAAAAACACCCATATGTTTTCTAGTTATAATATTTAAATGCATTCGGTAGTGATACTCCAGTAGTGGAACTCTGAGGAGTGTAGAGTCACACCTTTACCGCTTTTACTTCTAAGTCCACTGACTGGTTGTGTTAGTAACTCTTAGGATTCAATGGGTTGAATGGGTCTATTTGTGAAAGTGTTTTAACTTATTTTGAACTACAAGAATAAATTGGCTCGTAAAATATTAACATAGCTGCTAACTATAGAGTGTTTACCAGTTAAAAATATTTTCAAAAACACGTTTTCGGAGAACATACAATTCAAGACCATAATTGTTAAACTGATTTCAGCAGAAAATAATCCAACAAGGGTTCCTTTACCATAAAACTAAACGAACAGAGCCTTACACACACACACACACACACACACACACACACCACACACACACACACACACACACACACACGAACATATATATATATATATATATATATATATATATATATAAGGTTTTCCACTCAAAGTTGAGAAGTTCAGAACTTTCCAAAATTCTTTTTATTTTATTTTCATTTATTAAAAGTAATCCAATGCAAATGAAAATAATCAAGTTACGGCGTGATCAAACAAAATGAAATAACATAACTTTGCTATTCCAGTCAATAATTTCAACCAAAGGAAATTACTGTTCCCATTTTAATGTCCAGAATCCTCTCAGTAGCAACGTAATAAAGTGCTTAGTCCCTCGATATGAGTCTCTTGGTTCAGTGGCGGACATTTAATGAAGTGTTTTCATAGAGAAGTAGTGAAAACTGTGCTGCAGTGCGTTATTGAAGATCCGTCTCTGTTCATTCTCCTTTTATCAGCTCAGTTAGGAATTTCAAGTATAGTTTGGCCAAACATTAAAATTGATGCTGAGGATTTTAATGGTTGACCAAATATACCCCCTATAAACTCCACCTGGTGCAGCAACTGTAGCTACCTGATTATCAACTACGTTTAAAATGTGCAGTTCTATTTGACCCGAAGGAGAATGAAGATGGACATTTTTTAGGCCAGCTCCTAATGAATGAAGGAACCCATTAATGGATTTTTGATTAAAAGGAATTGACTATTTTGAGGAACAAAAAATTCCAAAAAAATCATCATCACTCAGTACCACCCAAAGTGTTCTTTATGGTCTGGATGTAATGGTCAGCAAAGTGAGTGTTCATTCTTTTAGAAAGAAGGACAAGCTATGATCATCATTCTAAATGTTGTCAAAGTCTCATTTATAAGACTCACAGGGGTGTTATTAAAACCATCCAATTTCCCAACTTAAGAAGTCTAATAGAAATCTAGATATGTATAAAAAAGCAAGCCTTTTGTCAAAGTTTATCTGGGACAAACAGCGTTTAATGTTAAACAAAATAGAACTCTATTAAATAAGCCGAGTTAGGAATAAAACTGCAATGGAAAAAAATGAAGAACTTTTGCTGCCATGATTTATCGGTTAAATTACGAGTGGAAAGAAAAAAAGGTAAACTTTAGGTGTTTGATTCTAGATCCTAGACGTACGTAAAGAAAGAAAGAAAGAAAGAAAGAAAAAGTGAAGAGTAAAGACGCCAATGTAACAATCTAAATATAACAACCGAGTTTGCGTGCAGGAGCGAAAACCTCTAATTGCATTCGATGCATCCTGTACATTTCTTTGCGTTTTAGGCCATGTGACAATACGGTCCGTTCGACATAATAGCTGTCAACGCATTCGGAAAACTTACTGTTGTGAGTGCCGCGAGGCTACCATTGTTCCTAACCTTTACAACCGCATGATGCTAGGTTAGAGTGTCTCTGGCATTCCTACCCCGACTTTGCTCCGTGGAATCATTTGCTTGAAAGTGCTTCTGTTCAAAAGATGAGACTAAAACTATGCTTGTAGCGAATTTAGGATGCTCAACTTGGTAATAGGATTCAAGTTGAGGAGTGATTTACCAAGGGTTTGATGTTTTGTTTAAATGAGAAAAGACTTGTTAATTGGTTGTTATTTTTACGAGAATCTAAGGTGCACCGTAAACTGGAGGCATAATGTACTGAAACTAAAACTAATTAAAGAATATATCTATCAATATATAATATAAATATATATATCCTTGCGTACGCGTGTAAGGTGAGCTCGGATATAGAATCAACGGCGCTTTGTGATTGTCGTTTTCTGGCTTATACAAATATCGGGCCAAGTTTAGATGGGAAACTTACAATCTCTGAGCCCCGTTGACTCTTGGTTTACGCTATCCTAACCTAGATACATATACTCTATCACTGATAATGAACACTCTTTATCTATAAACATTGCAAATCATTTATATATACATATATATTGATCATGTTATGGTATTCGTCTGATTGTGTGAGATTACATGGGAAAGTAACAGTTGCAAAAATAATGAGCGACACAATATCCTGAGGGACTTCAGCTACCAGGTTTGAATTAGGATTTTTTTACTTCTTCTTTTGTATTGGTATCCCCTCAAAGCTCAGTATGGCCTACTCTATAGTATTGCCCATAATTTAGTACACCCTCGATAACAAGAGTTTATTATACCTTGTTGAACGCAATACAAACAAAATGAATATTATTAGATATTTGTTACCCAAATCTACGGCATGGAAACGAACAAAAATGATAAATCCATAGCAGTCTGAAAATAAGTAGATTAAAAAAATAAACTCTCATAAGTATTTTGAAACAGTTGCCAAATAATAATTTTTTTCATCCTTCCTTACTTGAGGTCTTTAATAGGCCACGCAACGTGAGCAGATTTTCTGCTCGTTTAAATAGTTATGAGCCACGCTCTCACAAAGGCTCAAGAAAATTCTTTCGTAGACAAAACTGTAGTAGATTTTCGGAGCAGAATAGCGAAGTAGAAGATAATCCATTATAATCAACATGTCGTTGTCTTTATCTGCTGAACCAATTCCGGTAAATGAAAGCATCCTAAAATTGTAGAAATGGCAAACTCTTTTCTGCCTTCAACTGGGGAGCTTCTGTGAGGAAGATCAAAGTATTATCTGACGTTTGTCATTCCCACCGGTTAACTGCAGGCATTTCTGGAGAATATAATCTTGCCTGAATAAAGGCCTTGTATCAGTTACCATTTTTTCTGAAGATCAAGTACTGTCTTTTTTCCACACAGACATACACATCTTCTCACTCACTCACTCTCTCTCTCTCTCTCTCTCTCTCTCTTTCTTTCTTTCTTTCTTTCTTTCTTTATATATATATATAATGCTACTCAGAAGCATTTGAACAACAAACATTTTGATTTTAATCGCGTCGTTTCGAAAGTTAAAAACCAAGGAATCATGAAAGAAATGTTAATGAAATCAAAATCATAAGACAAACATTTAGTTACATGCAAGTGTAACCAGTTTAGGAGAAGGAAAACTGACTAAAAATTGACTTTGTTTTTATCCAAGGGTAAAAAATCAAAATGCCATTACATCGGTATCTTTTAAAGTGAAATTCTTCTCAGGAACACTAACATTCCCCATTGTTGCTTTATTTACGACGATCATTAAATAAGTTTCCAGAGTTTTTTTCGTATGGGCACTTTTATTGATAGTACACACATGAAATTCTATTCCCCTTCGAAGTAATCACCTCCGGTTGAAATGAACTTGTTGTACCGTTCCAACAACTCCTGGAAGGCCCCATGGAAGTCCTCTTGTGTGAGCGTGGTCTTCGTCGTTGGTAGAGAGAGAGAATTGATGATCGTCGTTGTTGGTAGAGACAGCTGGATGATCGATGTCCCAGTTCTGTAGTAGAAGGAGCACACAATAAGTTTCCAGACTTTTTCGTATGGGCACTTTTATTGATAGTACACACATGAAACTCTAGTCCCCTTCGAAGTAATCTCCTCCGGCTGCAATGCTCTTGTTATACCGTTTCAACAACTTCTGGAAGGCCCCATGGAAGTCCTCTTGTGTTAGCGTGTCAATGACCTTCGTCACAGCCTCTTTCATCTCCTCAATTATCTCATAACGACAGCCTCTGAGCTTAGGGAATAACCAAAAGTCACAGGGAGCAATGTTTGGACTATAAGGAGGCTGAGGAACTGTCTTGATGCCAATCTTGGTCAAATAGTCTGTGACAAGGATGGATTTGTGGACTGGTGCATTGTTCTGGTGGAAATACCACTGACCCGATTTGAAGAATGCTGACCTCTTCCGACAGAATCTCTTCCTGAACTCCCTTAAAACCTCAACCTAACCTTTTGGCCAATCAACTCTGGTGTATTGACTTCTTTACTCCTCCCACACCTCTCATCTTCCTGCACAGACTCCCTACCTTCCTTGAATCTCTTATGCCACTCAAAAACTGATGCTCGATTCATGCAAGATTGTCCAAAAGCAGTCTGAAGCATTCCATACGTTTCTGTGGCGGCATTTTTTCCAAGTTTAAAACAGAATTTTATTGCATATCATTCTTCTAAAGTGTCCTCACGTCCAGATTGCATTTTTAAAATTCACCAGCTGTGACAATCAGGCTTTAGTAGGGTGCTGCTGTAGCTGTTCATTTAAACCAGAAATCATAAAAATTGGTCTGTCATCTCATAATATGTAGAGCAATAACATTCTGAATTTTCAACTGTGTACGGCAATTTTTAATGCCTGTACAAAAATGTCTGGTAACTTATTGAATTTATTACGTAAGTCGCTTTTTCTTTAGCCTCTGAGCGCAATTTTTCATGTGAGCATCAATCAATCCCGTTGTCTTCTTTTGGAAAAGCAGTATGTATTGAATCAACCCTTGCACCAGGATCAGGATGTGATACAGAGTTACTTTCAAATCAGAGTACAGCTGGTTTAAATTCAGAGTTTTCCTTCTAGACTCTTTCCATTACCAAGGCTAAAGAACCCTGTCAGCCATACTATTTGTGCATAGCGGCTGAAGGAGAAATTAAATGTATTCGAAAATCTTGTTCTGAATTGGCTCCGTAGGTTGAAAAAATGAAATCTCATTATATTTTTTTAAAATATAGCCTTTGCCTAGACTTGTTTTTCGTGCCTAGGCTATAAATCCCAGGTATACTTAAACATTTAACAAAACGATTAACATTAAATACTTTTTACAGTGTTCTAACAACTTACTACTGTTCTATTTCAATCTAAGGAAAATTAAAGAATCTAAAGTGTAAAAGGAATAAAAGTCGAAGGGAAAAAATTGGGATGTAAACAAAGTTAATTTGGTTTATAAATATCAGGTTAATAACATGACCATCTCCAGAGGTGAACACTGAGATAATTGTCAAGATCAATTCAAATGTTCTCTTCATGAATATAACTAGAATAGTACCAAAAATAAGTTCCATTCAAAGAGTATTACCATATTTGGTCGATAAAAATGAGCCTTTTGGAAATTAATCCAAGAAGCACCATCCTTCGATTTACGGGACATTTAAAAAAATTCAATTTTATTGCATCCAACTGATTTACTATAAACTGGAAATATCTTGGCATAAAATTAATATTTTAACGAATCTGAGATGGAGTATACATGGTTTTCAAAGATCTCTACGCTAATTGTCGAAGGTAAATCCAATATTTTCCTCTAGAATAATTTGCTGTCTCAGTAAGTTTTTGAGAACATGTATTTATCCAACCACTCAGGCAGAATGCCACCTCAGGTCAGTCCTTTAATAGGTGTACAGTTGGTCTGAATTAAGGTTTTTCTTTCTCTTAGACTGCCTGACAACGCACCCATAGCTTGGAGGTTGAACAGATGGATTCAGGCTATTCTTAAGCAGAATAGCGTAAATTGGACCGCAAAATGCCTCGTTCAGGAACTAATCTAGGTCACCGATTCTATTTCACCGTTACGATAAGCGCACCTTCTTTCTGGACGGAAGTATACGGTTGCCTGATTCACGCGGAGTATCATGGACTCTTCTTAACATGACATTAAGAATGAGTTTATTTCGGAGGTCCCTTGAACACAATTCACCTTTGATGCCTCTCCAAGAAGGCGATTACGGCCTGAAGCAGTCAATTTATGTGACCTTTCTCTACATTTCGTTGTGGCGCACGTTTCTAATGATTTCAAAAAATTGCTTAAGGCACTTAGATCTGTTCAGTTTTTATGCAGTAGTACTAATATTATCGCTAACTGATAATAAACTCACCTGTCACCGGGGTTTAGAATACGCAAACTGCATCCCCTGTAGAAAGGTAACACCCACCCCGCAAAAAATTGTTCTATACATGACGCGAAACAGCATTTGATGGCGTAGCCCCAGTTATAGTGCTAGGAAGAGTAAGGGGTACCCCTTAATTGCCACTACTCCCAGATTCACTCTTGCTCGTAGGAGTGGTGACTTTTAGAATCCCGTCTATGGCTCAAATAGATCTTTTTTTTTAAATTATTCGGATTAGATAGGAATATTTAAGGCCGTTATGTGGTGGTAAATTATTTGTATTTACTTATGTGAAGCTATAGTCGTCCATAAATAATTATTATCATTATTAGTTGCTTGAAACGATAAAACTGATTACAAACAAATCATTATTATAAAATAGAGATAGTTTATTGGAACTATATAATTGTGCATAAAACATAAGTATTTGATAGGAATACTTAACATCCTATAACTGTGAGGAAAATTGGCTAATAACTGACTTTAAAATTTGTTAGATTTTAAAAAAATGGCGAAGGTTCTTTTAAAAGATTTAATTCGTGTGTTACTTTTTTGCAAACGGAAGTCTTACATTTAGGACTTTAAAAACGGAAAACTTAAAGTAGGTTTTGCTCTTAAGGCATTTTAAAATCTTCTTGTTTTGATTTTTTTAAAGTATTATTACTAGAAATAAAAAAAAGAAAACATATTCTACTGATTTTGATTTTTATGAAACTGACAATTTCTTTTTCTTTAATTCTTTCATCTTATAATAAGAGACTGAGATTTTGTAATTTTAATATTACAATGTTGATAAAATGAATATAACTAAAATGTGAAAAAATAGTGCAGCTATTTTTTATAAACATTTATCTTTCTTCAGTTCTCAGTTTTCATTTATCGGTATTTTCATATGGGCATCTATCTACATTATAAATCTTTCAAGTGGTAATAACCCACTGTAACCATCAGACTAATAAAAGGAATTTATCATCTACTGCGAAAAATTGTCTGTATAAATTCCTTACTTCATTTTGCCAAGTTTTTGGTTTTTATTAACTCGCAAGAAATAATTTGCTTTGTTAAAATTGAATTCATTAAATATCTCATTTCATCATTAACAAGTATTGCCGATAGCATAGATTCCCTTGGCTTTCTCTTTCCCTCCGTTCCTCTCAGTCATCTCCTTTTATGGGTCCTCAAGACTACATCTAATTTTCGCACAGAACTGAAGTATATAAGCCTTCCCTGGTCGGCCAGCACTGGTGTGTCCATGTTTAGGAGATCATAGGGGAACGTCACTTTATGAGTTCGCTCCTACTTCTCATGCAGTGAGAATCATGTTTTGTGAGTCTTACTTGACTAGTTTGTCAGATTGGGGGCAAGTGGACAAACAGCTGTTGTTTTGTAGGGTACCGCTTCCAGGTCTAGTTTAAAACAGCACGATGCATTCTTGTGTAGTTCCTATATATCTTTTTCTCCATGTCTTTCGGGAGATTTCAAATGGTGCAACAGTACAGTAGTATTGATACGGCTACCGCTTAGAAGAATCTCTTTCATCGGAAAGATCGAACTTCCTTATGATTGATAACCAGCGAATAACATTTCATGTCTCTCCGATGTGAATGATATTACTTTTAATTGATGAGATATTGCTACCGATTTCTTATAATTTCATAGACTTGGAATCTATTTTATCTAAGTTCACATAGAAATCAATGCTTCCTGCTGTCTGCTTCAGGCTATGCAGCAGAGATTTGGTTTGGGCTGGTGTATTTGCAAGAAGTACTTGATCATCCTCAGTCTGTATCTGTTATGGTTTCAGTTTTATATCATATGCTTCTTGCTTTTTTGGTAGGGTACCATTTTTTGGTGTGGTCCAATTTTCTTTCATTTTACCTAAAGACGTTCGTAGTACGTAATCTTGGCAGATTATAAGTATTATACTAATATTTGTATAAATATATCTCTTTGAAAGACTACAGCTACATCATCAAATAAGTCAGTGTCACAAGTCGAAGTTAATTGCAAATCGATTTCTCCAAATATTGTTCTGCCTTTCTTTCTAAAAAATTTCGCAGTTTCCGGCGGAATACGATTTAGAAGGAGGGCAATTTAAATCTTAGCAGCTATATCTACAAGAGTTATGCCTCCATTGTTTTTAGAGATTCTGAGGTCACCTTTCTTAAGGAAGAACAGGATGCAGGTTTTCATCCATTGCTCTTTTGGGTTTATACATATTGTTGCATAATCGAAGAAGTAGGTTGTCAAATGTCATTGTCTACCATACTTTAAGATGTATTTCGTCGAGGTCTGAAAGTTTTCTTCTTTCATTTTATTTTTCTCAGAATATCAAGTTCTTACCCCGCAAATTGTTCAAGATTGATGTTTAGTCAACAATTGATAAGTTCTTTGGTGGGTTTATCCGTGATTCCAGGAGGGTTTCCAAGCAAATTCTTGTAATGTTCTTTCCAATTCTGAAGTCGTTCATCATGGCTGTTAGCTCTTAATTGTATTGCTTTTCTTTCCTCTAACTTCATTTACTGTTTGCAATGCGAACCATGTTATATCTTATTCATAATTCATGATTTAATTTATTTTGCCTTAGATATATTCTAGCTGTTCTTTTTAGTATGTTTTAGTTACCTCTGGGTTTTCCTGAGTTTCCATGCATTGATGTTTGTTGGGTTTCTTTCATTAAGTAAGGATGCTTTTTGGGGGTTATTTCATTTTTCCTTAACAGCTATTGACTCCCAAGGAACTCTATATTTGTTTTTTTTTAGTTTGGTTTGTATATCATTTAGGAAACATAGTCACGAAATATAAGACTCAAAACGCCATAAATACCATTACTGTTCTAATCTCCATACTTCTGAAGGTAAATCATTTTGAGTTAGCCGATGAATAGCTGAAATAACGTAAACTCATATGATATTCCCAAGTAAGATATTCTGTTTCAAGTATTTAGTTTAATGTCCAGTTTTGGCATGTATTTACCTTACCCCTTCAATACCGGTGGGATCTGTCACAATACCAGTGACTTGTTTTTGCATGACTGTACATATAACACATTCCTTCATATGTAAATTGCATAAAATCACTGTCTAATATTACTTGAGTAAAAACAAACGGAAAAGGGACCTATAAACAAACCATTTTCGGTTATGATTGATGGAAGTAGATTTTTCCAATTTTTCTACGGAAATTTTGGATTGTTTCTTTTCAGCAAAAATGTGACAACTCAAGAACGATATTTGCACATTTTTAAAGTATATCTTAAACATAAGTTGCCGAAGTTTTTCTCGAAAATAATGAAGCTCTATTTTTGTTCATACTTACAAAATATTGATTGAGACCCTCATTCAAAACTAAGTCTGCAAGCGGAAAAGGCTTTAGGAAACAGTTGTGTATTACTTTGAAATAGGAAAATGTTAAAATAAATTCTTTCACTTCTTTTAATGACCTTTTATTGTCATTATGCTAATTTATAAAAACCTACTCTCAACAATCTTGGGGTAGATATTCAGCTTTTGTTTTGTAGGGTTTCTTTGTTTAATGTCATATCAACCTCCAAAGCTGTCCTTTCAGAATAACAATAGTGGTATTGATTAAACCATATCTGTAAAAATAAGGGCATTCATACTTTGCCCAAGTGTATTAGTCTGAAAGTGAACGTAATAGCGCGGCTGGAGTTCGAACTCGTTTACTGTGATGACTCAGTTCAACATGTTAACCACAATGTCACCGGCAGACATTTAGCTACACGCTTTTGTACCATAAAAAATTAAATTAGTAATAAAATTTACTGAAATAGCTCAATTAATAAAGTGAGAGAGGAACCAATCAAATTTTCGCTTTCAATCGATATGAAGTACCTGTGTTTAATCTCGGTTTTCAGTAGCGAATTCGGATATACTTTTTATGGGCAGAATTATTTAGTGGTGGATTCAGCCATATGCTTTTTCACCATCAGGAGATGAGCAAACAGAGCTGTACATCAGAAAATTGATTGATGATATGATCTCAGAAGTTATGATAAGGCTAAATCAATCCTCTTAGTGAAGGAAAATGATAGTCAATTCCGATTTTAATCAGCAGTTTCTTAAGAAGCGTCACTTGTGATGTAGCCAGGAAACGATACTTTGTCATCAAACGATAATTTGAACAGAACAGATAATTTTTGATTTAGATTTAGCCGTGCTTTTCGCCCTTGATATTAAGTTAGTTTGAGTTAAAAAAGTAGTCAAGTTAAGCGTTAAGTGTATGTGGAGAGGCTTTAAGCAGTCAGTTCATGGACTGAGTGGTGCAGACCGTCATTACATTGACTAAAGTAATCGCAATAGGGTAAGAAGAAGCAAAGCTATTTGAAGAAATTCAAGTGTTACAAATCTCCCACGAAAGTATAAAGGTTAATGTCCGACTCCAGCTTTAACCCAGCGGGAATAAGAGTATTTTCGTTTAAGAAAGGCATATTTTTCTTGCTGTCGTGATGATCCGGTCATTTTCTTCTACTTCCTTCTTGATGAAAATATCCTTTTCCATCGCAGTTTCGAATAACACGGACAAGTTATCATTTTTTTCTTTTCTTTTTTTAAAAAGAAAACCAAACACAACTTCAGAGCAGCACAGTAGTTATCGATATGACACGAAATCATCTGATGGTGAGGCTTCAATCCTGAAGCTTCAAAGAATTTTGGGTAATCATTGCCATTGCTCACAAGTCCACTCTGGCCTGGAACAGTAGTACATGTTAGGATCCAATCTTTTGATCAAATAGAACTGTTTAACCATTTATCTCTATGCAAACAAACGACCGACAAAGTGTTAACATTATATAGCAGTACTTGAAACCATTTAACTGTGTGCAAACAATTGAATAATTTTGAATATGATTATCAGTGTTGGATAGTAATACTTAAAACCATCTACTTATGTGCAAAGAAGTGAGCTCTGGCTCTTTTAAAAACTATTTTTAAAAACTACAAACTATTTGTTCACATATATATATTTCATTTTTTTAATTTGCTCGAAGCATTGCACAAACAATATTTTTTACTGTATTGTATTAAGTTAGAGGGCTATTGCGATGCGAAATAATAATTATTTGAGTCTAATTAATTTCAAAGTAAAAACTTTATCGTCAGAGACTGTTTTATAGAATAAACACGGTGCTGGACATTCAATTTTTTAGACGTTGTAAACATAGTGTCATGTGGGGTGTTAGAATGCCATGTTGGGTGTCATAACCATGGTGCCACGTGGGCTTTTTAAATGACATGTGGAATAGACGTGACTTCAGCAGTCCTATTCATTTTCATTTTATTTTATTTTTTATTTTTTATAACTTAAATATGTATTTAAAATGTGCATGTTAATTAATGATATATTCAGCATTTAATTCTAACTTACTGTTAATCTGAGGGTGTAACTTAGCTATAAATAAAGTCTTCTTAATTCTGAGATTACCAACATTACATACTATTGCTTCTGTTTTAATGGAAAATTATTATCATTATCATATGGTTGTATATCTAAACCTTCCTTGAAAATAGCCCTGCGAATTTCTTTGGTGATAATTTCACCAAAGAAATACGCAGGGCTATTTTCAAGGAAGATATAAAACTGACCCACTCCGGACCCTCACTACGCCCATACCTAACGAAGAAAAATAGAAACACTGTCACAGCATGCACTCAAGCCAACTTCCCAATAAGAGATCCAAATATATATAAAAAAACAAACCCTACACTATTTCTCGTTTAATTTGTTGAAAATGCGATGATTTTTATATAGGAAGTACAATCAGACCCCCTCCACATCAGAATTAAAGAATACTTCAACACGCATGCATTCTCATTCCATAAACATTTAATTAAATGCAAAAAGAATGATACTAATTTTTCCATTAAAATAAGCAATAAAATGAAAATGATTAGGACAACTGAAGTCACGTCTATTCCGCATGGTGTTTAAACACCCCACGGTTTTAACACCCCGTATGAAACTATGTTTATAACGTCCAAAAAAAAAAATGAATATCTAACACCTTGTTCATTCTAAAAAAGTTTCTGACGATGAAGTTTTTACTTTGAAATTAATTAGATTCAATGCATTGCAATAGCCTGCTAACTTAATACAATGCAATAAAATAACATATATACTATATATATGTATAAACGTGCTTTGGTATTAAATAACCAAAAAGGGTTGAAATGTCACAATACTTAACAAACTTAGCAGCCCACCAACAAACTCAGCGAGTCGGTTTGAAGCTGTTTAGGAGAGTATTGAAATTAGATTTATGCTGCCATATCACCTTTCCAACTATAGCTAAGAATATATATATATATATATCCACGGACAGACTGTTCTGTTGTATAACTCTTCAGTGTGGCTAGACACGTAGGATTCTTGAAGCTGAGATCGAAACCGGCCCAACTTTACGTTAGACTTAGTATCATACCGCTCAGCCAACAAGCGTACCACGTCAGCTCAGGAATTATAAGGTATTAAGTAGTAGCGTTCGTTTGTTTACATTTTATACCTTACCGGATACCAGAGTGCTCAATTCGTTCGAAGAGCTTTGCATTATGCGAGCTGTAGCCGTAAATTCCTTCACCAGACTGCTCAACCCCCATAGGGGAGCGTCTTTTTAAGAAACTTGTGGGTAATTTGCCTCCTAAAATCAGTCTACAATAATCAGTCGTCAACAACATAACACGTACTTGTTGGTTTTTCTTTGACATTCAAACGGTGTTTTATGGGTCGTTTTTATCCGGGTAAGACCGCGGATAACGTGACACTATTCATTGTAATTAGATCACGTCCAATACAGAGTGGATGCTTATATTAATACAGCGTGTATATTTTAAGTTTCATAAATACAAAGGTTACTACGTTATAGATAAACGGCAGAAGTTGCAGAAAAACATTTCCATTTCAAGAGATGCAATGTCGTTTTGACGTTGTCTACTCAGCTCACATCGAAGGCTTCATCTCGTGATGCAAAGCAAAAATATTGTCAGAAATTTCCTGAGGGAATCGGCATTAGTCTTTTGCTTCCTTCCAAATAAATCTGTGTTTGCGTTAGATGGCGTCATCGCCACTGCATTATGGCTGTCAAAATGATTAGGAAATACCCTTTTAACTTTATCCCGCTGCTTTTGGCTCGTTTCTTTCTCCTGGCAAGGTTACTGTTATATATATATATATATATATATATATATATATATATATATATATATATATATATATATATATATACTACCTCTGGCAAAAATTATGGAATTAGCATGCTTAGGGGAGGATTATTTAAGTGTTATTTAGTTGTTATTAAACTAATAACAGATAAATGCTAAAGATTTTTATTTATTACCAGAACATTTTGGCTTAAATAAACTACGTTAAATTATCTAAATTAATGGTTATATATATATATATATATATATATATATATATATATATATGTATATATATATATATATATATATATATAAATTAATGGTATCATGTATATATAATGGTATTATATATATATAATGGTATCATATATATATATATATATATATATATATATATAATGGTATTACACTCACACACACATATAAACAGCCTAAACAAAAAAGATTAAATCACCTGAATTAATGGATTAGCATATACACATATTGTATGTTTGTGTGTTTATATAAGTTAACGTCTTTCTCTCTCTCTCTCTCTCTCACACACACACACACCTACACACACACACACACACACACACACACACACACACACATATATATATATATATATATATATATATATATATATGTCAGAAGTTTATTTGTTTCACTGATAACGAAACGGAAATTTTATATATACAACTCCAGGCAAAAATAATGGAATCAAAACTCTAAGTGGATCATCAACTTGGATTTTTAATAAGCAATAAATAAGCTGATAATTGATAAGAGCCAAGAAATATTGTCTTAACTTTGTGGAATCCATTCCTGAAAGAATTAAGGCTATCATAAAAGCTGGAAGAAAAGCAGTAAAGTATTAATATCATATTTTTCGACAATGAATTCCATAATTGTTCTTCCTATTCTTCTCTGTATGGCTTGGAAAACAACTTTACCATTAATGTAAATTAGTGTATCCTTGTTTAAAGTTTATCTTATGAAGCCAGAAAGTTCTGTTATTAAGGAAAAATGGTTCCCGTCTTATCTTTTATTAGTTTAGCATTCTTTAAACATTAGAATTTAAAATTAGCTCCGCTTACTGACGGAAGAGTCCCCGTGGTGTAGTGATTAACGTATAGGACTGTGACATCATATTAAGCGAATTCGAACTCCAGTCGCACAATTACGTCCATTTTCAAAGTAATACTCAAAGGAAAGGTACGAACCACATCATTATTACTTCAATCATTTCTTAAACAGAACCTCTACTGTTCTTCTACAAGAGTGGCTTTGGCCTTGAATTACTCTTGAAGTTTGATATGCCATTAGACAAAGAAATCAAATCCCAAAATCAATCATCTTACTGAAGGATTGATCTTTTAAATATTTTTTCTTTTGTCAACTTTTTTTTCTTTTGCCTAAACAAATGCCCAAAATCGTTTATACCTAAATATATATATATATATATATATAAATCCCAACAATCAGTTTCCTGTTTTAACGATCATCAAACGATAATGAAAATATTTAAAAACTTCTATATCACTGTATCTATTACCTTTCTAACTAATAATCATCATAATTTCTTTAGATTGGTAAAGGCTTGGTTAGAATCAGCCACACTTTTTGATAAGCTGATAATAGAAGAATAATGCATCGGTGTGCTGCAAATTCTGATTTCAGAATTTTTTCAAGGCTAATCATCTTATCAAGACTAAAGAAACCAGCCTTCTTCATTGTTTTTCACAGAAGGGGGTAAAAAAGGGATGGATTCATACCTTTCCCAAGGCCTAAGCGTGAAGCAAAACACAAACAGCCTAATTCAGAATTCGACTTTGGCTCACTGAATCGATTTTCTTTTTTAAAAAATTACGCTTCTCTCATTTCTGTTTCACTAAAATATCCTTGGAAAAGGCATGAATCCACCTCTTGCATTCCACCAGATATAAGAAAAATAATTGGGCAGATTGAGCTCTCGAGTCGTGGTAGGGCAACCACTCTGAGAGAAAACAACTCTGAACTCAAACCGTTTACCCAGACGCTGTGTGGTAGAGTAAGGCCTATTACTCCCGTTGTCTTACAAACTTCGGGGAACATTAATTGAAGGGACTATCGACAAAAAATACTTGTAAACTCCCCTCTTCTAACGTTTTTTAAGTTAGTAAATCCGTAAATTGGAAAATAAAATGTAAATCGATACATACGTATGTGAATAGATAGAACAGAAGAATGAATCTATATATGTATGTATTTGAATTTGATAAAAAGTTATAGTACCAAATGTTATTGTATCAAAATCAAGCTCCCTCATTATTAATTACCATCAACTGCCATTTCATTTCTCAAATCAGTAAAGCTATCTGGCGATGTGCATTGATTATAGTAATTTATTGAGCGTAAAATAGGTTTAATACAAGGCCACAAATGTGAGGATTCAATGAAGAATGAAGCCATTACTCATTAGTAATCTATGAGTTTTGCTCACCATTACCCGGTAACGTGGCCTTTCATTAACTATATAACTATGTAATTGTTCAAATATATATTGAGACTTCGAATTGATATATATATATATATATATATATATATATATATATATATATATATATATAGTCAAATGCTGACCGATTCTGAGGATTGTTTTAAAAATCGGTAAACTGAAATTTTGGAGAGCTTATAACAACTGTAAAACTCTTTACTAGTTTATTTTAACTTTTTTTTATACAAAAACAGTATTCGACGTAATAGTGCATTTATTGCTGATACTAAGTAGTTTAGAAAGAAGAACGTAATTTCTATATATTTTTCAATTTCTATATATATATATATATATATATAGAGAGAGAGAGAGAGAGAGAGTTGTTTGGTATATATATAAACACAGAGTTTGATATTAATGTTAGAAAATATGTAGATTTAAGTTAATATAGAGTAAAAACAGAATCAACGGTGATTGGTGACTGTTAATATCTTGCCTCTGTGTAAATAATGCCAAGATGATCCCGAAGATAAGGAAATAAGAATCACCAAGGGTCAGTGATTCTGTGTCAAATCTATCAATATATATATATATATATATATATATATATGTGTGTGTGTGTGTGTGTATATATATATATATATATATATATATGTAAATATATATGCTAACTTTACTTTAGCTTGGCAAATATGTACTTAATTTTAATTATTCTAGGATGTTTGCTTCAGAATTGTCTCTGGCTTCTTTGAGCTGTGCAACGACTTGCAGATTCTTCGCATGAGAAATGTATATTTGCAATGTACTAGAAACCCCCATGCTTTAAGTCAGCCACTTTTCTACCCACATCCAGGTTCGGCCATCTTGTGTCATCTCGATGATAACCCCAAAACTTCACTCCGCTCCACTCCACCGCCACCAAGACAGTAGTAACTCTTCCAACCGGAATAAAAGTTTGTTGTTTGTAAGACTAAAATCCGATTTCTAATAATTCTTTCTCTTTCCGTTTCCATGTGTGCAATAACCAGATGATTGCAGATTCCCCCGGAATTGTAAGTCACACCCTAATACTCGACTGACACACTTTACAACGGCAGTAGTGGTGGTATTTGTGGTGATGGTGGTGGTGGTGGTGATGATGATGGTGGTGGCATTCATGCTAGTAAAAGCAAGTACATTTACAAATGCCGTCATGTAGTTTGGTGAACGTGCAGGTGGATTTTTGACGTAGACGTGGGCGTTGCGACTATTGAACATAGAGACGATTATATACAGAGGTTTGAAGAAGGAGATGTTGCGTCATGAGCTGAATGAGAACAGAGAGTGGGTGGTTGTTGAAATCATGGAACGCATGCTTCTTTTTGGACAAAAACCTTAAACCTCGAGGGTTTCAGTTTGGCCTTCTTCAAATCGAACGTGGCTGGTAAGTATAAGTGATAAAGATGACGCTGTATCTTTAGAAAGAATTGATCAATAATGACTTAGATAAGTCCAAAGCTGCATTTATTTGGCAAAGGTTTATTGTGTCTAGAGGGGTCAGGTTGGAGATATTTGACCGCCTTTGGGCCACGTTTCTTCAATAGAACCATTTACACTTAATGAGAAATAAATTACAAGCATTACATCGATACACTTCGGAAAGAAGATGGCAATACTATTGGCCATTATTGATGGATTAGCTATGCTATGGAAACATTAAATTCTACTGTGTTGTATCAAAATATTCATGTTTCTCTTGATGAAATAGAAAATTAGAACCAGGATCAAATCATAGACGAGACACTGAAAACAATTATTCGATTAAAATACAGTATTTCTGGTATTATGATATCTTAATCTGAACAGGTGTGAGGTGGCAAAATCGTTATTAGTATGAGTTGCACTTGGATTTAAAAAAAGTAGTGTAAATTTACTTCAGCCTACAATACCTGAACTGGTGTATCGTTGCAGTATCTGGAGGTAAGTTGGTGTAGACAAAGAGACAAAAAAAAAGATAAAGAGATGACAAAAAAGTGTTCATTAGGAAAGGATAAATCAGACACATTGTCACATTGTGACTGTAGAAAATAGATAAGTCAGAAATATTAAATGTTTGCAGACATATAAAAAAAATTAGGTTGCTTGGTAGATAACTACGAATTAATTTCATTAAAATCTTAATTTTTTATTTATTGTTTTAATGGTGATTTTATTCTTTCAAGCCGTCTTTTAATCAATAAAAGTAAGTTTTGGTCCAAACCTTCTTGAGTCAGAATCATCCTGATAATCCGGCTAGGTAGATTCTTTCTGACTCTGTATGCACGCACACACACACACACACACACACACACACACATATATATATATATATATATATATAGAGAGAGAGAGAGAGAACCATATATATATATATATATATATATATATATATATATATATATTATAGATATTTTAAAATTTCATTATTGGGATTGATAGATAGATAGATAGATAGATAGATAGATATTTGTATACAAATCACTGTGGCGTTCCGTTCAATAGTAAGAGAGTTCTAATTCTTGTCACATAACTGCGTTCATTTTCAGACTTATACCCTTGGGGAAAGATATAAACTCCCTTTTTCCTTCTCAATGTATTAAATAGTACCATTACTGTTCTTCTACAAGATGCAATTTGGCATTAAACAAAGAACCAACATATATATATATATATATATATATATATATATATATATATATATATATATATATCATGTCGTGCTGCTAACATGGATTTCCCTGTTTTTCTCGCTATTCGTCTCTATCATCCCTCACTTACGGCAAGTCTTCTAGACGACATTTTTTTGTCCATACGGACCTATTGTAGATAAGTTCTAGATGATTGTTCAACACTTGCAGGTCCGTTTGCAGGGGTCCATTGGAGAACGTCACTAATGAGTTCTTTCTTACATCTCCAATAAGTGTCCAGCATGTTTTGTCCGTGTTATTTGGATGTTTTTTAGAAATGGGAGGCTGGTGGTCGTTCAGCTGCTGTTTTGAGGGATGTTTCTTTTAGGATTTGTTCGATATGACTCGTAGCCTTCTCGTGAAATTCCCGTCCGCGTCCACGTGGTGCATCCTTATAGTAGAATTGACACGAAAGCTGCTTGAAAAAAATTTTGTTTTATTTTATCTGATAAGTCTGATTTTCATACGCTCAATAACCTATCGATATCAGTTGATACCTTAGATAAAGATATATATTCGTTTATGTGTGTGGGGGGGGAGAGAGAGAAACAGACAGACGGACAGACTGTTTGTGTGTAAAATGTAGGCGTTAAAGAGGTTAAGAAAGAGTATTGTACTGAAGGTAAATAATTATGTACAGAGTCATAGAATGTCATTTCGGTCGGGTAGACAATTATGTTATTTGGTATGTCAATCAAGAAAACTTCAGCACCGATTAATACCGAAAAAAGACTCTTTCTTTCGTTGTTTTGCATTATTTACTTATATGCAATTAATCAAATAAATCATCAATCATATAAAACTAATAGAACATTCCTCGTATGCGGAAGAAAACTGACAAATTAAGGAAGATAAAAAAATAAAACTGTTAGGAAATTATTTAGTGATACAGTATGTATATGAGAAGAATTATAAGAAATAATGGTTGTGTTTCAAGATTTATTTTGGTCAAGACTTAAAAAAATTAAAACTAAAGTAGTAGTCCTTGACAAGGTCCCACTGTAAGACAAATAGATTTGTTACAGATATCGAAATGAATCTCCAAGTACAGTAAACATTCCCCAACGCGAGCCGCCTTTTTAGAAATCAATGTAGACACAGGGTGTTTCATAATTGTTGATACAACCAAGCGGCCTCACAGATCTCCCCGCTGAACTTTTCAGATTCTTGCAGGGAAATAGTGAACATTTTAATATATTTAATTAAATATGCTGAAATCATGCCTTGGACTAAGGAAGAGATCTTTTGCGTGAAGATATAACACGAAGCCCCAGATTCCTTCCTCTAGGTTTCCTTCAAGAGCAACATCAACCTGAACAGCCCTCGCGACATGGATACATTACAAGTAGCCATCACGGAGAACACTTAAGTGATCACCTAGTAAGTATGTGCATGTGTTATTAACAACTTTGTGCGCTGAATTCAATAGTGCATTCAACTGAACGGTAGACATCTATAGCATACATTTTAGAGCTCCTCTTAAGATATTTGGTTCATGTTTGAAACGAAATTGTTGCAGATCCTAATGCGCTATCCATTTACTTTTCCTTAAATGTAATTTCCATTACTTTATCATTTGTGGTCCTTAATTTGTGTCCATGTAGTGCAGCCATATAGCAGTATCGATGTTACCGCTGCCTGGAAGAAACTGCGTTTCATTTTATCGCTTAGGTCTGATGCACTACATGGACGCTAACAAAACGGCTGGAGAAGAAGCTAGACGGCAATTACACAAGAATGCTGCGTGCAATCTTGAACAAGGCCTGGCGGCAACACCCCACAAGACACCAAATGTACGGCCACCTGCCTCCTATCACGAAAACTATTCAAGTTAGACGAGCCAGACATGCAGGACACTGCTGGAGAAGCAGGGGCGAACTCATAAGAGATGTACTCTTATGGACCCCCACACATGGCCGTGCAAAAGCAGGACGACCAGCACGAACATACATTCAGCAGCTATGTGAGGATACGGGATGTTGTCCTGAAGACCTGCGTGGGGCGATGAACGATAGGGAGGAGTGGCGAGAGAGGGTCAGGGATATCCGTGCTCCCAGCGCGACATGATGATGATGATGATGATGAATTTGTGTCCGATCGTTTTGTTTCAAAAATTGTGAAATACCCTGTATATAAATCTAACCAGGATTTGTGTATTTTTTTGTTCTAAATAAATGGTTGGTTGGTTGGTTTTACGGCATGCCAACTGTTGTTGAGTTAATTTTTGCCAATATTCCTGGTATTTCTTGTCGGGAAGTGAGTGGGAAGTGTGTGCAGGGGAACGTACCAGTTCCTGGAGATACGTATTACATTTTATCCAGAAGTAGGTTTATTTTCAAATAAGTGTTCACCCGTTTAAAATTATTTCGATTATACATTTTTGTATCATATAAAATTAGAGATCATAATTATTAAAGATATTTCCCCGTAAAACAACAACCAACCAACCAACCAACCAACCAACCAACCAACCAACCACGTGTTTAGAAAATGAATTACATAAATCCAGATTGTATATGTCTACATTAATATCTGATGGGGCAGCTCGCGATATGTAATTATCAGCACCCTTGTTTAGCAGATTCTTTATGTTGAAGGTCTTTAATGATAGTTTATTTCAACCGACCAGCTGGATTATGTGTGTGAGCCCAAGCAAAAAGGATGCCGGTTTTTGTGACAAATTATACAGAGACAGTGAAACCGAGTCATAGACAAATCAATATTAGATAAATCTAAATTGTATTCCTGCTTGTTGCTTCTCAAGAAAAATAAACCTGCCCATTTTTTTTAATTACGCTTTTCATGCAATATTACTTTGGGCTCTATTAAAAATATGATGGTGCCTTGCATTTGTTTTTTTTTCCGAATAGCTGTAACGTGAGGCGCCGTAAAATACTTACTAATGAGCAATGCGTGCGAAAAGCATATCCCCATAAATTTCAGGATCTTTATAAGTAACTTGAAAAGAATTCACAGGAGGTAAAGCTTTAAATTCGCCGAAAAGTAAAAGCTAATAAAAATAAAAGCCTTTTATCGTCCCCCCACAAAAAGTATCTGAAAAAAATAAAAAAATAAAAATAAAAGCGACAAGAAAAAATGAGACGAAAATATACATATAACAATGGTAATCACTATGATATATCCTTCAAAAGGCTTGTACCGAACAGTGCTTAAAGCTATGATACGCGAGTGAAAATACAAAATTTTCTACTTTTAGTGTAAAATCTGTTCTGCAAGTACCCGGTCACTTAATTCTGACGAGAAAGTAGACTAGGATTATGGCGCCTCACACACTTATCTCATCTTTTAAAATTGTCTGCAGAATCTATTTTCGGGTTCGCCATCAGCTTTCAGGGCACATTCTACATAATCCCGCACACTGTTTCTTCAAAAAATATCTTAGCTTTGTGAAAAGCCAGAAATCAGAACTTGTGAAAAACCAAGTCTGACAGACCTTTTCAATGCGATGTTTTTCTAAAATACCCGGTACGAGAGAAATTCTGGGTATTCCTTCTTTTAGAATAGTCACTTTACCTAGGCTAAAGAGTCCAGTTTGTCTTATTATTAACTATTAGATTGATTCATAATTGGAAATAAAATTCAAACACCTTCGTCTGTGTATCGAAGTCCATATCCCTTATGCCGCATATACCTACTGCATTTATAGTGTAGCAGCTGTCATGATAGCAATGTAAGAAACATCTCATCGTATTTGGATTCTCCCACTGTTTCGGCTATGAAAATGTTGCTTTTTTAATACAATGTCTGATTAAATCTATTATTCTGTCCAGTCGGCCGAGGCCGTAGAATAGCCCCTTTATTGCTAATACTTCCAAGTCTATTCTGACCTGGAGTGGTAGTACCTGTTAGGATCCCATATTTGGGTCAAATATAACTGTTTAATCATTTACTCTAGTGGAAAACATTTAACATGTGCAAATAAGTTATTAATATTCTATTGAATCATAAGTTTTAGATAGCAATACTTGAAACAATTCAACTTCGTGCAAATAATCAATAGCAACACTTAAAGTCATTTAACGGTGTGCAAACAAATGAACTCTCTCTCTCTCTCTCTCTCGCTCGCTCGCGCGCACGCGTGCATTCACTTTCTCTCTCGTTTAAAAATAATGCCAACAAACTATACAATTTAAAAACCATAATATGCATAAATAGGATTCGGCATTGAATAACCATCAAAGTTTGATATCCCATTAAACCAAATAATCAGACCTAACCTGAACTTAGAATAAACTAACTATGCCCTCAAAACTATCATGGAATGAATCAGTGGTAAAAGAGGTTAAATGGGATTTTGGCTTAAAAACAATTCTGTCTGGTAACCGTGGCTTTTTAACACCAACGTTGTATTAATTTTACAATCGAATATAAGACCAAGTGTTACGCCTGCAGATTTGAAGCGAACGTCGGCAATATCATTTGAAAATTAGAAGATATATCGACCAAAGACTGAATGATATAAAACAGTGGTTCTCAACCAGGATCCATATGATCCCTGATGTCCATATAGGATTTTGGGAAGTTCACTCAAACAAAATAGGGATCCACAAAAGTATTTTAGGGATAAATGAAAAATCTTGCATTCGACGAATTTATTGAATGAAATATGCTTTTCCTTCATCTTTCTTTGTTGAATTTGGTGTCAGCGGAGTCTTTTATTTATAAACAAAAGGTTGTAAGCGACTTGTCATTGAACGAAGACGGGGTTTTCGATTATCACTGACAACGTTGGAGCAGAATTTTGTAAAATTAGCAAAAAAAAAAAAAAAAAACATAAACCACAAACATTGCCTGGAATGAAGTAAAATATTTAGTTTCCATAGAATTTAGTTGCTGAATTTATCTGTAATAAATTAGTTATACCTCTACAACTTCAAAAATATTTTAACAATTTTTAATATAATTAGCAATCAATTATAAAAAGCCGTGTATAGACCCCAACGGCATGTTGCGGGAGGAGGCTAATTAACTCGTATTTTATAGGGATTACGCAATTACTTCTTCCATTTTTACAAATTAGTCTGTTTTGAGGTAGATAAAAAGTTTAATCAATGCCATAAGCTCATCGATCTAATTTTAGAGAGATCTATGAGAAGGTAGCGGGTATTATTTCCAAAAATTATTCAGCTTTCTTCCATCTCAACTTGTTGAATCTAGTTTCAGCTGAGGATCAGCAAAATTGCATCAGCAAGCTTGTGGTATTCACACAGATCGGTTTTGCACAGTTAGTAATCGCAAAAGATAATTCCTTGAAAAAGTACACGCAACACTCTTTTCTGGAACATGTGATTGCTCTCAAGAGAGTTGGGCACCAAGAATAATTTACGACAGTTACCGACAATCCTCGAGACTTGCCGAGAAGGTGATAGACAACAATAATATATATAAGAGCCCTATTCTATCACTTGGATTCTCTGGTATGCACTAAAGCGAGCCTGGTGGTGCTCAGACCATCGGTTGTATTTAAATCACTTGCAATTCAACAAGCTGCTTCACATTCAAGATTCGATAATTGATATCCAGAGTAAAATAAGAATGAAAGGAGTATGTTGGTAAAAAAAGATTGAGAACCAATGATAAAAAGCAAGAAGTAAACTAGTTTTAATAAATGTTGAATAATTTTTATCATCTATTTTAGCCAGTGATTGGCTAAAGCTTTTAACCAATTGTACAATAAAATATAGATTTGAATATTCTTCCAAAAGAACAATAAAACAACAACAAAAAAGCATATTTCTCTTTTACGAATCACGAGTAATTAGCGGAAGCGCTCGTGGCAAAATGGTTATCCTCATAGGGAGTGGACATGGCAATTCAAGTTCAATTTTTAACCCGGCTATTTGCATTTCCTATAGTGTTAATGCCCATAGGAAAGGTATGACTCCAACTATTCTCCCTCCACCTATGGAAAAATAGAAAAGAAGAGTGAGAAAACTGAATTCGAGCCAGTTGTAGACTAGGAGAGGGATGGGCTTCGTCAGGTACAAAATGTGCTAAATGAATAGCGCAGTTTACAACTAAACAAGGTTAGGATACAAGTGAGACAGTCAGTTAATTGTGAAAAATGTGTTAACACTTTTAGAACAACATGATTTAGCTGTCAAAGTATTTTTGAATAGATAATTTTGATCAAATCACAAACTTTTTGGAGATCAAAACCGAACAATTTCGTTGAATAATAACCGCTCAACATTGGTTAAGAGAATCACAAAAGATAATTCTTTGAAGGAGTACACATTATCCTTCCAATGAGCTCGATAAAATTAGATCAACGAGCTTGTAATATTGATTAAACTTCAAAACGAATAGAAGAAGGAAGTTGTGACTAATCCCTCTAGATTACAATTCTGGAGCAGAATATCCCGATTGCACCGAAGAAAAAGGTCGTGGGTCACCGTGACGCGTTTGAAACATTAGCCCCAGGAGACTCGGTAATTTTTGTCTTTATGCACAACTACACGTGTGATGTTCCTACTTTAAACTTTGTGTTGAATTTGCCCTCGTGCGGTTGCGAATGAATGGTTGCCCCCGGATATTCAATTCTATTCAGATCCTCCTAGTTTGCAATAATGAATTTTGTCGTATGTCATCTTTACGCCATAATGGCACAAGTAGCCAATAACACATTCCAAAAATATGCATGGGGCCTCACATGCGATCAACCATGTTCTACAGTTGCACTCATGAAGTGGCAAATAAATGCTGGAATGAAAGGAAGAAAATGTTCATGCGTCAATGTAGGCAACAAGAGCTTTGAAAATTTGTTACAATTCTGAAACCAGGCGAAAATTATCTCATTTCAATATAAATTTACTGTTTAGTCTAGTAAGGGCTAGGGAAACCTTTCATGTTCAAAGGATATGCTAAAATGTATCATTTTCTAATAAAGCCGTTCCATCGGTGGGGGTTAGAATATTGCATAGATTGTTCGTCAATGGCCTGAGTGACCGGGTTTCAATCCGAGGTCGCGACATACCAAAGACTTAAAAAATGGTACTTGATGTGTCCTTGCTAAACACTCAGCATTATAAGGTACGGATCAGATCAAGGGTAAACTGAAGCAATCCAGGGAAAGGAGTTGTGCCCTTCCGTACACCTGGGTGTAGTAGCTATTGAAAAGGGAGCCTTTGGGTCGCCCTTGACTACGGTCGCCAATTTTACTTTTACTTAGAATATGCTGCTTGTGTGCACTGTAGGTGGGGTAAGATCTCCCCCCAAAAGGGTGTCCTGGGTATGACACTAAACTATATCTGGTGTTGCTCCATTTCTAGAGATTAGGAAGTGCAGAGTACACCATCATCGCCATTAATCGCGGGTCCACTCTGATCAGGAATAGTGTTATTTATTAAGGTTCTAATTTTGGGTCAACTCGATCAGTTCCAAGATTATTTGTATCTTATCGGACCATGTCCAAAAAATAGACCTTTTAAGAAACTTGACAAAGTAAATATAAAAGTACAATGGAGGCAATTTTTTAGACTCTAACTATAAAATAAACCTAGTCAGATTAGCCCGTCGTTAAAATCAATCAATAGATATTCTAATAAGGTCACACTCAAAAAAAATTATTTGTGTTTACTGCAAAATCTAATAGTTTGATCCAAATGTAATTATTATTTACAACAAAAAAGACCAAACTTTACTAATCTTTTAATGAGTTTTTTAGATTGTTTTTTTTTCTTTAAAGAGGTGAAGCACAACTTAAAATTGTCTTTCTTGACGTTTATGTAAGGCTTCATGGAGTCTTAAAGATACAGGTGTCCCTTATTTAGTCTAGCACAAAGCATTATACAAGTGACATAATGGGGGAGAGACAAAATAACCACTACTCCAAAGTAAGGCTTGGATTAATAAGCCACATTACTGCAAATTTAGGTTATTCACAGAGAATCTAACTCACCCCAATCGTAACCGTTCGTAGTAATAGTTGGTTAAGCAAAGATATAAGACCAGGCGCCTTAAATGACTATTTAGGATAATAGTTATTTACTTAGATTTAGCACAAGGTCAGAAATACTGAGCGTCTAGTGACAATCAAACTCACTAACTATGGTCTGCTATCTAGCTTACACCTGAAGTGCCTTACTTTTGGAATCATAACTTGGGAATTAACTCAAAGAAAACCTAATTATATGTATTTTGATTATCTTTGCACTGTTAGCAATCAAGATATTTTAAGATATTCTGTTTTTTCTTCCACGTTAAAAATGTAATGGCGTCTACAAATATAAACAAATTAATTTTTGACGCGGCTTTCGGCACCAGACAGTTCGTATAATTTGTCTCTACTTTATTAAATAAACTATTTACAGAATCAGTTCTAATTTCTATTCCTCTAATTTCTGCATATCGCTCCTAAATTTACAATAAAAATTAATAAAGGTAATTCTTTAAGGGTTACCTTTGAAATATTGCAAATCTTTATTTTGTGATATTATAAACCAGCAAAAATAAATGAACAAAATGCTAACTCATGTTAAAAGTGCGGTAAGTGAAACTCGAACTATTTTAGATTTTATTTTTCCGATGCATGTATCATTGGGGAGTAGGAAAAGTTTTAGTAAACCGGACAACGCCAAACTTTATCGCTCTGTTAACTAGGAGTAATTTTTGTTGTAACTGATTTACCAATGGTACTTCAGGGAATGGAGTAACGCCCTCCCCTACACCTCGGTGTAGTAGCTATTGAAAAGGGTCCCTGCGGGTCACCCCCAACAAAGATCAACTTAGTACAAAAGAAAAAAAAATAATTAAAAGGAACTCATATAATCGAAAATATGAAAAGATACGATTTATTTTGTTGTTTTTGATTTACCAACTTTCGCTACAAACGTATACAATTAGTAAAAAGAAAAATAAAGAAAATTAAAAGGAACTCATATAACCGAAAATATGAAAAGATACGATTAATTCTCAATGCCTATTTTCAACCAATGTGATCACCTGATGGAAAATTATGAAAGAATCCCATTCTCATATTGATAGAACGTAATTGTTTGACTCTTTCTAAGTAATATTCGATCACCTACCGTTTTAATATTAGATAAGGCTGTTGAGATTTTATGTTAGAGACATCCTTAAAGCCAAAATTTGTACCTTGATTGAAAACATAGGTATTCTAAAGGTATTGGTCAGGAGAGAGACTGAGAAAGTCCTCGTTCTGCTGGTGGGACTTGAAATACACAGACTGTGTCCCCTGCAGAATAGTAAGATCCCATGCAGAAAATGTGTGCAAGATTTGAGGAGTGTAGAGCACCCAATCATTGAAAGCACTTCCAAGTTCACTCTCATTTAGAGTGCTAGCATCTGTTAGAGTCATATCTATGGGTCAAATGCATCTGTTTAAAATTATTCCTACTCTTAAATCTGAATGTACAATGAAGGCAATTTACTGATCTCAGGGCATAAACCAACTTTGGGCAGGTTGGCATGCCATTGGAATCAATCAATCAATTAATTTGATTCCTATTTTGTTACCGTGTGAATGTTAGAAAGCTTTCATGTAATATTTGATTCCCTACCGATTCTTTATAAGAGGATGCACAGCAACCTTTCTGTAAGGTTTCCTTGTGTTTTTTTTACCTAAATTAAAAACATCGTTGCTCAAAAAATAATGCTTTGGATTGAAACAAAGGAAACCTGAACCAACATTGTCTTTATGTATTATTGTGAGATGTTTATGGATTCTGTTATAAATTTGATAGATATTCCTTGAGAAATAGTGATGTTGTTTCAAGATAAACAATCTTTAATGGTTATATATATATATATATATATATATATATATATATATATATATATAACCATTAAAGATTTTTTTAACTTGAGACAACATCACTTAATATATATATATATATATATATATATATATCCATTATTATTTATCTCGTATACACACACACGCGTGTGTGTGAAAGACGGTGAGAGATGGAGAAAGAGAAAGAGTGAGAGAGGGCGAAAGAGAAAGAGTGAGTGAGAGAGAGAGAGAGAGAGAAAATGATGCTGTCGTTTCAAGGAAAACAAATCTCAGTGGTTATATATACCTGTGTGTGTGTGTGTGTGTGAGAGAGAGAGAGAGAGAAAGAAAGAGAGAGAGAGAAAGAGAGAGAGAACATATATGGGAAATGTTGTTTCAAGACAATCTTTAGCGATTATGTATATGTGTGTGTATGAGTGTGAATATAAAATGGCGATGTTGTTTCCAGACAATTTTTAATGCTTATATATATGATGATAATAAACATTGTAAGCAAATGTAACAGGTGTTTTAATAGATAAGTTATCAGCAAAACCCAGGAACTGGAAGAAAGACCTGACAAAGTTAAACATCTCCTCCAGTAGACGAGGTGTAACAAGAAATAATTGATCAATTATTATCGGACTGAAAACTGCAACTAAGCAGAATTTGCCGATGTCACCAGACTCGATCGTCCAACTGTGTGGTTTGCCGGACGATTCCGTTTTCGCGCGATGGAAATCGGTGCTGGATGTTCAGTAAATATCCATTATAAGATAATAAGTATTTCGATTCAATCTCTTTTTTGGTTTTTGAGGGGTGAGGAAACAAAAGTTCGTTTGTATGCTGAGTGAATTAACCTTTAAAAAAGTCAGCTGATATTAGAAGGAAAAAGCTAGCTTCCACGTTGCATTCACTATACCTTTAATTTACTTACATGGACTCTTTTGGCTTTACTCACACGGCATCATTGACCTTTACTTACACTGTCTCTTCTACCTTTACTTACAGGGTATTCTTCACCCCTAATTACACGATTTTCACCTTTACTTACTCGGCCCCTTTGCCTTTGCGCACACGGCCTCCTTTACCTTTACTTACACAGCTTCTTTTACCTTTATTAACACGGCCTCATTTACTATTACTTACACGGCCTCTTCTACCTTTACTTAGAGGGACTCCTGTTCTCTTACTTACACAACCTCCTTTGCCCTTACCCACATGGCCTCGTTCACCTTTACTTACACGGCTTTCTTCACCCTTACCCACAGGGCCTTGTTCACCTTTACTTACACGGCTTTCTTCACCCTTACCCACAGGGCCTTGTTCACCTTTACTTACACGGCTTTCTTCACCCTTACCCACAGGGCCTTGTTCACCTTTACTTACACGGCTTTCTTCACCTTTACCCACATGGCCTCGTTCACCTTTACTTACACGGCTTTCTTCACCCTTACCCACAGGGCCTTGTTCACCTTTAATTACACGGCTTTCTTCACCCTTACCCACAGGGCCTTGTTCACCTTTACTTACACAGCTTTCTTCACCCTTACCCACAGGGCCTCGTTCACCTTTACTTACACAGCTTTCTTCACCCTTACCCACAGGGCCTCGTTCACCTTTACTTAAACGGCTTTCTTCACCTTTACCCACATGGCCTCGTTCACCTTTACTTACACGGCTTTCTTCACCCTTACCCACAGGGCCTTGTTCACCTTTACTTACACAGCTTTCTTCACCCTTACCCACAGTGCCTCGTTCACCTTTACTTACACAGCTTTCTTCACCCTTACCCACAGGGCCTTGTTCACCTTTACTTACACGGCTTTCTTCACCCTTACCCATATGGCCTCGTTCACCTTTACTTACACGGCTTTCTTCACCCTTACCCACAGGGCCTTGTTCACCTTTACTTACACAGCTTTCTTCACCTTTACCCACATGGCCTCGTTCACCTTTACTTACACGGCTTTCTTCACCCTTGCCTAAATGGCCTTGTTCACCTTTACTTACACGGCTTTCTTCACCCTTACCCATATGGCCCCGTTCACCTTTACTTACACGGCTTTCTTCACCTTTACCCACAGGGCCTCGTTCCCCTTTACTTACACAGCTTTCTTCACCCTTACCCACAGGGCCTTGTTCACCTTTACTTACACGGCCTTCTTTACCTTTACTTACACGGCCTCTTCTACCTTTGCTTACACGACGTCCTTTACCTTTACTTACATGGTAGAATACACCGACTGCTTCTCTGCAGAGGGGTGAGACCCCCCCCCACCCAACGAGTGTCCTGGATATGACACTAAACAATCTGATGGTGAGTTCCAGCAGTGCTGGAGCTTTGGGGAATGCGGAGTACACCTTCATTGCCATTGCTCCCAGGTCCACTCTGGCCCGGAGTGATAGCACCTGATAGGGCCCTATCTATGGGTTAATAGAACTAACGGCATACTTATGCTAAAATGAATTGAGTAAACGAATAGCTTGAAATAGAAAGGTTTTTGACAACTAAACTGTACTTACACTTAAACTGCGTGCTTATGCTTAACTGAATTTTTTCTAATAGAACTGTTTTTTGACATCAAAACTGTATTTACACTTAACTGAATTATTACATATAACTGCTTGAATAGTTTGAAATGGAAATGTTTTTGACAATTAAACTGTGTACTTATGCTAAACTGAACTGTTTTCAATAGAACAGATTATTTACATAAAAATGGATTTGGCGTTAAATAACCTACAAAGGTTGATATGCCATAAAACCAAACAAACCAAACCTTTACTTACACGGCCTCTTTTACCCTT